>OX411758.1:14588257-15128257 GCA_948252205.1 Orthosia incerta | reverse complement strand
TGTAGGCAAATATGTTTGAATGCGATGGAATTGCATGATCTAATTCCACCTAGCCCGTTTCATCATCGGACTACAAGACGTACGGCGATGCGCCATCGGTACATGGTGGACATCCCACCCATAGGCACTAAACGTTTTGGAAATACTTTCATTATGCGTACAGCTAAGGAGTGGAATTCCCTGCCGGAGTCTGTGTTTACGGATAGCTACAACCTCGGGGTCTTTCAGTCAAGAGTGAATAGGTTACTTCTAGGCAAGCGTGTTACACCGTAGACCACATCAGTAGTGTATTATTGGGGGTTCTGCATCACTTGCTCTCGCTTCGCTCGAGCGCGTTATGCAGAACGCCCCAATAATACACTACTACTATGGTCTGCCTCAAATTTTGACACAATTTATGTGAAACAAATTTCATTCCCTGGCAGTATCTGGTAGCAATCAATATCTTCTAATGCAGGTAAAACTAACGCACGGGCTGTATCACTCTCCTGATGAAATAAATCTGCTGTTGCTGTCGATATACTACTCCCACTAGTCTTTGACGAACTCGCAATCGATTTTTCATTATCAACCTGTTTGTTGATAACATTAACGAATGTGCGAAGAAGCTCACCAGACTCGCTTTTGAGTATAAGATACTTAGTATTTTTCAATTTAGATTTCTCTGGATCTTCCAACTTCTGGTAAAATAAATCTTCTGTTTGTGTTTTAACATTATCCTGGTGTTTTAATTCACCTACGTCCGATATTTTTTTTTTAGGGTGCATATCTTGAATATGTATTATCTCACCCCTAGCATTCTTGAAAATCATTTTACGAATGCCATCTAAATTAGATTTCACTGAGTGAAACATTATAAATAACATCAATAAATGTAATTATTTATTTAAGAAATAAATTTAATATTGAACCTTTGCACTGTAATATTCAAAGTTAAATTGCTGTGATGCACGACGCCTATGTAATATATACCCATAAATTGACTCATTTTTAAGTGCAATGTGACATCCTATACATATACACTTTAATAGGGTAAGTATTCCAAACACTTTTTTGTAATATAGTTTGTGCCCTTCACAGCGTTTAAATAAAAACATTTAGGAAAATGTATGGCATGTTGCGTCCAAGGATCATCATAAATCTCCCAATCTTCAATAACACCTCCACATGAGAAACATGCTGCAATATCATTTATACTATTTCCATAATAAAAGAATCCTGCGTCAGCCATTTCCATCACTAATCTTTTCTTTTTATTAAGTGTCCCCCAGTAATAATTAAATGAAAATTCACGCATTTTAAATGTGTTATACATGTCATATCGAGGCTTGTATTCATTTTGAGACATGTTTTATTGACTTTCTAATTCAATTAGGTACAAATGTATAATGGTATGGTCCAGCTTTTGTCAGCAACATATAAAGACTGGACAGAAGTAGGAGGAAGGGGAAGAAAACTAAGATGCATTTCACCTAACTACAGAAATAAAAACAATAAAATATTTATTTTAGAATTTTATTGTCAACACACCACTTATTTAAACACAATACATTTTTTAAAGCACATACAGAGTCATGATAAATACAGTTATATAAATCTTGAGAATATTTATATTGATCGTATAAGCTTATCAAACTTGAACATCCTTTATCTTCTAAATTGAATATATTACAATGACTATTTCCTAAAATATGCTTTAACCACAACACTTTTTCTAAACCCTTAACGTAGATACATTTATCTCTTAAAATATCTATAACCAAATTCTGATAATTAGAATAGGGAACAAATCCTTCACGCCAGCGTATCTTTCTGTTACGTTCAATCCAACTTACTTGTTTTTTTTCTTGCTTCGTTAATTTTGAAAATGGAAATGGTGGCTTAATTAAAAATATTTGTAATGTTTTATTATACAATATGGCGATTTCTTTTATTATAAATTCATTTGTTTCTGTTTTAAAGCCTTGAATATCCACAATAGCAATCATGATAACCTGCGCACGATGTTGCTGAGAGGTTTGTATTCTACAAAGTCGATCGTTTATAATCAAACAATATGCAGTCGTCTTATCTGGTATTGCTGTAGAACATTCAATTTCCAACCTCACGTCCACTGGACCAGTTTTCAGGCTATCGTTTTGTCTTGAACAGTCTAAGATAAAGAGAGGGGCTTTTTCTTTGAATTCCTTTAGGTCAAGCAACGGGTCTACTGGATAGTTGTAATACGACTGACGAAATTTCACAAACATTTCGTATAATATACTATATTTGTTCTCAGAAAACTTTAAACCTAAAGGTTCATAAGGATAATATTGTGAATTCAAAAAGAGCGTAACGTTTGTTACTTCACAATGATCGAATACTGAACTATCTTTAGTTTTATTATTTTTTCGATTAGTTTGTAAACAAAAAATTACATATCTGGGTTTTTCTAATTGTGAAGCAGTTTTAATAGACCAAGAATGCTTTGTTGTTTTAGGTAGTAATGGATACTCATATAAATCCCAATTTCTATACGCCATCTGAATAGGTTTATCTTTTTCTAAATGTTTTAAAAGTGACAGTCGTTCTCGGTCTGATACTTTTATGTGTGGCACCCTCCACTGAACTCTTTGCACATCTATTTGAAAATTAGCAATATCATCAGTAAGGATAATGCTATTTAAATTAGTGTTACTTCTGTTCAGTATAAGTTCATGTTTACAATTTATCACTATTTTATTGTAATCTCTGCAAACCCTAAAACTTTATTAGTGGTATCACAGCACTAAAATGCCCATCACTTTGAAATCCCTCTAAACACCAACCCCATAGGGCAGCAACTTTATTTTCTGCTTCATTTAATGAGATGTATGATTTTATTGTTGACGTTATTCCAGAATTTTTTATGCGGTCTATTTCAATACCATTCATTTCGTATCTAATGTCTTGAAACAAAAACATAACAGGGTTGTTAGTGAACGTAACATTTTTCTTGATTGGATTCCCATCTTTACCGAAGAACTTCGCCTGTCCTTCGATGTAAATTGAACTGGCTGATGGTAGCACGTATATGTCTTGCTGGTGGAGGGGAATTCTGATTTCATCGTTTTCTCTAAAGCTGCTATTGTAGGGATTGTATGAATGGACTTCATAACTTTCGATCGAAGTGTCAAAGTGCGGTAATTCAGCAATCTGTAGTATATTCATATTTTAAATCCTAGAGCTTTAAGAAAATCTTTATTTACTTTAGTCAATTTCTTAACTTTTTTCTTGCGTCTTTGCACCTTAGCAATCGCAGAAGAACTAAGACGTTTTTCATTCGCTTGAGTGTTTTTATAATATACTATCATTTTGTTTTTCTTAAATGAAGTCGTAACTGAATTTGTTTCTCTCCAAAGTTAACACAGTGGCCAAATTGATCTACAATCTTAACCGATATTGATGAAATTATATTTTTGTTTACTGGAAAGTAAATAACATTTTGCGGTATTTCAACACACTGATGGCCTGGAGTAGTATCAGACACGAATTCGTGAATAAAATGAGTTGGTAATCCGTTGCAATACGAACTGTGAACAAGATCACATTCGATTTTGATTACAGACAGACCTCTGTTAATAATGGGGTTATTTGGTGTTGATTGTAATACTGAAAAGTATATCAAACCGCACTCATATTGATCTGACAAATGCAGCGGTGGTTGAAAGTATGAAACCAATTCCGATTTATGTCCAGAGATGGTAACCGTAGTAGACATGCTTCTATACTGACTTCTTTCGGCAGATCCTGTTTATTTTATTCTTCCACTACACCAAAAATTGTTCAAAAAGTTTAAACAAAGATGTCCACAATTATAAGGGTGATCACGCTGAATATTATCATAATTATAATGAACTTTGGATCCCAAGTATTTTATAAATTCCTTTGGAGGCTTAAGATTTCCATAACTATCAAAATATTCAATATAATCATTGTATTTTGCATAGGCTACCCAATGAGAACCAAGATTTTTAGAGCTATCTAAATTTATAACACCGCATTCTTTTTTAAAAGGGTGTTTAGGGAGCTTATCTCTCATAAAGACGCCTCTGAAATAGGGAATATTATTCCCATACTTCAAAATGTCTAAATTACTCAAGGCTCGATTGGGTAGCCGATATCTTAGTTTTTTTCTTTCGATACAAAAATTCCGAGTCCACCTTTATATGGTTTAAGGTGTAGTCCTTTTCCGATGCAGAGAGCTTCCATTTTTTCATTGTGTCTCCTCGATTCTATGAATAATTTTTTTGCCATCTTGAATTCATTTATGGTTTTAGCAATACCAGCTGCACCGCCTGCTAAAGCTCCCACCGCAGATAAGCCCGCAAAAATCGGAATCAAAGGCAATACTCCACCAGTTTTTGGTATAGGAATAATACGAGGAAGTTTAACGGATGAATCATCAGCTAATTTTCTGGCAGCAGCCATAGCTAATTCTATTGCCACTTTCTTGCATTTCGGTTTTAATTTTTTGATATGTCTTTTCGTTTTTCTAATAACATTTTTAAATTTGTTTTTTAATGCTTTTTCAGGTTTAATTTTGGGAGAACACTTTTTGCTTTCTTTTTTTAGGCCAAAACCAGTTTTGATTTTTGTTGCCATAGCGCTGCTTACTAAGCGTGCTGACAGTTTTTCTCCTACAGTCGCATCTGAGGCAAGTGCTCGCTCTTTAGCCATATTTAACAAAACTAAATCTGCCTTGTGGCGATCCTTTAGGTTTGAAGACTTGTGATAGGCAATGTCGTGTTGTTTGCAATATTCGTCTAATTTATTAACACCTTTATCTCCACGCGTAAGCCTTTTAATTAATTTAGTGCCAGGCCCGCAATAATTGTATCCCGGTAAATGTAACTCAAATGGTAAATGATTTATAATCCAATTGAGAAGACTACTCTCTTCAATACCCATCATAAGACTGAAACATTTGGACTGAACACTTAATAAATATTCGATTTATCAATCCAACTGTTTTCAGAAGAAGGCAAGCCTAACCATTTTACCAAAACCCTGTTTCCTTTCCTTCTAAGAACTTTTTCAACCAAATATACATGAGGATTTTTTGTCTTTTGAAGCTCTTGTACATAAAATGCACCTAGAATGGGCTGGCCCCTGATTGCATCTTCAATTAAATAGGTGATAGGGGTTGTTTTTTGAATTTTTCGAATTTTAAATATTTCTGTCGACCAGTTGGGAGTATATCCTTTTTCAAATGTCCCCTTATACTTACTAATGCGTACATAATCACCCTCTTTAAACTTGCTTTTTATGCTATCGGTTTTTACCAGCCTGAAATATCTTTGTAATATGCGTTGTTTATTATTATTGTCCACGTTTGCGGGAATTTCATCAATTGTGCGATGATAGGTGTGATTGTATTCATAAATAACTTTATTAAGAGTATTATCGATCCAGTTATAGCTTCCTTTTAGACTAAATTCTTTATAAAGTTTAGACTTCAATGTTCTGATGAATCGCTCAACAATTGAAGCTTTTTTTGTTGAGAAGGTTGAATAATGATTAATATGATAAGATCTCACAAGTTTTTTAAATTTATCATTATAAAACTCTGCCCCATTATCAGTTTGCAGATTTTTAGGCATACGCCCTTTTTCCAATAAAATCTTGAAAGAATTGCATACAACATCTTTGGTCTTACTTTTCAAAGGAAAGATCCATGCATATTTTGAAAATGTGTCAATAACAGCAAGAATAAATCGAAAATTTTTATTGTCTTTAGAAATTGATTGCATATCAATTAAGTCCGCTTGCCATAAATCATCTATATCTTTCATAATAACATGTCTTCGCGGAAAGTTTACCCTTGCATTTTTATGAATTTCGTTTACTACGTCGGCTTTACTCATATCTTTAATTCAGTATATCAACATTTGTCTTGAACCCACCATTGATACTGAATAAAAACCATAGTATCCCCACTATTTATTATTGAATTATGTCAGCTTCTTTTAATTCTTCAACTATCGATAAAATTTCATTATCATGATTGGTATTGCCAGCATCTCTCGAAGCTACTAATAATTTTAATCTCTCAACCAATTCATTGGGATCATCCCAATATATCAAGTCGGTGTTGTTTTTGTACTTCTTTAACTTTGGCAAGTTTCCTCCAAATTTAGTGTGAACAAGTTTATCATCGTTTGACGATTCGGAAAATAGGTGTTTGATTATTTTACAATATTTTATACCTTTGTCACCTCTTATTTGACCTTTAGGATTAAAATCTCTTTTATGTGCATTTGTATAATGTAACATATCCTTATAGACAAGTTTATCTTCGCTCGATATTAACTTTAAATCAGGTTTTCTTCGGAGTAAAAGTTCTTTTAGACCAGCAGTTAAATTGTAAGCTTTGTCACCGATTTTAATTAAAATGGTACTTTCGTTATTCAAACTATCAACTTTAGAAAATGATACTGTTGAATTACCCATGAATAAAGTATTGTTTTCACTTCTGATTCCAAACGGTATACTAATACCATCATAAATACCAAAGATGTCATCACCTTCTAATGAAATTTCTAAATTATCAATCGATTCCTTTTTAGCATTTTGTTCGACTAATTGGGTAGATTTTATTTTTGGATCGTAATAGTCATTGAACTTTATAGATGAACTAGCATTATTTTCATCGGATTCGATTCCTTCGGAATTTTTTAGAGTTGTATTTTCATTTTTATTATTTTTTTCTGCAGATTTATTAGAATTAACTAAAGTCTGAAGAGGATCTGTCACCGGTTTTAGCATTTTATCAAGTGACAAGTTCATTGCATGTTCCTGATTTTTCATATGTTTTATTTTATTTTTTATGGAGTCAGCAGACTTCATTAATTCCATTTTAATATTTTTCTCCATATTATGTAACCACAACTGTATTCAACTAAGAAAGGAATAACACTAGCAATGTTTTTTGTATACAATTCATTTATATGTACATGTATTTGCTTTCATTCAAATTTAAAAAAAAAATCAAAATTCTGTCTGTACCTTCCATTATTTAATGATGAGTCTTTGTTAATAAGAAGAAAGTTGTAAGGGTTACTCCAAACACTTTTACAAATATCTTTGAACTGATTCCACGGTACATCAGAGTTGACATGTTCTTCATAGATGTGCTTTAAGTTCACATCATCTTGTTTAAATATTATAAGAAAGTTAGCATTATCGCGTAACAACTGTTTCGGGATTTTTGAGTAGGTTTGCGATAAATAAAAGCAATCAATTAGCTTATGTCTACCCATACAGAAATAATTGCGGATATTTGTTTGATTTTCACATACAACATCATCAAATATAAATACAGAATTTGGTAAAGCTTCACTCGGAGATATGACATCTTTATCGTCATTGAACTCATGAAATTTTATCTGAGGCACTCTTTTTAATACTTCCCGTAAAAAACAATATTTTGGTTGAAAATTAGTCTTCGAGTAAAGGTAAAGGTTTTGAAATTTGAGCCCATTTTCATGCAGTAACAAACTGATCACAACGTTTGTTTTACCACAATTTGAGGGGCCGCAAATTATACAACGAATCGTATTTGGCAACAAAGCGCTATGTCTAATCTCTTTAGGAGACTCACCAAGATTTATATTTTTAACGTTAAGTGATATGGGTTGTTTGATCAACTTCATCTTGTCAATTAATTTAATTATTAACTAACATAAACATATATACTTTATTTGGGGCTATCTTTAGACTTGTCCCAACAGGAATGGTTCTAGTCTCATCTTACAAGATAGGTATGTATATTTAAGAGCTACGTAATGATCCATATTACTCATCGCAAATCAAATAATTTTTGCACGTGTTATAAAAATAAGCGATCACTTCACAGCTGGTGTTCTATGCATAAGGAGGTCGTTTTGTTAACGATTTTATATTTTCAAGGTAAGGTTTTTTTTTTAATTTAATTAATTAATTATTTAAACTAATAATAATAAGTATGTAATGCATCCCTTTTTTTTTACAGAATTATGTCACACTCACCATCGTACAGCCCCGTTGTAGATATGACCGCCCCGCAAAATTTAGCGGTATGTAACTAATAAGATTATCTTAAATCAAACATTAAATCCATAGTTCATGCTGTTTAGTTATAATATTCTTAGTATTCTTTCAGAATGCGATAGAAGACTCAGACCCTGTCACCAATCCGTTTTACTATGCTCAAGATGGGGAGAGCTGGTATGCGGAAGTAGCAGCTAAAACATGTGAGGAGAGTCGAAAGAAAAAAATAGAGGAACGAAGATTCAAGAAGAAAAAAAGTAAATCTTTTAAAAACTCTTCTTTTATCATGCGTAAGGAGCAAGGACGTGTTCGCCAGTTAATAAAAATTATGGTTTTTGATTTGGAAGGCCGTGATATGGAAGAAATAGACACTGAAACTGATAATGCGAGTGTGAATGTGCAGTATTTAGTGACAAGTGATTATGACGATATTGTTGACAAAACTGATCATTTAGTTAGTAAAATAGTACAAAAGTTAAGCAAATCTAATGTGTAATGTTTGTTATTGTTATTATTGTAAAAGTGAATTTAATTATTATTTGAATGTATTATTGTTAAATCAAAAAGAAATGTTTAAATTAATCGGGTTCATGTTATACCTGTATAATAAGACAGTATGAATAAATCAAACAACTGCTGTAAGATTACATAATTTATTTATTTCACATATTATATTAAAATATATAATTATTAGTACTTAAACTACAAACTAACAATTCAAGTTAGGTATTATTAATACAAGATGCTCAAATACATGCAATAAATAATATTCGAAAAAATCAATAATTTGTTTTCATTTAAAATATTGTTTTATGATGACCCCATGGTAAGGTTGTTATCTTATCAGCCATTATTTGTCGTTTATCATCGCTGTTTGACAAAATTACTTTATTTATCTTTTGAGTAAAAATTCTATGATTCTTAGATCTAATAATACACATATCATCTCTGAGTATTTCATTGTTCAGTAAAACCTTTTTATATTTTTCTATATTCAGCTTTTTTGTAACACATTTCTTAACACCTTTAGCTTTCTTTAAAGTGGAAATTTTAGAATCTATACAGTATAATTTTGCTCCCAAACCTACAAATTCTGATATAATTTCACCACCCATCTCATCTTTGAAGTAACCAGGTGTTTTAGCATTAACCATTGGTATATTAAATACATTATCTTTTTCAAAGTTGCTAGTATCAAAATATTTTAAATGTGCTTTTAAGTCTTCGTAAAAATCCTTTGTCTGTATTAAATATAGCAGACTGTCAGTGTCTGTATAGCAAAGCTTTAATTTATTTTCGTAAATTCTTTTCATGACCGAATAGTGGAATTTATATAAGTGACATTTTGCAATTTCTAAAATACTAAATCCGATATAGATTGGACGATCTAAAACTATTTTTGTTTGGTTCATTTGAATTGTTACAAGAGATTCTGAAATAACAGAAAAGTTATTGAAATTAGGTGCGCTAACATATTTTTCAGCCCCGTAAAACTTTTTAGTTCGATTAGATTTGTCTCTCCATATATTTACGAGCTTAACATCAACTTGTTTTCTTTTATTCTCTATGGTTTTTCCAAATATAGAATTATTTTGTTTTTTAAAAAAATCTCTTTCAAAATCAGAAGTTGCATTTTGCCTCAGCCCAGTATTTAAAGAAATATATGATTCTAAGAATTTACTTTGGTGAAATGCTAATATTCTATATATTTTTAACAGTTGTAAACCATTATTTAAGCATTCTTTTAAATGAATATAATGAATAACATATCTATGTTTATTGAAAAGATTAGCAATAAGTTTAGCATTTCGACTACAGAACGGAACAAATTTTTCGGGCGCAAATGGTAAATCGGAATGGTTATCATGCAAGTAGTCAGGGTAATGAAGATCTACTTCTAATATAAATCCAATATCAGAATCAGATGATAAGCTCATAACATCAAAATTTAATATTTCCTTCTGAAGGAGAAACCTAAATCCTCCTACTGGAAGCTTTTGCATCATAGCATATCCATATAAATTAACACAATCAAGATAAATTAGAAAACTATCAGGTTCTTCACTATTATAGTCGGTAAGATATTCATTATTTGCCTTAGCATATCTGAGTGAACATTGAGCAAGTCCTCCTCTTATACCCTTTTCTATCATTTGATATATTTCTAAGTCAGAGATTAGATCTAACTTGATTTTAGTATACAATAACATAGCATCCCAACTTAAGGATGGTGATGAAACGTAATAGCAAGGATCCAGACCATAATTATTTAAACTCATTTTCCTAAATTTTTCAAAAACATCGCACAGAAGTAAAACGTCACATTTAAGATACAAATCGGTATATTCACCCAAATTTTTTATATCAAAAGTTTTCCAAACATTTAAGGCATGCTCATAGTCTTTATCAGATATAGATTCAGATGTAAGTTTGTTGAAAAATTTTGACGGTTCTGGTAATTTATTCTCATCATATCGTTCCCAGGAATCTATGTAATCGTAACAATAAATGCCTTTTCTTCGAACAATATCAAATAAAGTATTATTATTAAAAAAAGATTTTAAATGTTTGAAATCTTCAGGGTTCATAGTCTTAACCAATTTGTCCATACTTGAGCTTAAAAAATTATATGAGTCAATAAATTTCAATTTTACAACATTTGTTGCATTGATGGTTATGAATTTTGTAAATGAAATATATTTCTCTTTAGTTCTCGGTATGAGATGAATTCGACCGTTTATCTTTGAAAGTTCATTAATAAATAAATGACTGTCATAACCGGATAAGTTATGAAACACTATGGGTATAAAAGTGCATTGCTTTGCATTTAAATTGCATATATCATGCGCAGGTCCTCTATATTTTCCAGTAAAGTGATCATGGTCCTTAACAATATTATCATTACACGAAAACTTATTTTTACAAATATGGCACTCAGTGCTGTTGATAAAACATCTATGTTCATCCTCAGTAAGCGGTATCATATTTTCACTCTCTAATAATACTTTATATAATCGTTTTACATCATTAGTCAAAGATTTGACAAATTTCTTAGAACAATCTGGCCCTCGGTAAGATACGAAATCATTTAATTCGGGATTTGAATTACAACAAATATAGTAAGCAAAACACGTAGCCTCATGAACTTGAATATTTTCTACATGTGTTGATTTATGTTTGTCAGAATATTCACGCAATAAACTTTCAAAATCACCATAAATCACTATTGGTACTCTTTGAGTTCTTTCATAATTTATGAAACTTATTTCAGTACCCTTCTCAGGTAATATGGTTTGTATTCCGGCACATTCGTGACAATTCAATTTCTCTTCAGTGTGAAAGTAAATAAAACATTCATCACATAAATATATTTTACTTTTATGTTGGGTCAATTGCTTGTGTACAAGTTTTTCAAAGCTTTTAATTAAACAGAAATGACTCTTTCTATTGTTGCTAATGTAAAGCAAATTGACATGGTATAAACGACGTGATTTTGTTTTATATAAGGGACCTGTAACTGTAACATTATTATCTAAACCGTATATATTGATACTGATATTAGAATTGTTTATTTCAAAGCGCTTAATGTCATTGAAACTAGGGGGAAAACTCATGTCAGAAATATTAAATAATTCGGAATAATGTGGATATGAAGAAGTTCTGTTTGGATTGGTCTTTGCCGGAAACATATCAGCTACAATACACCAAAGAAAACAATGTTGGTCTTCATTTTTTATGTTTAGGCATGATTTAGTATTGACAATACGTTTAGGCAATGGTAAATAAGAACCACCTCGCAAAGGATTATATTTTACGATATTAATTTCTAAATGACTGATAGACTCAATTGTCCAACCTGACTCAGACAGTTCAAATTCGGAACATTTACAAATAAGTTTACCACAAAATGATTTATATAAGGACAAAATATCTGTGTTTTGCACGACTACATTATACTTTGTGTTAAATGACTTTAAAGATTTTTCATAATTTTTTGGTAATATATACCAAACAAATAGTTCAAAATTAACTTTTACCGATTTATGTTTTTTCATCTGGTCTTTGATAAGGTAACAAATCGTTTCAGAAATTTGTGTTAAAAATAATTCAAGTGAAACGTTAACCATTCTAGGATTCACTCTATAACTGATTATCCGATTTCTAAAAGCTGTTGCTATTATATGAACATTATCAAAACGTGTCTGTAATAAGCAATTCGATTTGTGTACATTAGTTTTTTTGTGTGCAGAATATTTCGGAACTGAAACGTTACAGACTTCACAGAAAAACATATTTAGATAATTGTAATTGCAAAAACTATCTTAAAGTATTTAAATATTCTGGATTTCGGATATTAATTTCCTGTAAATTATTATTAAAAAACGAAATTTAAAGTGGATAAAGTTTAAATGTAAAACAAATTACAAATCGAATATTATAATTAAAATAATATCGAGTATTCTCAATGTTGAGATTTCTCAGAATCGAGTATTTTTAATATCGAGTATTCTGTTTCTTAGTATCGAGTTTTCTTAGTATCGAGTATTCTTAGTATCGAGTATTCTTAGTATCGAGTTTTCTTGGTATCGAGTATTTTTAGTATCGAGTATTTTTTTTGTATGAATTTTAAAGTGGATGAAAGTTTAAATGTAAAACAAATTACAAATCGAATATTATTATTAAAATAGTATCGAGTTTTCTCATTGTTGAATTTTTCTCAGATCGAGTATTCTTAGTATCGAGTATACTTAGTATCGAGTTTTCTTAGTATCGAGTATTCTTAGTATCGAGTTTTCTTAGTATCGAGTATTCTAAGTATCGAGTTTTCTTGGTATCGAGTATTTTTAGTATCGAGTATTTAGATTTTTAATATTTCATATATTTGAGCTTCCTGTAAATAAATCACAATTAATAATATAATGAAAATAATATTAATAAGTATATTATATGGATTACATTTGTTTAATAAGTAATGTTTTAGTATAAGTCAGTATCGAGTATTCTAAATATGATATTTTAAAGTGGATGAAAGTTACAAACAAATTACAAATCGAATATTATTATTAAAATAGTATCGAGTTTTCTCATTGTTGAATTTTTCTCAGATCGAGTATTCTTAGTATCGAGTATACTTAGTATCGAGTTTTCTTAGTATCGAGTATTCTTAGTATCGAGTTTTCTTAGTATCGAGTATTCTAAGTATCGAGTTTTCTTGGTATCGAGTATTTTTAGTATCGAGTATTTAGATTTTTAATATTTCATATATTTGAGCTTCCTGTAAATAAATCACAATTAATAATATAATGAAAATAATATTAATAAGTATATTATATGGATTACATTTGTTTAATAAGTAATGTTTTAGTATAAGTCAGTATCGAGTATTCTAAATATGATATTTTAAAGTGGATGAAAGTTACAAACAAATTACAAATCGAATATTATTATTGAAATAGTATCGAGTATTCTTAGTGTCGAGTATTTAGATTTTTAATGTTTCATATATTTGAGCTTCCTGTAAATAAATCACAATTTAATACCTAATGTAAATAATATTGTGGATTACATTCGTTTAATAAGTAATGTTTTAATATAAGTATAAAGAAGAGTATATGAGTAAAATAGGTATCACAATAATATTATTTTATTCCATCAAATAATATTATTTGGATACAGAACACAAGATTATTAGTGGCGCGCCAAGTCGCTGAATCGGAGTATACAGAGGCCCTATACGTGAGGAGCGCTTGCTTCCATCGGTCCTTTCCGAATTTTTCAGCGTCCCTATGGTTATAAATACGGAGCTCGATATAATAATCACCGCTCCGTGGTAGGTCCTGCTGATAGGAGTTTCCAGAAGCTGTTCTTCTGGACAGGGACGATCGCAGTGCAGCTGCCCTCACCGGTTCAAGATCTCCCTCTTCCTCCTGTAAACATTGTTATAAAATAGCATTAGATAAACATATTTGAGAGGAGCAGAGGAGAGCAGTGGTGACCCAGTGGTAACGACCGTGACTTACAAATTGTAGGTTGTGGGTTCGAACCCAGGCTAGCGATTTACTTTGAGTAAATTATTTCGTCACCACTGCTCTCAAAACGGTGAAGGGAAACATCGTGAGGAAACCGGCATGTCCTAGAACCAAACATTTTAAGATATGTGCACAGGGCCCATGTATCCGCCACCCGGGCCCACTCCCTCTCACGGACAGCCCTGTGTCCCAGCAGTGGGAACAAGCCGTCAGATTGAAATCCTATAGGTAATTATAAATCTTAAACACATGTTTGATGAAATATATATTTTTTTTACTCACCGAGGAATCAGCCACACAAATCCGCTTGATTTTCTTAGGCCTCTTTGGTGAAGTATCGGTTTCGGAATCAGACTCACTGCCAAATAATTCTTTTACAGGTGGAGTTGAGGCCGCAGCTACTTTCTTCGATTTGCCTTTGCCTTTAGCCACTTTTATTTTCGGCTTTGTATTTCTTTTTGGTTTAAACGATGTAGAGGGCTCGTTGGGATGCGACTCTACATCGGATTCAAATGGATTCACAAATGTCGACCTAAAATAAAAAGAAATAGTATATAAGAAGTTATACAAATGAACGATTCCTAAAAGGATAGACAGAGTAATAGAACACTCTCTATAACAATTTTCTCTATCTGGAAATCGATCCTTGAATACTTAGAAAATTGAATAAGTCGTTATTTGGTTCTAGAACTCAGCGTCAATACTTCATGTTGTGAAATGGTAGTAACGGTTATTAAACCACTGCACGAGAAGCAAACAAAATAACTCAATAATAAATTTTAATTAGATCTGGAATCGAACCCAAAACTTTGCATTCGACGGTGACACTGATGTTGAATGGGCTACAGGGAACGTAAGAAATAAAAACAATTAACACATTAAATATTTATACCTTGGAGTCGAGCCAAAGATTTTACGTTCAGCAGTTATACTTGTAGTCTACATCATCACTGAGTTACTAGTAAGTTTAAACCCGTAAATAAACAATACTTAAAATTGGGAATCGAACCCTAGACTTAACTTTCGATTATTGCATTTACCATCACTAAATTGCAAGTGCAGTAAGTTATACAAAAAAATAATGTGATACGTACATACTTGTTGTGGAAGATATAAATTTGCACACTTAATCACTGAAGATGATGGAACTCGTCACCAACACAAGAACACCAACAATTCACAAATAACTGATTATGATTGATGGATGCGTCATTGAAGGGACTTATTTATAACACTTTTACGTAAGGTAGCGATTATATTAATATTTGCAACTATTGTTTTAATGTTTCACTAATATTTGACTTGTAAATTATATTTTCATCACTCCTTAAATAAGGTCTATAATCATTTGTTCTTTATTAGACACTATGCACACAGCCTACAATTCCATTTTTGGGGCGGTGGCGACACTCTGTCGCAGCAATCTGAGACGAAAATCTAAAAAGGAAGTTGCATGTACCTTGACCATTCAATATCGGTCTATGAAGTCTCACATTAAAATGGTAGCAAGAGGTTTTGTAAACACTTACCAAAATAAGTTAAGCCTAGACATTACATTTAGGAAAATGTATGGCATTTTACATTCAAGGATTATCGTAAATCTCCCAATCTTCAAAGCGATCCAGTATTTTGTCACATTTTTCGACGACACGTATGGCGCATTGCTTAAGAGCTCGTCTCGCTGCATCACAATGTAAATATTAGTTTATAAACGTGCTGCTACTAAATGTCCCAAGTGTCGCGGGTTCGATTCCCGCACGGAACAAATAAGTATTTGTTCCGGTCTGGATTTTGTTTTCATGTTTTATTTTTACCATTATTTAATTTAATAATAATAATACTCTGAAAAATGAGCAAGTATGAGCCTGGCTCAAAACATTCTTTAGGTACTTACTTAATGGTAAGGAGGTACGATTGGTGCAGTGGTTAGATTGACTTCTGCCCTACGTGTCGTGGGTTCAATTCCCACACAGCAAATATTTGTATGATCTACAACTAGCTCCGGGTCTGGCTGTCTGTAAAATGTATGTCTGTCAACGAAAGAAATCTTAGGATCGTATCGTTTTATTCTTGGCTTTGTGCTAATAGTCTGTTGATATCTATTATTTTTTAATAGCATAAAGTGTAACGTCGGTTCCCATGTGCCTAATGAACCTGCTGGAATTTATCGGGTGCAGATCCAAACTACTCGCTATTAAGAATTACGTTATAGAAAATAAAATAACACTGGACCTTGGAAATCAAACTGGGTTCCTCATGCTCAACAATTGCAAAATTAAAATCGCTAGACCAAAGAATAAAATAGATAAAATGCAAGTAAATTCTTGAACTACTAATTGATGCACTCTACATTGTTTTACCTAACTACTTTAAAAGCATCACACTTTCGTCAAGTAATATAAAATATAGGGACATAAGTTGATCAAACGAGTCGAACTTGATATGGTTGTTTATAAATTTTTAGTACACATCGCACCGTTGATTGAGGCATTCTGCATAACGCGCTATTATTTATTCCAATGTTCGACATCGCACCGTTGAATGAAATAAAAATATTCAGCCCGTATTGCAAATTTGAGGCAGACCATAGTAGTAGTGTATTATTGGGGCGTTCTGCATAACGCGCTCGAGCGAAGCGAGAGCAAGTGATGCAGAACCCCCAATAATACACTACTGGCGCTTGCGCTTCTTCAGTACTCACAAGCCAGCAAGAATGTTAATTCTTTTTCTTAGTGGGTCAAGCTTCGGCTGGAACCTAAATATACGTTTTCTACCCTACGGGGGGAAAACGTTGCTATTTAGGTGTCCGAGCCTTCGCTTGACCCACAAATTTATTGTGAGAAGTGTCATGATTACTGAGCTCATTTATTCTTGTAGGATTTGCAAACATTGCAACCACTGATTTGTGAACCGCTATGGTACTGGGGGCGAGTTTAACATCTGAGTGTAGATGACAAATGAATTTTGCGAGATCACTGGCCTCTGGATTGTTAGTGTCACAATGTTCCTTAGACCATTGTCGCCATCTTTCCCACGCGGGTTTGTATGTTTTTAAAGACGACTTACGCCAGGACGATTCTAAAAGCTTTTTGTCCTTTTCAGGTCAGGAAGAAACTATATTGGACCAGCCTGAATTTTCCAGACCTGCAAAGACAGATGTTTTACTGCCACTGGTGCCCGGCCCGTAGTTAGGTCTATCAGGTGTTTCCTGACGTTCCGGATCATCATTGGAGGGCATAAGGCTCGTTGCCTCAGCTCGGCTTTCCAAAAGGTCTTTTCCCATTTGGGTACTACAAATAGGTAGACTCCTTTGCTCTTTCCGAGGTGGCGAAGGACTCGAGGCACTAGGGCTGGTGGAGGGAAGATCCAACCGAGTCTGAAGTTCCACGGTCGGCTGAAAGCATCCACGAACACACAATGTCGATCCTCCGCATTTTCGCTGACATAGCTCGTTACTACGGCAGATCGTTTGCTTGCAAATAGATCTATTGTTGGTGTGCCGAATTTCCTGAATATCACTTTCAGAATGTCTTCTGACAACGTCCATTCTGGCGGGTCGTTGTCCCTTGAAAGACTGTCGGCGATGAGGTTGTATCGACCCGGCAGGTAACGAGCTATGAGGTGTATTCGCCATCTCTCCGCAAGTTGGAAAATTTGGAATGTCGTTTGTAGGAGTCTCACAGATTTGGTTCCTCCTTCCTTCGTTATGTACGATACAACTGTTTTGTTGTCCGTCTGTACCATAACTGTTTGTCCGCGAATTTGCCAGCCTTTTATTTTTAATACTTCCAGGATGGTCCACAACTCTTTTTGATTGCTGTGCCATTTGAGTTGCTTTTGATTCCAGAGCCCACTTAAGTTTTGTCCGTTTACTGAAGCTCCCCAGCCGAGGGCTGCTGCGTCCCTGCTTACAAAGGTAGTCGGGTCTACGTGATGTATTGGCGACTGTCGCGTGATATTCGTTCTCCACCAATCCAGTGCCTCTTTCACAGATTCCGGTAAGCAATGGCGTTTGTAGCGGTCTTTCTTTGTCAGCTTGTTCGCTTCTATCTGAATTCTTCGGCTGTGAAGACGCCCATACGGCACGACGCAAGAAGCGAAGTTGATATTGCCTAATAAGACTTTTGCAGATTGCCAAGTCCAGTGTCCTTTTTGAAGTGCATCTTCTATTATGCTTAGGTTTTTCATGATCTTGTCGTCTGTAAGACTTTTGATGTTGTGATATGTGTCCCAGGTTAGTCCTAGATATTCCACACTGTTGGTTGGTCTTAGTACAGATTTTTCTGGATTTAGGCACCAACCTAGTTTTGTGAGCTGATTTACAACGAAGTGGGTTTGAGTCTGCAGAACATCTGGATCCGTATGCATTAGGAGAAAGTCGTCCAAGTAAACTATCATCCGAATTGATTTCTTTCTGAAATAGTTAGCAAGCCAGTTAGTAACATTAGCGAATGTACAAGAAGCTGTTGATAAACCAAAAGGCAGACAGGTCATCTCATATGTAACACCAGCGTATACTAGTGCTAAATATCTTTGATGAGATTTCGCAATTGGAATATGGAAATATGCCTGGGATAGGTCAATTTTAGTCATATAATCGCCAATATTAAGACATACCGGAATTTTATGTTGGTTTATGAGTCTAAATTTAGGTGCACGTAAATAAAGGTTTAGATTTCTGAGGTCAAAGATCGGTCTATTAGACCCGTCTGCTTTCCTTCGTAAGAACATAAATGATAAGAAACCTGTTTTACTTTGACATGTGCGTAATGCACCAATTTGTTTTAATTTACCGATTTGTTCAGACATATCTGTCGAAGATTTGGTTTCATATCGGGCGCAAGTGTCTTTATCCAACCTAAAATTCGGGGGACGTCGTACAAATGGAATTCCTATATCCAGATATAATTGACATGATACGATGTGGAGCACCGAGTGCCTCCCATTCCGTGAGTTTATAACTAACCTGTCCCGCCTGAAAATTATTGCTTTTTCCCCTCATATCCTCCTTTATTTTTTGCAGGCTGCTGCTGCTGCTGCTGGTTAAAGCTACGTGTTGACTTTTCTGGAATTCGGCGGTTTTGTTTTCGAAATGTCGATCTTTGCTTGAATCCTTGTCTACCTTTAGGCTTAGGATTCGCAGGCGCATTCGGTCTTCTGAATTTTCCAGAGAACACCCTTGATACTCCTCCTTGTTCTTTTATTAAATCAGACAGCTGGGATTCAGCGAAAATGTAACCCGATGGTGGAATAGCGTGCAGCAGTTCACTGATTGTTTTATTTTGAGGTCTGTATAAAACTCGTCTTTGTTCGATGGTTTCGGCTCTTTTCCCACACACATATTGCAGCAGAGAGTCTGATATTTTTCTAAACGGCGATTTATCTTTGTTTAGGAAATTCTTACTAAGATAAGTTTTCACATCGGGTGGGGCACTAGCATACGTTTCCTCAAATGCTATTCGCTGCTGTAATAAGCCGTGGGTTATTGCTCCCAGACACAGGTCAGTTTTTTCCAGGGTAGACACTAATTGCCATGGAGGAGTTACTGTTGCTAAGTGCCCATTAACTTTAAGAGATGTGAACACAGGCGATGCCTGAAACATCTTTTGCACTTCTGCGTAACGGATGTTGTGCCAACCGTCAGTGTCTAATTTTTGGCATTTCATACCTGTTTCGACCATTTTGGCGGATGCTTTGCTAAGTTTTGCTTCACTTTCCTTAGTTTCAGGTGCGAAATCAAGCAGGGGTTCGTCATGATCTTTTGGCTCTTCGTCCTCCGCCAGGGGTGGTGCAGTCCAGGAGTCTTCAATGTTTGAACCCCTTTCACGTTAACACGTCAAAAATCCAAGACGTACTGAAGAAGCGCAAGCGCCTGCCCCGCCGCTGCGATCAACCGAGTAGCTAGGAAGTGACGTCACGCACTCGGTAGTGTAGGGTGGCCAATGGTAAACCAGTGTTGCCACACGTAAAATCCAAGAAGTCATCTCACAATAAATTAGTGGGTCAAGCGAAGGCTCGGACACCTAAATAACTCATCGCAAAATCAAACAGAGGCAGATGGATGATTATGAACTTCGTACAGAAATAAGTGAAATGCGTAGTGAAATGTCGAAATAATGTCAATGATAAAAACTCTTACCACAACACAAAGCGAGTTTACAAAATCAATCACCGCAGATATAGCAATAATTAAGGAACGAGTTGACGGTATTAAATCCACTACGGACAATCTCATTGCCGAACAAAGCAATATCAAATCAGATATAATATCGCTAAGGAATGACAATTGCATAACCGAGAAAAAAGTTCAAGAGTGTAGTTCAATTGCTAAACTCGGATCGAGCATCCTCTCAAGTCTCTTTCCCAAAGGAAACCCAAGAAAATATCATAGCAGAAATCAACGAGCGTGAATTACGAGGCAAAAATATTATTATCAGTGGTATACGAGAACCATCATCTTCGAACAAAGAACAACGCATAACTGCAGATAAAAATGAAGTAGTGGAATTGCTAAAGTCGATTACCTTAATTGACTACCCCGAGCCAAACAGGATCATGCGTTTGGGAAAGTATGATGCAAATAAAACGCCTAATAAAAGTATACCTCAAATCACAAGAAATCGCAAAATCTATTCTACGTAACCAAAACAATTCCAAACAAGACACAAACAAAATATATACTGATCAGACACCTGCACAGCGTAAATACCTACAAAATCTCTAAAGAGGAATTAAATCGCCGACAGCTTATTGAAGACAAAACTCTCACAATAAAATATATTAACGGCTTACCGAAAATCGTGTAATTACCGTCAAAAACGAATAGCCGCTGAAACCTCAACAAATAATCTTACTGATTCTAATAATAAAAAGATAACCTACCAAGTTGTCGATAATTATACCAGCATTCTAACATCAATCAAATCTTTGAAATTTCTGTACGCTAATATGCGAAGCATCGTGAACCTGGTAAATTTGATGAATTAAAATGTGTGATAAAAGCTTTTCCATCTGGCTTACATGCTGTGGTCCTAACAGAAACGTGGATAAAGTCTGACGATGAAGGTAAAAGATTTCAGATTCCAGGATACACATATTATTTTAACTTTAGAACTGATACGAGAGGTGGTGGTGTTTCGATATTTGTGAACAATAATTTGAAACATAGTCTAACGGAGGAAATATGTCAAAATGGCAACCACTATCTGTGGATTCATATTGAAAATTATACTCTAGACATCGGAGTTATATATAGGAAACCAGAACAATCAAACATTAAAATCTGCCTAGATACCTACTCTCTACAACTACATAAAAATAAACGTGCTGTGGTCTTTGGCGACTTCAATTTCAACTTATTAAATACAGAGCGTGCAACTAATATGTACAAAGAAGTGATCAAAGCAAATGGCTACGAATTGTTGAATAAAATGGATGAATACTACTGCACAAGAGACTCAACAACAGCAAAGATTATAATCGACCACATCGCCTCAAATCTTAAACAGAACAATTTCCATCTAGCCATTATCGATACGCCCATGTCAGACCATAAACAAATTTATCTCGAACTAAAACGTTATAAGCCAAAACCATTGAAGAAGATAAGCTACCATGTTATTGACTATGAAGCACTTCAAAAGAATATCCTGGAATACCGCACCATAAACCTAGACCATTCATACGATATCCTGGAAGAAAAACTGGTGAAGAGTATAGAACTAAGCAAAATAACCAAAATCAAAACAAAAAACCCACCAAGACAAGACTGGATTAATAAATCAATCATAAATGAAATAAACAATAGAAACAAGTTATGGAATCAACACAAGAAAAACCCAAAAGACAAGCAAAAAGAAGAAATATTTGTGAGGAAAAGAAATGAAGTATCTGAATGTATCCAACGAACGAAAACAAAGTACTATATGAAAGCCTTTGAAAACTGCAAGAAACAACCATTGAAAATGTGGGGATTGATTAACAGCTTATCCTGCAACAAATTAACAGAAAAATCTGCCCCTCGGAAGCTTCAAACACAAAACGGCACTATTAGTGACTTAAAGGACATTTGTGAATGCTTCAACGATTTCTTTGCAAGCGTAGGCTCGACACTGGCAAATCAAATTCCGAAAAAACATCACCCGTCTGGTTTGTCAACAAGTTTATCTGGCTCCAGCTCATCTTCCCTACGCAATCTAGAACCAACCACAACAGGTAAAATCCTAAAAATAATCCACAACTTAAATAATAACACCAGTTCAGGCTTAGAAGGAATCACCACAAAATCACTGAAATGCGTTGCAAACTTAATTCTTGACGAACTCACTGGTTGCATTAACAAATGTATGGAATCGGAAACTTTTCCAGATAGTCTTAAGGTTGCAAAAGTAACGCCAATTTATAAGTCCGGAGTGATATCAGAGCCGGGTAACTACCGTCCCATCTCAGTTCTGCCCGTGCTATCAAAAATATATGAAAGGGTCCTGTTTAATCGCCTCGAAAAAAACCTTATCTCTCTCAACTTTATATATGAATAACAATATGGTTTTAGACCGAAATCAAATACACTATCTGCTACAATAGACCTTGTGACCACTATAAAACTTAATATTGATAGCAAGAAAATCGCTCTGGGTGTCTTTATTGACCTAAAAAAGGCGTTTGACAAAGTCATGATTTATTGCTAAACAAACTCATGGAAATAGGCATAAATGGCCCTGCCCTTAAAATTTTTAAATTTTACTTGTCAAATCGATACCAAGCTGTTAAGATTGGTGACACTCTGAGTAATCCCAAAATAATAACTTACGGTGTGCCACAAGGCCCAATTTTGGCTCCCCTATTACCTCCTGTACATAAATAGCGTCCACAAAATTAGTCTAAAAGGGGACCTTACACTATATGCTGATGATTCATGTCTGTTTTACTTCGGTCACTCTATAGATATCATTGTTAAACAAGCACAGAACGATTTGGATGTACTAAACTTATGGTTTCAGCAAAATCTCCTTACCATTAATACGGCTAAAACAAATTTTATGATCTTTGCAGCAAAAAATAAAAAAAGGGCAACTATGCACCATTAAAAATAAATAATCAAACCATAAATAAAGTTGGTCAAGAAAAATATTTAGGCCTGACCTCAGATAGTAAATTAACGTGGATTCCAAAAAATAAAATCAAAATTATAATCGCTGACTGGTACCCTACGAGGTATCGTTCGTTGCTTATCCCGACAAGTGCGTTATTCAATCTACTTCGCACTCGTTAAACCACACATGGCGCCGCTGCTAGGTCACATACAAACCTTCTGCAAACTACTAAAAATGTTGTTTAATTATGACTACTTAACTCCAACAGACACTCTTTATAAATAAACCAAACTTATGAACATTACACAAACATACATTTACAATACATGCATACTGATTAGAAAAATACTTAATAAAAAAATACACAAAATGACAGTAAGACGTGAACAAGACGTTTTACAACTACACTCAACCCGAACAAACTACGGCAGAAAATCTATTTTTTATGAAGGATCCAAATTATATAATAAATTACCCAGAGACCTCAAAGAATCCAAATGCGCTACTACTTTTAAAAAGCTAGTCAGACAATTAATATTAAAGAACGCACTTTCCTTGAAATAGTTTCAAGCCACATCCAGTTAAGCTTGTCCGTGTTGTAATTGTAACGAACGGCGACTTGTTTACTTCAATGTTTGAACCAGTGTCGAACCAAAATATTGTTGTATTTTTGGTCTACCCTCAAAATTTAATTAAGTACTTATATTGACCTACCTCTGTATTAACTCCCAACAATAATTAATCTACCTACTGTTATTTATAATATTCACATGTAAGTGAATTGTATTTAACGAAGAACCGGGACCATTCGGATATTTAGAAATCACCATCTCCACCGCAAGGCTCAGTCATTGCAAAAATGAATACACCCAATTTATTTACTTACGTTTTATTCTTATCACAATAATTAAGAAAGCCTCAAATCTAAATTAATAATACAAATCGTACTCACAAGATATTGTAATTAAACATCAGCAGCCTTTACAAAATTTATTTTTCTTCTGGCTTCGCAGCGGCTCGTCATTTTCATACCAATCAATGGCGTCGTCGTTGCGAAGTCATTACACTTTATTTTTTTTATAAATTGCAGGTAACATTGATTAAAATAACAAACTATGATTTGTTAATTCGTTTTACTATTTTTAGCACTCGATTTTACATTGATTTAATTATTTATTGCTTAAAACATTTTAATAGACACGCGCTATGTTTTTCCGCTTGACAAACAGTAGTTCAAAAAATCAACCAAAAACATTATTAAACTGACGCAAATCGCTTATTAATTAAGAAATGACAGAAAACTGTTATAACACTAACTACGAGTCATAAAACGGCTTTTTAAATTTAAAAGTAGCAAACTGACTACAATAATCAAATCTCAACTAATTTAAACCTATCTAGTCATATTTAACTGTTAAGTTTTAACCTAAAGTTAATATTTTTAAAGTTTAAGTTAGCCTTGCGTCGACACGGCCATTCTGCGAGACGGTGTGCGTGCCCTGCACCAGTCGCGGTTCTGAAATGGTTTTTTTTTTTCTGGGCTAGGTATCCATTCACAGGTATACTAGCTGACAACTTGTTTGTGATCGGAGCTGCTGTTGTTCCAAAATGATTTCTAAAGTTTATTTACCTTAGCATAATTTAGCTTAAACTTTTCAACAATCCAAGTTATCAGCCATTACTTTTATACCTTGTTATCCTTAAACATAAGGTTATGTAGTCAGGTATTCTAAGTTATAGATATCGAAGTAAATATGAAAAGAATAAAGTTCATATGAGAGTTAATAAACTGGATTTGCTGTAAATAGGGAAGTGAGTGAAGATATTGAAGTGTTTGTAACTGTTTATGACATCTACCGGCACCTGGTGACAAACCGACGCAACAGTAACGCGCGGCGAGAGATGCATCGATCTGCTAGCATCAATCCTCGCTAGTTCCAGACCAACGGGCGAGATGGCGCTGCTCCGCCTGTATAAAACGAAGTCACGCAGCCAAACGGCGACTCTTCAACAGAATCTCTCGTTAGCATAACTCTTAATTAATATAAAATATATTGAATTCATAACGGTTTTCCAATGTAATTAGAAGCATTGTTTTAAAGAATATAATATTGTACACCAGGAAGAATCGCATTATTTTCCCCCTGAAGAACTCACAAACCAAAACATTGGACCTTCGTCGCCGAATAGAAGAAGAATCAGCAGAGGTTTGGCAATCCTTATCGTTCCTTTCCTTCTCCTCCTTTTATTTGTGCTAAAACTGTGACTAATTACAGGTAATTCGCCTTAGGTTCGCGTAATCACACCAAGGTGTTTGCAGGAAAACAGTGAGTACCCTTATCTTCATAAATTGCCAAAATGAGTCTAGGTTCGGAAGATATAGGTAAAGCTTCAATACGTAATAAATCTCCTATACCAGTGTTACAAAGTGCTAACGATCAGATTCAAGATTTAAATAAAAAAAGGGGTACAATAAAGGGTAGATTGACACTTTTTACGAAATTTGTAACTTCCCTTGTCAGTGTACCGTTAAACGATAAAAAAATTACGGAATTAAGGTTAAGAACTGATGGTGCTAAATCATTAATGCAAGACTTTAACTATATTCAAAGTTCTATAGAGGAATTAGTTTCAGAAAAAGAATTATCTCAGCAAATAGATATTCGTGAATCCTTTGAAAATTCCTACTATACGGTATTTACAGAAGTTGACTGTTTATTGCAAAGCGTTAGTAATCCTAGTTCTGCTGTTAGTGATAAATCTAAGTGCAACTCAAACCCGTTAGTTAAATTGCCCACTATAACTTTGCCTTCATTTGATGGGTCATACAATGCGTGGCTTGAGTTTAGAGATACCTACCTTTCATTGATCCATAAATCTACACAACTTGATGAAATTCAAAAGTTCCATTATTTAAGATCTGCTCTAACAGGGAATGCCAGTCAGGTGATAAAATCATTAGAGTTTTCATCTGGAAACTACATAATAGCATGGGATTTGCTTAGCCATAGATTTAACAACAGTAACTTATTAGTGCATAATCATGTAAAAGCGTTATTTTCTTCGCAATCGATGTCAAAAGAATCACCTCATCTTATTAGAAAATTAATCGATACAGTGCTTAAGAATTTACGTGCGTTAAAGACGCTCGGGGAACCCACAGAGTGGTGGGATACCCTCATTATTTTTACAATTGTTTCTAAATTAGATTTGGCTACGGAAAGAGAATGGGAACAACATAAAAGCATATTAGGTACTGAGAAATCATCAAAGTTGTCCCATTTATTGGATTTTTTAACGGATAAAGCTAATATGTTGGAGATGGTGCAAGTTAACCATTCTCCTTTCCCTTCAGGGAATAGGCCAGTTTCTGATAACAAGTTTAAATCACAAAAAATTAATAGTTTTGCAACCACGCATAACTCCACTCAGAATAATCAGAAGAATAAGCGCACTCGTGATTGTATTGTGTGTACTGGTAATCATTCACTTTATGCGTGCACCCAGTTCTTGAAATTATCGGTGAAGGATAGGTTAGATATTGTGAGCAAGAATAGTTTGTGTGCAAATTGTTTACGTAAGGGACACACCCCGAATGATTGTTACTTCGGCCCGTGTAAGCGGTGCAATCTCAAACATAACAATTTATTGCATGATGAGGGTAGTAAGGACAGCGCATTAAGATCTGAACCTTCTGACTCATCCGCAGTTCTACATACGCAAGCTTATTTATGTTCCGAACGTAATAACGGGTATCATAGGGTAAAGTCTGAGTTATTAGATAACGCTTTATTGTCAACTGCCATCATTGAAGTCGCGGGCAATGACGACAAGTATCATAAGGCACGCGCTTTAATTGACAGTGGCAGTCAGCATAGTATAATTTCTGAGTCACTACGTAAAAAATTAAATTTAAAGTCGATACAGTCCGCTTATCAAATCGTAGGAGTGGGACAGTCGGTCTCACATTCCGCTCAGTTATGTGAAATCAAACTTAGATCTCTAAACGACAATAACTATCATACAAATATTAAATGTTTGGTCCTACCCACTATAACAAATATGATACCTACTTTTAAAATAAATTCTAACAAATTAAAAATACCTAACGGATTAAATCTAGCAGACCCTACTTACTGCATACCGTCAAATATAGATTTATTGTTAGGAGTTGACCAGTTTTGGGATTTAATAATCGAAGGCAGAATTCGCTTAAGTAACGGACCTTATCTTCAAAATACCAAGTTAGGATGGATAGTCGCTGGCCCCATTCACTTTGAACCTAGGCGCATTATTCCTGTTCAATGTAACTTTACTCAAACTTTAGAAATTGGGGAACAGTTAAGAAAATTTTGGGAGATAGAGGAAGTGTCATGCCAAAATAATAACTTTTATTCACAGGAAGAACAAGCCTGTGAGAAACTATTTATAGATACAACTAAACGTTTAGCCGATGGTCGGTTCTCTGTGCGCATACCGTTTAAAGATTCGATAAATAAGCTTGGTGACAGTTATGAAACCGCTAAAGGACGGTTTCTGTCACTAGAGCGAAAACTCGAACGTAATAGTCAGTACAAAAAAATGTATAATGATTTTATGAAGGAATACCTAAGTCTGGGACACATGACTCGCATTGAACATTACCCACCAAATAATTATTTTCTACCCCACCATGGTGTATTTCGTGAAGACAGTGTCACAACAAAGCTACGTGTGGTGTTTAATGCTAGTCAACCGACATCATCGGGAAAGTCGCTTAACGATATCCAGATGACAGGCCCTCCTTTACAAAATGATTTGTTTGCGATTCTTTTACGTTTCCGTCAATATAACTACGTTGCGTGTGGTGACATAGAAAAGATGTTCAGGCAAGTGTTAATACAGGAGGATCAAAGACATTTACAGATGATAATCTGGCGTGAGTGCCCTTCTGAACCACTTTCTGTATATAAACTCAACACCGTGACATATGGTACTGCGTCTGCACCCTATCTTAGCATGCGATGCGTTAGACAGTTAGGGCATGAATGCACTGACGCAGATATTTCGCGTACACTCTTAAATGACATGTACGTTGATGACTGTATTTTCGGGAATGATGATAAAACTGAATTAATACGAATTTGTAAAGGTGTTATTGAAGTATGTAAGTCAGGTTGTTTACCGTTAAGAAAGTGGGTATTTAATTCAGACGAAATCGCAAAAGAAATAATTAAAAATGATTACAGTCAGTCGAAACATTTCACACTAAATGAGAATAGTTCTAATAAAACTCTGGGCCTAGGTTGGTTGAACAATGATGATAATTTCCATTTCACTTCAAAAATAAAAGAAATCTCAACTCCGACAACTAAACGCTTAATTTTATCGGTTGTGTCACAAGTATACGATCCTTTAGGATTACTTAGCCCTGTTATAATCAAAGCAAAGATACTACTACAAAAACTGTGGTTGTGCAAACTAGATTGGGACGACGAAGTACCGCTTGACATTAAAGATAAGTGGGAAAAGTTTGTTACTTCATTATCCGCATTACATGATATTCGAGTCCCTCGTCACATAATATGTACAAATTCTGTCCGAACAGAGTTACACATATTCACTGATGCCAGTGAAACCGCATACGGCGCGTGTGCATACGCCCGTAGCTTTAGCGAGACCGGTGACGTCACAGTGACACTGATTTGTTCGAAGAGCCGCGTCGCTCCTGTCAAACCAGTTAGCATACCGCGTTTAGAGTTGTGTGGCGCGCTCGTCGGCGCAATAATATTAGAACGAATAACAAAAGCTCTCAAGCTAAACTTTGATAAGATATTTTGTTGGACGGACTCGACTATTGTGTTGGGCTGGTTAAGAATGTCGCCTCAACAGTTAAAGCCCTTTGTTCAAAATCGTGCAGTGCAAATTAGTGAATATAGCAGCAATGCAAAATGGCTGCATGTCGACGGGAAACATAACCCAGCCGATTTAGTTTCTCGAGGTACCAGTCTGAACGACTTAATACAAAATAAAAAGTGGTGGAATGGACCCTCCTTTTTATGGGAAAGGGTAACGGAGTTTCAAACATTCGACACACCACATACCTTTCAAGATAGTTTGCCAGAATTAAGAACAAAACAAACAACAGTCACCATGGTTTGTGATGGTTCTGGTGGAGATTTTAAAAGGTTCTCTTCATTTTGCAAACTACAACGCGCCTATGCATTTGTTTTAAGATTTATTCACAATATTAAACCAGTAAACAAGCTTGATCGTTTGACAGGTCCCTTATCAGTGGAAGAGTTAACTAACTCATTGAATCTCATAATAAAAAGAATTCAATTAGAATCATTTCCAGATGAACATCACGCCTTAGTAAATAAATTACCAATTAAATCAACTCGTAACTTATTAAGTTTAACTTTATTTTTAGATGACAAAGGCATTATCCGAGTGGGAGGTAGATTGTCTAATTCGCCTGACTTCTCATTTAACAAAAAGCATCCCATGTTATTGTGTGGTAAGCATTACGTCACTCAACTTATTTTCAAGCTAGAGCATTTGAGGTTATTACATGCTGGTCCACAACAGCTGTTAGCCCATTTAAGAGAGACCTGGTGGCCCTTGTGTGGTAGGAACTTAGCTAGGAAAATTATACAACAATGCAAAATGTGCACGCGCATGAAAGGTGAAACAGTGCAACCAATCATGGGAAATCTACCGCAGGAAAGGATCACTATTGACTTCCCTTTCATAAACAGCGGGGTTGATTATGCAGGACCACTTTATATTTTAAACCGGAAAGGCAGAGGCTCTAAACTTGAAAGTGCTATCTATGTTTATTTGTTTGCTTTGCTACTAAGGCCTTGCACTTGGAACTTGTCACTAATCTAACCTCAGAATATTACATTTTAGCTTTAAAGCGGTTTATTTCCCGGAGAGGAAAACCACATTGCATATTTTCTGACCACGGTAGGAATTTTGTAGGAGCTAAAAGGGAACTTACAACCTTCTTATCTAGGGAGTCTCAACCTATTATTGATTATGCTTCATCTAATGGTATAGAATTTAAATTTATACCACCTTATGCACCTCATTTTGGCGGTTTATGGGAGGCAGGGGTAAAATCCTGTAAGCATCACATTGCACGGGTGTTAGGCAATAGTCACTTAACCTACGAGGAGTTCAGTACGGTTCTAGCACAAATAGAAGCTGTCCTGAATTCCCGTCCTATGTACTGTCTGTCCCCAGATCCATCAGATTATACCCCCCTCACACCTGCACACTTCCTGATTGGCCGACCGCTAACCTCACATGCGAGCGAAGACGTTGCCAGTACTCCACTACACGCACTATCCCGCTACCAGCGCATCGAACAACTGAGGCAACACTTCTGGAGGCGATGGTCATCAGAGTACATCGGAGAACTACAGACCCGCACAAAATGGAAGCAGTCAAAAGGAGTTTTAGCACCCAACACTTTGGTGCTCATAAAAGATGATAACCTCCCACCGCTGAAATGGCGTTTGGGACGAATATTGTCTGTGTTCCCAGGGAAAGACGGCGTACCCCGAGTGGCCAGTATCCGGACAGCTAATGGGGTCATCGAGAGGGCATTCTCAAAGATCTGCCCTTTGCCCTCCACCAATGATGAGGACGCAGCAGCCACGCAGCCTGCACCCGGACATTGAGAGCAGCTGTGGAGCTCTCAAGGCCCGCCGGCATGTTTATGACATCTACCGGCACCTGGTGACAAACCGACGCAACAGTAACGCGCGGCGAGAGATGCATCGATCTGCTAGCATCAATCCTCGCTAGTTCCAGACCAACGGGCGAGATGGCGCTGCTCCGCCTGTATAAAACGAAGTCACGCAGCCAAACGGCGACTCTTCAACAGAATCTCTCGTTAGCATAACTCTTAATTAATATAAAATATATTGAATTCATAACGGTTTTCCAATGTAATTAGAAGCATTGTTTTAAAGAATATAATATTGTACACCAGGAAGAATCGCATTATTTTCCCCCTGAAGAACTCACAAACCAAAACAGTAACGCTACACGGTTACTTACACATTTATTTAGATTTGTCAATGCAAATGCTCCATGCATGCATGACTTTATTTCTCGTAGAGAGGGATGATGCTGTGGTGCTGGGCGGTCTTGTACGCCGTGGTCCACAGAGGCTCTAAAGGAAAAGGAAATTAGGGTGGTGCTGAGGCCTAGGCATTATATTTATGACCATGGTCCTCAGAGGCTTTAAGAGAAAAGAAAATACAAATAAGGTTCTTACGTAGCTGTTTATACAGCTTGTTAGGGTTTGATGCTGTGGTGCTGAGCGGTCTCGTACGCCTTGGTCCACAGGGGATCTAAAGGATTTGGGAAGGACGATGCTGTGGCCTAGGCTTTATTTTGACCGTGGTCCACAGTGGCTCTGCAAACTTATATTGCAATTTTGTTGATAAAAACTCACGGGAATGATGCTGCGGTGCTGAGCGGTCTTGTACGCCGTGGTCCACAAGGGTTCTAATGGATTGGGAAAGGACGATGCTGTGGCCTAGGCCTTATTATTTTGACCGTGGTCCACAGAGGCTCTGAAAAGAGTGCAGTAGGGATGCGGGGAATACGGATTGTACAGTCTTACTCTTTGTAGCTTTTTTTTTAAATGTTATTAGCCAGTCAACAAAGACAATGGCCAATAATGGATCTCCTTACTGTTGTTGCTGTCTTATAAGTCATTCAATCTCAATAGCACAGTTGATATCAAGATAACAGTAGGAAGGCAGAAACTTACTTAGTTAGTTTAACGGTCCAGCAGCTGGGCAGCTAGGGAGGTAGATGGCTGTGGCTCCTTCGACGGCGGCGTGCTGATGATCTGAGATGTAGTCTGTTGTAGTTTCTCATCGACAAACTTGGTCGATGAGAAACTACAACAGACTACATCTTCAGCCAGCCGGAGGGCCACTTGTTGAGGGTCATCTTCGTTATTAGTCGACACGGTTTCCTGCTCGCCTGGTTGTGGTGCTCGGCGCAGCTGGTCGTGAGCCACCTTACGTGGACGTCCTCTGCCGGTCACACGTTTCACTATGTTTCGGTCGTTGTCCAGGATCTTATATATCTCGTATGGCTCGCTGTATTTCAAGTCTAGAGACGTCTGGTTTCGGAGATTGTTCTTGACCAGTACGTAATCTCCTCCCTGAAACGGACGCATTTTCGCCTTGCTCCTGTCAAATCTTTGCTTCTCATATTGTCCACAGCTGTCATTTTCTCTTGCACGTGTTGCTCAAGCAAGTCAAAATATATGCATTCGTTTTTAATATTTACCAACTGTTCGGTTGCCTTTTTTAGAAAATATTTGCTGGCGGCTTATGAACCGTAGAATGTTGTATGTAAAGAAGTTGTGGGTGGAAATTGTTCGTTCCTACGATCTCCAAGAGGGCAATTGAACACCACCTACCTCGTCTCAACTCCCGGGTCAGCAGAAGACCTGCAGCATGCACGGCACTTCACAGATAGGCAGCCTGACGTACTCTGGGTTCAAAGTTCTTGAAGATCGCACACCACACGGTAGTGAGTTCGCAAACACTCCCGATGCTGAAACGTTCAGCTTGAGACACGATCAAGGCAAGAGAGGAAGAAACGTTCATCCAGCTCAGGGCGCTAAGTCGTACTGCACGCCACGGATATATTGAACCGCGACGTAGGTCGAGGGCAGGTTGGCGATGATTTACCAACTACCCTCAATTTGATAATAAGAATCGAACATACCCCCCACCGAAATCAATATGATTGATTTCGTTAAATGAATTATGTGTGTGGAATATGTTACACAAATAAAAGTTACTCAAACATAAATAAATTATGAATATACATACATGCGTGAGTGTGTTCAAAATGTAAAGTGTACACGGTACAAAAAAAAAAACTTAAATAACTACATATATAATATTGTGAAGGTAATTAATTTGCATAGGGTAATGGACAAACTTTATTTGTAGGTCTTTGAATTAATCCATTTTTAGTTTGGAGAGTTAAAACTCGATTTACTTTGTCGACACCACTATGTACCTTCTCAATCCGGGCTAAATTCCATTGAAGGGGCTTAGTTAAATGAGACTTCAGCAAAACTAAATCTCCAACCTTTAAGTTAGGCGGAGTTGAAAACCACCTCGCTCTCTGCTGGAGAGTGTGGAGGTAGTCATCTGACCAACGCCTCCAAAAAGACTGTGAAGCTTTCTGGACGAATTGCCAACGTGACAATCTATTTTGAGGAACGTCCTCAAAGTCATATTCCGGTACAGCTAATAAGCTCTGACCAATGAGAAAATGACCCGCGGTCAACACTTCGAACTCGTTTGGGTTGTCAGACAAAGAACACAAAGGCCGTGAATTTAAAACGGCTTCAATCCTACAGAAAATTGTGCTTAATTCTTCAAAAGTGAGTGATCTGTCACCTATAGCACGGTAGAGGTGATATTTAGCAGATTTTATTCCTGCTTCCCAGAGTCCGCCCATGCTAGCAGCGTTAGGAGGGTTATTACGCCATTCTACATGACGTGACGTTAATCCATTGGAAATTTGATCAGCACCAGTTTTACTACTCCAGAAGTTCGCAACTTCTTTTAAATGTTTAGCTGCTGCAATAAAATTGGTGCCGCAATCAGAATATAAACAACTGCAAAGTCCGCGGCGAGCTACAAAGCGGTCGAATGCCGCCAAAAAGCAATCGCAACTTAAATCTGTTAGAACTTCTAAATGTACAGCCTTCGTTGAAAAACATACGAATAAGCATAAATATGACTTATGGACCTTTGCATTGCGTCTCAAACTCTCCTTTACAAAGAAAGGGCCACCCAAGTCACAACCAACGTGGTTGAAGACTTTACCAGGGTGCGGGTAACGGACCCATTGCCGGCTGAATTGAGCTAGGTCGACATCGAAAACAATTCCTGCATTTTGACAAAACTGATCTTATCATTCTACGAGCACTAATGATCCAATAATTTTTACTCAGTATGCCTTGTAAGGTGCGAGGCCCAACATGTAAATATAACTTGTGGTAATATTCAATAATTAAATTAGTCGTGTGACATTTAGGTAAGAGCACAGGGTGCTTATAAGGTAGATCGGAATGCACGAGTCTACCCCCCACCCTGAGGAAATTGTGAGAATCTACAAAGGGTGAAAGTTTACGAAGGGAAGCAAGGATTTTATTTTTATCCTTGAGCAACGCTTCGATTTCATGATGAAAATGATTTAATTGTATCACTCGAATTATTGTATGGCGAGCCTTTTTTAGCTCTGAAGCCCTGAGAGGCCCATATGTCCTTTCAGATGCCTTAGACTTGATGTTATTCATATACCTCTGCCACCAGGCCATAAGACGTTGCAATTTATTAAAAGATGAAATTTTATTAAATGTTTCTTCTAAGTTATTTTTGAATGATATATTTTTATCGTCACTCGTAGTTAAAACGAACGTATCACAATTAGTTTTAATATCAGGAATGGTAAATCCTTCCTTTATATAGAATGGTTTCATCGGCCATTGTTGTTGGCTTTCGTAAAGCCATGTTGGACCGTGAACCCAATCCGTAGCATATTTTACGAAGCGAGCTGGCATTGCTCCGCGCGAGCAAACGTCGGAAGCGTTATTTTCGCTGTTCACGTGAAACCAACAATTTGGTGGCACTACGGCGGTCACTTGACTAACACGGTTAGCCACAAAAGTTTTTAATTTATAAGGTGGCGTTTGCAGCCACGCTAAAACATTGTTTGAATCACCTAACGCAATAATGGAAACCTTAAAATCGGTTAAGTGTTGTACGACAAAACTAACTATCTTTGATAATAGAACCGCAGCTTCGAGCTCAAGCCTAGGAATTGACAAAATTGGATTGAGAGGCGCGACCTTAGATTTACTCATTAGTAACCTAACTTTCACGTGACCATCCTTATCTTGACTACGTAAGTAGATACAAGCTGCATAGCCACGTGATGACGCATCGCAGAATCCTATTAGCTGCACTTGACTGAAGTGAGGTATTAAAACATGACGCTCAATTCGCAATTGACCTAAAACTGGCAGTTCGGAAATAAACTTATTCCACTGGATGGTCAGCTCAGATGGCAATTGATCATCCCAACCAAGGCCGAGTTTCCAAAGATCTTGCATTATGCACTTTACGACAAAAGTACATGGTGCGATAAAACCTACTGGGTCAAATATACTCGCGAGTAGTTTTAAAACAGAACGCTTAGTTTGTTTTGCGTCAGTTAAATTATAATTAAAAGAGAATGAGTCACACGGAGGTAACCATGTCAATCCTAAAACCTTGAGAGATGACGATAACGTATCGTCCTGAAAGTTGATGTTAGAAACCTGATCCGATTGCATTCTTGTTAGCAACTCAGGACAGTTACTAGCCCACTTTCTTAAATCAAATCCACCACTCTTAAGTAAGGAAATTAAATCGTCTTGCAACGTGCAAGCTTCTTCCAGGGTCTGGCAAGACCATAGGACATCGTCAACGTAAAAGCCTTTGGTCAGTACGTACGCCGCCTTGGATCTTGGCTCCACATCACCACGTGGCATTCTTTGATCTAGCTCATCCGAGGCTAACTGGTGCAACGTACGCACAGCAACAAAAGGTGCACTACGAAGACCGTAAGTATTTAGACTTAACTCATAAATACAAACTGAGTCCATAGGATTATCACGCCAGAGGATATGCTGGTACTTCCTGTCAGCAGGATCTATGATCACGCCTCGGTACATTTTTGACATGTCAGCAGTAAAACAGACATCGTAAAGCCTAAAATTTAATATTATGTTTGAAATATCTTGATGTAGCTTTCTACCGGTCAAAAGTGTATCATTCAGTGAAATACCAGAGCTTGTTTTTGAGGATCCATCAAACACTACACGCAAGGGCGTCGTAGTACTAGATGGACGCAACACACAATGGTGTGGGACAAAATAACCCGAAGGTTCAGTACCAGTGTATGGTACCATATGTCCAAGTGACTCGTACTCTTTCATAAAGTCGACGTAGGCCTTACGAAGGTCTGGAGACCGATCCAGACGTCGCTCAACCTGAAGCAGTCGCTTAAGAGCAGTATTATATGAATCACCGAGCGCCTCATGCTCAGGGTTCAATAAAATTGGGGAAACATATCTACCGATTTCATCACGATAGTGTTTCTCCATGTACATTTTTTCCGCTAATTCCTCTAACGGATCAATAGGAACTTCACACGGTAAAGATTCCACTTCCCAAAAACGTTTGAGAGTTTCATTTAAATTATGTTCTTCGATAGTATACGATACTAACGATGTTGTAGACGCTACAACATTGCAATTGCTAGAGGATTGCATCTCTAGTCTTCCCATTATGACATAACCAAATACGCTGCTTAATGCGGCTGGTACATCGGAGTTTATTATCATCTTTTTTCCATCGTAAATGTACGGGAAAATGTCACCAGCCAAAATAATATCAATTGGCGACCTTTTTATAAAACAACGGATCAGCTAAATGTAAGTCTTTAAAATCATCAACTACCTTTTGAAGTATTTTAACGGTAGGCATGTCCGAAGTCAGGTGAGGTAAAATTACTGCATTTAAATTAAAACAAGAAGTCGTACAACGTGACTTTAAAGTTAACGATACCATGCCATTATTTTTGACTAGTTCGCCACCGAGGCCTAGAATATTATAAGGACACCTTTTAGCAGATAATCCTAAACGTTGAAAGCAATTTTGTGTAATAAAGTTTGACTGCGCACCTGAATCTATTAAAACACGAACAGCTTGGTAGTTGTTAAATGAATCCAACACATGTACAACAGCTGTTCCCAATATGACTGCATAGCTAAGTGTGGATGCTAAGTGATTAACAGTATCATTGATAACAGCGGCGGACGCTTGCATTCCGCATGACGACACCGTCGCGGGCGCCTGTTCGACTACGGTGGGAACAGAATAACAAACCGGCTTAGGTCCACTATCGCTCGCTTCCCGATGCAATAGAACATGATGCGGCTCCTTACAAACATAACATCTAAATTCACTTTTGCAGTCTTGCATCGTATGATTCGGTTTTAAGCAATTGTGGCGTAACTTTAATTCATTAGCACGGCTAATGCGTTGTGTATTAGTCAGATCACGAAACTTATTACACCTAAAAATCATATGATTCTCTCCACAATGTAAACATGACAATTTTGAGCTTGAAGTTACATGCGAATCTTCTTCTTCTTCTTCCTGCCCCCTTCCCAATTTATTTGGGGTCGGGCCTCCTTGTGCGTCTACGCCAGGATGGTCTATCCTGGGTTGTCGATGGCGGCAACTTTTTCTCTTTGAGGTCTCTCTCGACAGTGGTCCACCAAGAGGCTGGTGGTCTGCCCCTTGTTCGTTGCTTGGTGTTGATTTTGAGCATTGTCTTCACGGAGTAGCTATCTTCACGTCTCATAATGTGCCCATACCATCTAAGTCTGCTCTCTCTGATCTTGTCGGCGATTGGTGCTACCTTGAATGATCCTCGTACGTATTCGTTCCGCACTTTATCCAAGCGCGTCACGCCCCCTGCCCAGCGGAGCATTTTCATCTCCGCTGTGTGTAGCTGTTGTTCGTGCTTCTTCAAGGCTGCCCAACATTCAGCGCCGTACAGCATAGTAGGTCTAACGGCTGTTTTATAGACTTTCCCTTTTGTTTTAATCGGCATTTTAGAGTCACATAGGACGCCTGACAGAGATCTCCATTTCATCCATGCCGCATTAACTCGATGGGTCACATCTTCATCTATACGAGCGTCAGCAGTCAGCATAGAGCCAAGGTATTTAAATCGGGACACTTTTGGTAGGGTGGTGTCACGTACCTTCAGGTCACAACCCACTTCCTCCGCACCGCCAAAATCGCATTCCATATATTCGGTTTTAGTGCGGCTGATCCGAAGTCCGTGCCTTTCAATCTCAGACAACCACAAATCGAATGCGATCTGGAGCTCGGAAGCCTTCTTTTCCACAAGTACGATGTCGTCAGCATATAACATGCTCCATGGGGCTTCTTTTTGAAGATGCTGTGTTATGTGGTCCATGGTCAGATTAAACAGCAGCGGGCTGAGGGCTGATCCCTGGTGCACTCCAACTTTGACCAGAAATGGGTCACTCATACCCGCAGGGCTACGGACCTGTGTGCTGACGTCATCATACATGTCTCGAACCAGATTTATGTAATCTTCGGGTACTTTTTGCGCTCTCAGCGACTGCCATACAAGTTTTCTTGGGACTCGAGAAAACTTGTATGGCAGTCGACTAGAGAAGTTACATGCGAATAATTATTTTTATTCTGCCTACTAGGCGGGAATTGTTTACGCTGATTGTTTTGATGTGCACTTGAACTCGATGAGTAGGATGCAGAATGACTTAAAACTTTTATATGATTTTGAACGAAACTAATTACATCTGAAAAATTAGGAATAGTTTTTTGATTTATGTTTTGTTCAAAGATTTTACGTGTATGGGGATCTAAAGCCCTCAAAGCAATATGACACATTATATAACTATTCAAATTCTTAATGTTTAACGCTTCTATAGCTTTGTATGAATGGTCAAAGGTTTCGATAAATGAGTTCAAATGATCAGTTGATTCTCTTTGCAGCGGCGAAAAAGTTAACATTTTGTCTAAGTACCTACCAGCTAACATTCTGTTATCTTGATATTTATCAAGAAGACTTTGCCAAACGAGTTCGTAGTTATTCGCAGAAATAGGCACACTCTTTACAATATTTAATGCAGAACCTTTTGTGCATGACAACAAATAGTGAAATTTATCTATTTTTGGAATACTTGTCTGATTATGAACTAAAGAACAGAATGTCTCGAAAAATGTATTAAAATTTTCAATGTCACCATCGAATGTAAAAAGTTCTAACTTAGGAAGTCTTGGTCTTGACTCCACAGAGCGCGAAGTATCTTCAACCTTATTACTATAGCCAGAAGGTTCACATTTCGATGCACATAACTTAACTCGAAAATATAAATCATCAAAACCTTTCAATTCATGATTACGAAGGAATGACTTAGGGTCATATTCAAGTTCCTTTTCAAGAATCTCAACGATAAGACTTTCAAAAGAAGTACGTAAATTATCAATATCAGCCACGTGCATCAAAAATAATTCTTTCGATGCGGGATCCGAAATATCCTTTGACAGATCATAAGCACTTTGCATTCGCTCAAATATTCGTTGTTTTTTATTAATTAACACTGTTAATTCGTTACTTTGGCACGCTTCAGCTACTTCTTTCATTTCTTTACTTCTGGTAACTGGTCGCGCCATTTTGTTTTATCTACAACGCAGATGGCGTGGTCAAAGTAAAATGAACGAATACGGAATACTTGTACGAATGTTATTGCAAATTAATTACCAACACACCAAATGTTATGTACGATTTATAAATATATACGTGTATGATGTGTAAAGATGAAACTATAATAGAATTAATACGACACTGACACGGTCAGAATCTGAAGGGAACGGGTGAACAGAACGTCTGTAATCACGCTATCGCTAGCTACGAGCTAGGTAGAAAATTATCTAGCACGGCTAGAATTGAACTACGAGTTCGAGGGTTCATATGCCATCAGGCTCTGAAGGACCACTTTTGGTTGTTCGGTTTTGGACCAACCTTTTTTAGAAAATATTTGCTGGCGGCTTATGAACCATAGAATGTTGTATGTAAAGAAGTTGTGGGTGGAAATTGTTCGTTCCTACGATCTCCAAGAGGGCAATTGAACACCACCTACCTCGTCTCAACTCCCGGGTCAGCAGAAGACCTGCAGCATGCACGGCACTTCACAGATAGGCAGCCTGGCGTACTCTGGGTTCAAAGTTCTTGAAGATCGCACACCACACACGGTAGTGAGTTCGCAAACACTCCCGATGCTGAAACGTTCAGCTTGAGACACGATCAAGGCAAGAGAGGAAGAAACGTTCATCCAGCTCAGGGCGCTAAGTCGTACTGCACGCCACGGATATATTGAACCGCGACGTAGGTCGAGGGCAGGTTGGCGATGATTTACCAACTACCCTCAATTTGATAATAAGAATCGAACACCAACCTTAGTAGTTCTGGAGGTACATTGTGTTGGCGGCGGGTCAGTAGTGTAAGTGGTGCGACTCCCGTTACTCTTTGTGGAGTGCAGTTAAATGCGAGCTGTAAAGCTTCTAGCGCCGTCTGCCATTCTTCAGTGTCGTAATTTTTTATATGGATTAACCCGCACATACGTTGTCGGATGAGGTACACATGTGTTCGGAAACCTGTTGCTGAGCTGTTGTATTTAAATAAAGAATTAAATTCAGGAGGTACTGTTACAATTATACGTATCGTAGCTCGCTTTTAAAATTACATAATGAGAATTTCTCACATGATTATTTTCAAACTAAATTATTTATACTAAAAATAAATATAACTAAATTTCTAATTCTCTTTGAAGATATTGATGCTAAGAGAAGTTGTGGGACATCTATATATCTATTTAAAGATGATCTCACTGGCGCCCTATCTTAAAATAAATAAAATAAAATATTTCAAATAATTTGTAGTGACTTATTAGGATGTTTATACTGTGTCAATTAAAAGAAACACAATTAAATAGTAAATTCTGATTATCATAGTAGCTATGGTATGTTGATTTCTTCCTATACGGAAGCAACAACCACTACTATGGTTAAAATACTAGTGTTTTTTGTACACAGAATACCTAGATTTGTACATGTGAACAATGCATAAGATTATTAGGTTTTTTTCCGGTGTCAACTAAAAGAAACACAATGTGGTTTTATACTCTGTTCATTATGGTAAATATGTTATGTTGTTTCCTATACGGAATGCAACAAACAATGCTGTAATGAAATATAAGTGTTTCTTGTATAGTACGACATAAAAGAGTAGAAATTAAATATTTGGGAACTAATAGTTTTCATTTTCTGGCAACATCTAAAATGAGTACTTTAGTTGTCAATTTATCTCGATCGGATTCGATTTTCGTAAGAATTTTGGTTTTTGTGTGATATTTCTGAGTGTGGACAGAAAAACAGTGGCAAATCATGAATAAGATAATTCGTGGAGGTGCCCGTGATATAGTTTACAAAGTTTATATGTGGTGTATAGCCGAATTCCAAGCTGGGAAGCTTCTATGCAACTTAGAAGATGTTTACCATCGTACAGCAGATTTTACTGGTAAGTAACTATTGAAAGTTACGCTGAACGTTAATTACAAACGATTAATACATTCAGGGAGCTAAATTTTCGAACCACATATCATTTACAAATTATTTGTCTACAATTTTTGAGGTTATGCTAAGGTAAACAAATACCGTTGTAGTTATAGCGCGACTTAACAACGTTGATAGTAAGGCAAAAACAATTAATGTAATTTATTGTGGATACGAATTTTTTTTTTCCTATGCCATATTTGTTGATGCAATCGACTAAATGGAAAGACACAATTTTAAAATATATTCACGTTTATTTACCGCGGAACTTCTTTCGTCGGACTGACAGTGATTCTTTTTTTTGCTTGTTTTAGGTGTTTCTGTAAGCACAGTGCGCAGAATCGTGCAACACGGCATTGAAAACGGTGGGAAATTCTCAACACCAGCTAAACACATGAAGGGTCGTCCCATGGTGCAGACAGCAGTGACGATGAGAGTGGTTCAGAAATCAGTGACGAATCAATACCAGAGCTTAAAATAGACTACACGAACTTAAGTGATCCCATGGAAGGTGTTGAGTATTTAGATTTTGATTTATTAGATTAGTTTATTTTATTAATTTTAGTTTATATCTGAGTTTATATGGAAAGCAATTGATTATTAAAATTACTTATTTTCTGTGAAATTGTTGTTTTATTACTACTACACATTAAATATTTAATAAATATACTTATTTAATATATTTACTCATTTTTTATACCCAATAAATAAATAATACTATTCAAGTATCAAGATCAGCTGGGTCGTTCTAACTGGGTTGCTATCTGAGCGATTGTGGCGCCCTCATTTAATTTCTACTCTTTTATGTTGCACTGTACACGGAATGCCGGAAGCTGTCCATGTCAACAATGGTCCTCAATTGATTTACATACGTTAATTTAAAGTATGGAGACTTCTAGTTAATAATTATTGTTGTGTTAATGGTTTAATATTTGCACCAATTCAATAATGGAGGTGCAAATATTTAATTAAGAAAGGGATGAATGAATGCTTGTAGGGTATAAGGATTTTTCGACGTCGATCATTTAATAGTTATGTATGTATATGAAGGATGAAAGGTAACACAATGATGCAAAAAACTTAGTAGTATTCTCATAATAATCTTAACTTAATTAGACATTTACCGGAATCTATACAGCGAATAGGTGCTCAATGTAATGCTTTCCATATTGTTATGGGGGTATTTACTTTCTGTTGCGAATCTTAACTTGATTGGGTATTGTCCTATCTATACAACGGATGGGTACTTAATGTAACATTTGCTATTTTAGAAAGCAATGTTACTTTTTGCTATGAATCTTAACTTGATTAGGTATTTGTCATATATGAGCAAAAACTTGGTAGTTTTCTTTTTATAAAATTCAACTTAAGTAGATATTTACCCACATCTATACAATGAATGGGTGCTCAATGTAATGCATTCCATATTGTCGTGGGGTGATTACTTTCTGTTGCGAATCTTAACTTGATTGGGTATGTCCCTATATCTATACAACGGATGGGTACTTAATGTGACGTTTGCTATTTTAAAAAGCAACGTTGCTCTTCATTATGAATCTTAACTTGATGTGGTACTTGCCTACATTTGTTTGTTTTCATTTCGTCAACAACTTGGTACTTAAAATAGCACTTGCTTTGTTTCAATGGCAGTGTTCCCTGTTGTTGTAAAAACTTAACTTGATTAGACATTTGTCTACACTTAAATAAAATATGGGTTAATCTTTTGTAAGCGTCAGGACCCCTGGACCAAGAGAGATATTTGATGTTTAGAAAATACCAAAATTTTCTACCTTTTTGCTACTATTTGATACCTAACTTCAAATATTTAGTACCTCAACTGATAGCGAAAAAACACGTAAAGAAAGTGGTCAGCCATTCTGACATCAGGATGTCTGGACCATTTTTTTTTTCATAGGTTGAGGTAACACACCTAATTTATCTCTTTGTAAATATTTACTACCTTTTTAGTACATCAACATATATTTTTTTCAAATTTTTTTGGCAGTCCAGAAAAATGCTACGCATGAAAGATTGCACCAATAGAGATATTTGATGTTTAGAAAATACCAAAATTTACTACCTTTTTGCTACTATTTGATACCTAACTTCAAATATTTAGTACCTCGACTGACAGCGAAAAAACACGTAAAGAAAGTGGTCAGCCATTCTGACATCAGGACGTCTGGACCATTTTTTTTTTCATAGTTCGAGACAACATAACTAATTTATCTCTTTGTAAATATTTACTACCTTTTTAGTACCTCAACATATATTTTTTTCAAATATTTTTCGCATTCCAGAAAAATGCTACGCATGAAAGATTTTTGTACATAATGGATTTTTTATAATGGACATTTAATTTGCCACATAAAGCTTATATTTTTAGGATATAGATACATTTATATTGTGGATTAGAAAATCATACACTCTAATATAGAAAATAATTTTAATAACTAGGATTGTAGGCTACATATCAAACTATAAATATCCAGTTTATGCTGACCTCTTATTGTAAGGAAATCCTATAGAATGCTAGATCAGCGTATACTGGAAACTTATAGTGTACATGATGTTATTGATGAAAGTTAAATAATTAATATTTCATGGCGTATATTAAACAATGAGCAGTCATGTTCTTACAACTTATAGTAACTCTACTAGACATATCGTCGTAACATTGCCATTTCGACTCTCGTCGGCAATGCGATTTATAATGTCCTACACCTTCGGGAGTCGCAGATGGCACAAATTCAATAACAGACAATAGATTGTATTCTATATCTTTTAAAGATATATTTTCTGGTAAATCATTGATGCAAATTTGTACTTCAGGGTTGGGCTCAAAGGCAACAATATTCTTCAAATTATAATCTATGCTTCTTATACCGTCGCAGCTAGAATGTCTACAATTTTGATATATTGCTGTCGCTGTTAATCATTGAATTTACCAATGAGGTAGGAAAACTATGGAGACGGCATATTCTACTATATGAAGAATAGTTATACAAATATCTGTAATATCGACACACGCATGTCAAAAAGCGTTTTGTCTCTTTTTAACTAAACAAGAGCAGCATATGAAAAGAGAGACATCTAAATGTTTGTCAAGGACTAAACTTGGTAACACTTTTGAGTGACGTCAAAATCATGTCTATGCGTGACCGGTCGCCATGTTGATTGCCGAGTAAAATTGGTAGTTGTGTGCTGTATATGTGCGTTTATCTGTGTAGTTGTGCTGTCAAACAGTAGCAAATGGCCTACCTCATTGGCCAATGGGCAGCCATCTTAATTGCCCGATTTATGTAGGCATGCACGCTCATTTCGTAGGTATGGCAAGTCCATAGGTTTATAAGTCAGTGGAATTTACAGATTCACTTAATGTGTCTTTGTTGAAGTCGAGTGGCAAAAAAGCACATTTCCTATGAACCTTGTTTACAAGACAGTTAAAATTTGTGCAAGATTCTCTTATATCTGCACTATATATTATATCTAACAATATCTTTTCAAATATGTATGCAACGTTGCATTCACAATTAACGTACATTTTATCGCCAATGGATTTGATTTGAAAATACTTTTTAGGTATCTCTGTACGGACTTTGTAAACATTTTGTGTATCGTTGGCTACAATCATTTTAATGAATTTACAAATTCATTATCTTCATTGGTATGTATGATCCTACCCAATGCATAGTCATCAGCAACTCCAATGGCAATCGCTTGTGCAACTGCGTCAAAAGCGCAAGTATTTAAAATAATATAATTTTTATCAGCCAAAGTTAGGAGCCATTTCTTAATTTAATTATCTTTTTTTTTATGAATTTTATTTTCTTTTCCTTTTTTCCAATACCTAAGCCTCTCCAATTTTCTAACATTGAAGGCGTATCAGAAAAAACGGACTCATTGTTTATACCTTTTATAAAATTAGTTTTCTTATCCTTTTTCTTTTCATTCGTTTTTTTTTCTTTTTATTACCTTGATTTAATGAACTATTTGCCGTTTTCAGTTGTCCCGAAATAGACGCTGAGTGTTTAGCAATAAATTCATCTATACGATATCTCTCCGATTTCGTGTTTATTTGGCATAAATATCTTTTCAACATTTTAAAGTAAACTTCGACATTAGATGAAGTTGGGGCTGATATTTCTGATTGGAAAGTTCTTTTCATAACATTGGACCATAACGGGAGTTGTCCCATTAGTCGTGTTAAAGTTGTTAGAAATTGTGGGAAATAATACAAATTGTCGTGTGTTGCACAATAATCACCATCAGTGAGAGTAAGCAATAATTTTTCAGAATCAACAGCTTCAAAAAACCATTTAGGATTTTTTCCAGTAAATTGCTTATCATCAATGCCTTTTGATTCAGTGTCTGAAAATAGAGATTTGTTAGATGACGTTTGCGAAATTTTACTGGTTTCCTCTTTAACGATTTCAGAATCAGAGGTGTTTTGGAAATAAGTCAGTCGTTTTAACCTGATTTTAGCGTTTTCACATCTTGTTAAGGTTCCTTGTTTATCTTGCCCATCATATTTGTTCAGACACACTATGATCAGATTAATTACCATCTCCTTCAATTTATCATAATCTTCACATCGCTTCACTTCTTGCAGACATTTAAAATAAATAAAAATTACTCTTTGATCTACATGGTAAAAGCATGCCAGATTAAAAAGAATTTTAACAAAATGACTGGTGTCGATTCGAATGAAGCATTCATCTGGTGTTTGCTCTTTTGTTTCTAATTTTATGTAACAGGCATTAACATACTCTTTTGTCGATACAAATTTTGTAAAAGCTCTTACAACAGCTCCGATCAAGGCTGCACAGTCATCAACGACTACTTCACTCGGAGTTGCATTATTTTGAGTTTTACACCATGTGTCGAGCCATTTATATATTGTTTCTGAAGTATGATTGTCTGATAACATTTGTATTATTGGTACACTTTCACTATAAACTGATAATAGCACGCATGAATATAGAAATATCGGTTTACTCAGTACTAAATCTTTATTTGGTCCACATGGCTTGAAGATACTTCCTGTTGCGTCAAGACTTAATACAGTTCTCTCAGATTTTCTATAATCCCTGTAGAATTGTTCCTGTGCAATAGACCAATAATAAATGCAAATAGGAAATACTGAGATGGATCTAATCATTGTATCATAAGGAGATAGACGTGTCATAATCCACAAAGCCATTATTGGATTCGGATCGTAATATGTGCTTTTCCGCTGTTCATACTTTATTTGTCTTATGCAGCCGACTGTAGGTAAGTGAGCCGGTTCAAAATCATCATTTTTATTCATTATAGAATCACTCAGTTTGTTTCTAACCGTCACAGCATGTTCAAACTTTAAATCACCACTAAGCTTACAGCGTTTTACAGGGGAAAGTTTTTTTTTTTTTTGTGTAGTCATGTTTGAATGTTTCATCATAATTACTTATGGTACAAATACAACGCGCAATTTTTTCTGTTGGCCAATTAATCACTACTTCTACCTTTGCCTTGCACTGCTTACAGGAACCATAACACCTAATGTTGGCTTCGTTTTTAATTGAATAATTTTGGAATATCCAACTGCACGGCGAACGTACACGTTTCCATATTTCTTCTCTTAGAAGGTTCGCCCATTGGTGACTTGGTAGCAAAGTTTTACTGCGAAAATCAGATAAGGTTCTTGTACGTTTCACGCAACGATCAATGGGCTTAATTTTATTCCACTGATAAATATCAATAAAAAAATTATAAGTTTCACACTCAGATGTTTTGTTAGTTGCCATACTTGCTTCTGCAAATTCATCAGAACAAGTATCGGACTCGTCGTGACCAAAAAACAAATCGTAATTTTTTTTTATTAATAGGTATAGAGCTTTTGTTGACATTTTGTAAGACAATCTTTCGGTAATGTCTTGGTATATTGGGTCACAGGGTGAAGGTAAATCATTTTTACGTGAAAAGTATTTCTTGAACTCACTCAAAACACACTTTTGTTCTTCTAATGGAACTGCAGTTTTCCGACCTCTTTTCATAGTTTATTATAGAAAATATACGTAATCACTGCTTAAGTATAACCACTGGCGAATTAATATTATTAGAAATAATTATTGGTGTAACTGTGTGACGCGAACGACAAGACGCGACGTGACGAACTTTATTAACCAATATGAGGGTAGGTAGTTTTTAAGAAATAATTTATACGGTACCCACGAATATTGTTGGAAATAAAAAGTATACCGTCGTCAGATTAGTTTTCTGAATGTTTATGTTACGGGCAAAAACTTTGTTGCAGTATGAGAGACCAACTAACAATAGTGATAACAAGATTTGCGGAAGTCAAGCTTATTTATGATTAATTGATGTATGATGATATTTCTATTAATAAAGTGACAATTTATCTATTTACATGGCATCAGTATTAAGGGGGAACCTTCACGTTAGCCCGTGAAATTAAAATTTTCGTACGTTTTTTCAGCTCAGTGTCCGGGTGTGCGTTGATTAAAGTATGATTCGCGACTGTAAAAATATGTACTTACATAATTATAATAATTACAATCAGTAATACAAATCCCTATGTTAGTATTGCTATCAAATGTCAGGATTTCATGACATCTTGCAAATTGCAAAAAACGTACGAAAATTTGAATTTCGCGGGCTACTGTGAAGGTCTCTTTGTACTTACGGTATATGGAGGGAGGTGATAAAAAACTTTAAAAAATAACAAGAAGATTACAGAATGTAACAAGATTTAGAGAAACAAAACAAGCATACAAATTTTAGGAGGGGGCCTCACTTCACAGTGTAGGTTTACAGGACAGGTTTAGGATTTTACATATTTTTTTTTTTAATAATAATTAATAATATTATTGCTTATTCTGTAATGTTTGTTTGTGTGTCTGTGTTGTTGTGTGTGTGTGTGAGGGAGAATATACATAACTAACAAAGTTTCTTGCGTAGCATTTTACTGGAATGCGAAAAATATTTGAAAAAAATATATGTTGAGGTACTAAAAAGGTAGTAAATATTTACAAAGAGATAAATTAGTTATGTTGTCTCGATCTATGAAAAAAAAAAGGTGATGTCAGAATGGCTGACCACTTTCTTTACGTGTTTTTTCGCTGTCAGTCGAGGTACTAAATATTTGAAGTTAGGTATCAAATAGTAGCAAAAAGGTAGTAAATTTTGGTATTTTCTAAACATCAAATATCTCTATTGGTGCAATCTTTCATGCGTAGCATTTTTCTGGACTGCCAAAAAAATTTGAAAAAAATATATGTTGAGGTACTAAAAAGGTAGTAAATATTTACAAAGAGATAAATTAGGTGTGTTGTCTCAACCTATGAAAAAAAAAATGGTCCAGACATCCTGATGTCAGAATGGCTGACCACTTTCTTTACGTGTTTTTTCGCTATCAGTTGAGGTACTAAATATTTGAAGTTAGGTATCAAATAGTAGCAAAAAGGTAGAAAATTTTGGTATTTTCTAAACATCAAATATCTCTCTTGGTCCAGGGGTCCTGACGCTTACAATCTTTTGGATTATAACCCGACTCTTAAACATTTAAAATACTTATTTTCTCAATGAATCATACATTGATTTTAATGAACTTAGACGGTTTGAAATTGTGTTGTGATAGATGTATGTTATACATTGCTATCTGTTTTGTGACAAGTGACAATTGCTGAGTATGTCAAATTAGCTTTGGAGGAGAACAATTAAGGTTTTTTTTCCCTGTTAGTTTTTTTTTTTTTTATATCTTTATTTATTTAAAGAGGGTTTAATCTAAACAGATTATGCCACCCTCATCGTTACAAATCAATTTATAAACTAGACAGAACTAAAACATTACTCTTTATCGCAAATTACCCCTGCGTTTAATCCCAATGTTAACGACTCTGTACATCATCCTGGCTGCTTTCGATGTAGGAGCAGCAAGGACGCTGTTACATACCCCAGTCTCATTCATATTATTAAATACCATCCACAAATCTTGTCTCTCCGGCTCGTTTCGGACACACTCCATCATGATATGGTAATGCTGTAGAGCAAGGTTTCGAACACACCTGATGTTATAATTTACCAAAGTTTGAAGATCTCCAGTACTGTGAATTGATGGTAAAATGTGTTCCTTCTGAAAGTGAGTTGTTTATTCCTATATTTAGAACATCTATAAGTGGTTCGGACTGTATGCTCGATTAATAAAATTAGTTGACCAAACTGTGTGCCTTTTACTTCAATCAACTTCATGTTAAATAATCTCATGCAGAACAACTACCTCTGTGCGCGCTGGTGGGTAAGGGAGAAAATTCTTACAAACTGCGTCATCATTTGATAACTTATCCTTAGTAATACGTCTCCATAATACCCAAGCTTGTGACAAGAACTGCGCGATATCTTTGGAATTATCATAATTATGTTCCCTAAAGCGCACAATATCCCGGGAGTACCTATTCTCCGGTTAAAGTCGTTATCAGAACTCTTGCCACGTCGTGGTAGACACAAGTCAATTGTTGACCCATAACCTCGCGCGACCTTTGAGCAAACTACCAACTTTCATTCTCACTTCATAATCGCTCAGATCATAAGTTTCCATGGCTGTGGTCACATGTTGACACCACTCTCTAACCCCAATATTGGCGTCCGGGTCGTATGACGGCAAAAACACTTCATTTATTTTGACTTTAGGCGTATCTGGTTGTGTCGTCATGCGATCGGACATGTGCTTCATCATTTGCAACATCTGAGTGAAAAACTCCGTCGGTACCCCATTAACAGAAGCGTTTTCATTATTCAAGCCAGATGGACCGGCAGAAGTGGGGTTCAATCCCACTTCCGATAACGGAGAACCGGGACCATTCGGATTTTTAGAAATCATGACGTCAGCAGAGCTGACGTCACCATCTCCACCGCAAGGCTCAGTAATTGCAAAAATGAATACACCCAATTTATTTACTTACGTTTTATTCTTATCACAATTAAGAATGCCTCAAATCTAAATTAATAATACAAATCGTACTCACAAGATATTGTAATTAAACATCAGCAGCCTTTACAAAATTTCTTTTTCTTCTGGCTTCGCAGCGGCTCGTCATTTTCATTCCAATCAATGGCGTCGTCGTTGCGAAGTCATTACACTTATAATTTTTTTTACAAATTGCAGGTAACATTGATTAAAATAACAAACTATGATTTGTTAATTCCTTTTACTATTTATAGCACTCGATTTTACATTGAGTTAATTATTTATTGCTTAAAACATTTTAAAAATTTTAATAGACACGCGCTATGTTTTTCCGCTTGACAAACAGTAGTTCAAAAAATCAACCAAAAACATTATTAAACTTTTTTTTTGCGTGGGTAGGCGTGACAAGTATACATTCAGTTTTAGCTCCCTTGTTTAAAATTTATTTAAAAATAGTTATTAATTATTTTACAAAATTTATATGTGCTAATTAACTGTAGAACCCACCTTCACTTCATAATCTCCTATCACTCACTCTACAAATTAACCACAACACTGCATCACTCCTGAGCATGGACAGCAAGCTGGCGCATAGCATGGAGGAGCTTGAGAAGCTGTTTAGCTCTCGCATGCAGCAGTATGAAGAGAAGCTACAGAGAGCTACAGCTGGAAGTGGCGCCACACACTCAGACCTTGCATCGCTATCCAAGGATTTCACTGATTTTAAGTCTTTTGTTTGCAAAACGCTGTCGCACTTCAAGACACAAATTGGACTCATCTCATCGAGCCTGGACAGTCATGAGACAGCTATGAGGAGAAAAGTGTTGCTGTTCCACGGTATCCCCGAAAGACCTGGTGAGAAGCTGTGCGACACAATCCTCCAAGTCATCTCCAAGCAACTGAAGGTTAATGACTTCAAGTTAGACTTCCTTATTGTGTGCCACAGACTTGGAGCCTCTCAAGGTAAAACTAGGCCCGTGCTGGTGCGTTTTGGTGGGATGTAGCATCGTCGGTTGGTTTGGGACAGTAAAACCGCACTTAAAGGCAGCGGGATCACCATTTCAGAGTTCCTAACGAAAACACGACATCAGGTGTTTATGGCTGCCCGCAAGCACTTCAGCGTCAACAGCTGCTGGTCTGCAGAGGGAAAGGTTATCGTTATGACGCCTGACAAGACTCGCCGGAAAATAGTATCCATGGGTGAGCTTCATAATTTAATTGCACTATTTCCCGCTGCAGCCAGTGCTGATACATCTGAGGATCCTGAGCCTGCTGCTTCCACCTCGCCTGCTGCTGCCGCATTGCCTAAGTCCGAAACCCCTAGAGCGAAGGTTGTGAGGAAGACCCGTCGCTAAGTTTGTTGTTCATATAACACCCGTGCATAATATTTTTATTCGACCACTTTGTAATGACGTAATAGTTTTTCATTTCTGTTCATCTACCCGTACCATAATCTTTGTTGTAACATCTTTTTTATTAACTTTACACTAATGTCTGCCGGTAGATGTTTTTATTTAAATTGTTTACTTTTCTTTTCAAATCGTTTCAAATTATTTTCAAATGTCATCAATGACATGATGACATTTGACGTCTGTCAATTTTTTATTTTTAGTTTAAGTGTTTTACGTTTCGTTGCACTTTGCGATTTTGGTAGTCTGTACCCGTTTGTTGTGATGAGTGATTTTCTCGATTGCTAAGTTTATTTTTCCTTTCATTTCTCAATTTTATGACTTCTTTAGCTTTAAAATTATGTTAAAATCTCTTCCAAATACAGCGTACTGGTGGTTTTGTTAGTTGAGCGCATTTAATATTTTATTATTTTCATTGTTATTATTGTTTTATTTATTTAAAGTTTTATTTTATTTTATTATCTATTTGCAAACTATGATCGATGGTGGTTTTGATGATGACTTTTTCTCATGTTCTTGCTCTTCTAGCAGTTTCCTTAGTGCGGCGAGCGGTTCATCCTCTCCTCTGACTCTTGGTGAACAGATTTCCTCTTTGTTTTCACTCTACTCCAATAACCTCAACATAGCTCACATCAATGCTCAGAGTGTTCCTAGCCATTACTCTGACCTTCTGGCTTCCATGAACAGTGCACATCTAGATGCTTTATGTTTGGGGTTCGGTCGGGATGGCTTTAATTATTAAGGAAACTGCCTTGGACTCTTTTAGATAATATTTATTTAACACTGACTGTACACGACAAGACTTAGGTTGACCACGGAACCGAACGACCACGTCGTCGTTCCATAGACAATAACATATATTTTATAATCATAGACTACAACATGCCCCTTTTTTTTTTAAAGAGAGTTGTCAGACTGACATTTACATAGACATTGACAATTATTAGACAGATGACATAAAATAAATTTATCCATACTTGCTACAAAGTTGTGTTACAAAAACATTAACAATTTACATTTAAAACTTATGAATTTTTGTGTCGCCGTATTTAAAACATTACAATTAATATAATTATACAATAAAAAAAAATCAATTTGCACTTGAATTACATTGTGATAATATTATTGTTAATTTGTCTTATCTTCTATGTATTAAATCTTATAAATCAAGTCTTTGTTTTTTCTTTAACAATCTTCCCCTAGAGCTATATTGTTTTTCAGCATTTACAGCCTCATCATTACATTGTAAAGGAGATTGTTCTACACTACTTGGTACATATAGTTCACTTGGATTCTGAAGTAAGTTCTCTAAGTTTCTATGTAGAGAAGACATTGTACTTTCGATATCAAATTCGTTATAGTCATGTAGTCTTTCAGGTGAACTAATCTTCATCGACATTAACAAATATAGGTGACTTTACTATGTTTTCTGACTGATTTTCAGACTGACTAGAATGATTTGACTCTATTGATAAGAATGAATCTGACTCATTGTTCAGTTCATGACTTTGTAAACTTGACTCAGGACTTGACTCATGATAAGTTAAGATAAATGTATAACTATCATCCTCCTTTTCTGAAAATTTTGACTTGTTTAGTTAATTATTTAATTGGCTAGGACCAGGATTATCCTTAAAATTGACTTTTTTGTTATTATTTTGAGAGACATTTTTCTGACTTGACGTTTGACTTTTTGACTTGTAATTAAAACGAATATGCTGACTATTTCTACGGTAAGTAGTATTATTACAATCTTTGACAATAAATGATCTTGGATATTTGGTTTTAGACACAATAGTACCTTTTGTCCATATAATATCTTTAGGATTTTTCTTAAAATAAATCTGGTCATTCATTTGAAAATCAAGATAATTTTTACAGTTTTTGTCATAATAAAACTTAGTTTTTTGAATTTTTTCTTGTTTCTTTCTGTTATGTTCGGAATGCTTTACAATCCTGGGTCTCAAGTGACTAATTTTGTTAGGTAGTTGAGATCTTAATGTTCTAGACATTAAAAGCTGTGCTGGAGAGCATAAATCTCCTCTCGGTGTATTTCTATATTGTAAGAGACCTAAGTGAGGATCAGATCCAGAATCATCACTTTTCCTCAATATATTTTTTATTATTTTTACTGAGACTTCTGCTAAGCCGTTGGATCTTGGTAAATGTGGACTTGAGATAATGTGTTCAACGTCCCATTCATGTAAAAAAAAAAAAAAACATTGGAGTTAAATGGCGGGCCTCCATCTGAAACTAGTTGCATTGGTATGCCATGGCGTGCAAATATAGATTTTAGGTGTGCGACGACATTAGATGTGCGACTGTCTTTATTTAAATTTGCTATTTCAATGTAATTAGAATAGTAATCTACTACCAATAAGTATTTTTTATCCTTATATTCAAATAAGTCTGTAGCTAATTTCTGCCACGGAAACAAAGGTTGTTCATGAGTTTACATTGGTTGTTTTGATTTATTTGCAGAATAAATTGAACATGTTTCACATTGTCTAACTTTATTTTCAATATTTTGATTAATATTTGGCCAATAAACTACACTTCTTGCCAAGTTTTTTGTTTTTTCAATTCCTTGGTGACCCTCATGTAATATATTTAATATTTCTGTACGCATTGACTGAGGTATGATAACATAATTGTTTTTGAAAATTATATCATTAATCACATGAATTTCCTCTTTTATGTTCCCGTAAGGTAATTTTAAACTATGACAATGTTCTTTACATTTAGGCCAACCATTTTTGTAATATTCTATTAATTTTTGAGAAACTAAATCTTGTTTAGTGTGACTTGTAATTTTTTCTAGCTTTTCTGGAGAAATAGCTAAATTAGAGGTTAATAAATTTATGTGAATTCTAATATTTGAATCTAAATCTTCCAAACTGACTAATTCTTGGTTAAAATTATCATCTTTGACTGGAGCACGAGATAATGTATCAGAAACATACATCTCTGAACCTTTTGTATAAGACACAATAAGATTATAAGCTTGTAAAGTGATCATCATACGTTGTAATCTTGCTGGTACCTCTGACAAGGGTTTTTTGAATAATGTGACTAGAGGTTGGTGATCTGTTTCAACTTGAATAGGTTTTCCATAAATGTATTGGTGGATTTTTTTACACCCAAATACTATAGCATAAAGTTCTTTTTCAATCTGTGCATAATTAATTTGACTTTTGTTTAATGACTTTGAAGCATAAACTATCGGATTCCTGTCGTGTAAAATAACTGCACCTACTGCATTTTGTGACGAATCGACTGACAATCTAATGGGTTTTTTCATATCATAATGGACTAAGACTGGATATTGACATAACATTGACTTTAATTTTTCGCATTGTGTTTCATGTTGTTCTAACCATTGCCACTGGTTACGTTTTTTGAGCAATTCCCTCAGCAAAGAAGTTTCTTCTGCGAGATTTGGTATATAGGAATCTAAATAATTGACCATTCCTAAAAATCTTTGAAGTTCCTTGACATTACTTGGACTTGGCATTTTCAAAATTGCTTCTACCTTTGACTGATCAGGTGATACATCTTCTTTATTGAAAATATGTCCTACATAGCAAATTTCAGACATACCAAATTGACATTTGGATTTATTGAACTTCAAATTGACTTCCGACGCTCGTTTGAATAACGATTCTAGTCTTTCATTGTGCTCTTCAATAGTAGTCCCATAAACAAGTATATCATCTATAAATATAATGATTCCTGTTAAAACTCCGAATAATTGATTCATTGTCCTATGGAAAATTTCACCACTAGAGTTAATTCCGTATGGCAGTCTTAGAAATTTGTATCGACCATATGGAGTATTGAACGTACAAAGTTCACTACTTTCCTCGTCTAAGCATATAGTCCAATAGCCTGAACTTGCATCCAATTTTGAAAAAAATGATGCGCCTGCAACTTTAGATCTAAGATCATTGAATGTTGGATACGGGAAATGAGGACGTTTGATAGCCGTGTTTAAGTTTCTAGGATCAAGACATATTCTCAATTTACCATTCGGTTTTTCGATTAAGACAATTGAGTTTACCCATTTAGTTGGCTTATCCACTTTTTCTATGACCTGTAGTTCTTCCATATATTCTAATTCCTCTTTAAGACGTTTCTCCAATGAATAAGGTATTCTCCTGAGTGGTCAGACTTTAGGTGGAACACTACTATCAATGTCCAGATGAGCTTTATATGCTAGACAACCTAGACCCTCAAATGTTTTAGCAAACTTAGAAACAATTTCTTGTACTGACCTTTGCTGGATTCCATATATTCTTTTCACAATACCTAATTTTTCACATGAATTCCAACCCAATATTGTTTTACACTCACATTCAACAATAACAAAATAGAGTTTTGTGGTTTTTCCGTTTTCAAATTTACAATTAAGAATACGTGTACCCAAATTTGGCACTAATTGTCCTGAAAATGAAAAGAGTTTATTATTTGTTCTTGAAATATTAATATTTGAGTGAGAACTGGACATAATTTTATCTAACACTTTCTTGCTTATGACATTTGTATCTGCACCTGTATCAATTTGACATATAAGTTTGACATTATTACAATAAACATTTATTTGCCAATTTTCTTTAGATTCAGAATTTTGAACTGAATTTATAACAAATTTATTGGAAAAATCTTTTGACATTGACTGTTCATAAGAAATGTTACCAACTTTATGGTCTGATTTCCTGAAAAAGCAAAATTTAGCAAAGTGTCCTTGTTTTTTACAATTATTACAGGTTTTTTTCTGTGCTGGGCATTTATATCTGTGAATTTGACCACATCTAGTACAATTCCTGTCTGACGATTTATTCCTGTTGCTTGACTGATTTCTTCCATGATTATTGTTTCTATGTCTCGAATTACTTCGATGGGTTGTTCGACTTCTATTTTTATAATTTTGTTTTTGCTCTTTGATCCCTTGAACACTTTCCTTTTTAATTTCTTGGTTGTTTAATTTATTTGATCTTTCTTGAGACAATTCTAGACTTTTTGCTATTTTCATCACCTTTTCAACTGTAAGATTTTCTTCCTGTAAGAGTCTTTCTTTTATGTATGTGCTATTCATGCCTATTACAAGCATGTCCTTGATTAAATCTTCTTTCAAATCACCAAATTCACATATGGTGGCTTGGTTGTTCAATATGGTCAAGTATTCATCCAAAGATTCATCGGTTTTTTGGACTCTTGTGAAAAAATTATACCTTTCTACTGTTAAATTTAAATGAGGACTGAATTTTTCGTCGAATTTCTTTAGGATGTCATCTAACTTCGTTGTATTTCGATCTATATTAAAGCTGTTAAAAATTTCTATTCCGTCATCACCAATAGCATTTAGCAAAATCGCTGTCTTTTTCGAATCCATTACTTTAGATAAATCATTAGCATCCATAAAAATTTCAAATCTAAGTTTCCATTTTTTCCATTTTTCTGCCACGTTATCGCCGTTTTGTATGAGAAGCGGATTCAATTGTACAAGGAACGCTTTGTCCGCCATGTTGGTGACTTGGATGACTTGTCGTAAATTTTTGGTTGACTTACAATTTTCTCGATTTGTATTGGCTTCTTCGTTTTCCTTTTAAATCCCATATGACACCATGTTTGGGGTTCGGTCGGGATGGCTTTAATTATTAAGGAAACTGCCTTGGACTCTTTTAGATAATATTTATTTAACACTGTGACTGTACACGACAAGACTTAGGTTGACGACGGAACCGAACGACCACGTCGTCGTTCCATAGACAATAACATATATTTTATAATCATAGACTACAACACTTTACTGATCTCTGAGTCTTTTCTGAAACCTTCGCTTTTGTCTGTACACTATGCCCTCCCTGGCTTTGTTCTTATTCGTAACTAGCTGTGCCCGCGGCTTCGCTCCCGTCATCTGTCCGCCGACCCTACCCTACTTACCTTCCTCCCTACCCTACATACTACTACACTAAGATGCTTCTTGGAGAGATGTATAGTCCTAACCTCAGTATTGATTTCTTTGACTCTTTCGAATCCCTTTTAAACGATATGTGTCCTACTTATGACCACGTAGTTCTGATGGGTGATTTTAATACTTGTCTACTTAAAAATGACTCTCGTACTCGCAAACTTCAATCTCTTTTAATCTGAGTATTCTCCCTCTTTCCGCTACTCATCATTTCCCTAATTGCACCCCTTCTCTTTTGGACCTCATGATTGTTTCAAAACCTAATAATGTGTCGATCCACGGTCTGCTCACGGCTTGTTTTTCCTATCACGATTTAATTTTCATGTCTTACAAGATTCGTCCTCCTAAGCGCAAGCCATCATTCTTTTTCCTTCGGAACTACAAGGGCATAGATCAGGAGGCACTGCTGCGGGATGCTGGTGTCATCGATTGGACGGATGTTTTTGAGAGTTCAAGTATCAACGAGATGGTTCTTATTTTCAACTCACAAATATTAAGCCTTTACGAACGCCATGCTCCTATCCGTAGAGTCAGAGTAAAATATATGCCGGCACCCTGGCTTACTCCTGCTATTAAGGATGCAATGGCAATTAGCGCCGTCCTTCCGAGCACAACCTGAGTTCGTATAGAGAGATGCGTAATCGCTGTAGTCGTATGTGTAGAGATGCAAAGAGACGCTACTTCCATAATTTTCTAGACAACCGGAACTCCTCTGAAGTCTGGAAGTTCTTGAAAACTGCCGCTTCTAGCAAAGGCATTGACGTGTGTGCTCTAAGCAAACATTTTTCACTCCCACCCGTTACGTTGGATCCACACGTCAAATTATCTACATTAAATAAACTTTCCGTTTTGCCAGTGCCGCGGTGTTCGTCTTTCGATTTCAGTCCTGTGAGTGAAAGTGATGTCAAAAAATCTATTTGTGCTATCTCCTCCTCCGCTGTTGGTAATGACGGGCTTTGCTCAAGAATGATTTCTCCTATCCTCTCCACATTACTGCCCGTTTTGACCCATATTTTTAACTTCTCATTGTTTTCTTGCACTGTTCCCGATGCTTGGAAGCTAGCCCATATTATTCCACTACCCAAAACCCCTAACCCGGTCACACTGACCGATTGCAGACCCATTTCCATCCTTCCTTATCTTTCCAAAGTTCTTGAGCACATTGTCCATCAGCAATTGTCTCTGTTTCTCTCTATTAATGATCTTCTTAGTCCTTTTCAATCTGGTTTCCGGCCCGGTCACAGTACTGTTACAGCTCTTTTAAAGGTTACTGACGATATCCGCCGGGCTATGGACCAAAAATCTCTTACTTTACTTGTACTTCTCGATTTCAGCAGCGCTTTCAACTCTGTTGACTTCGATATCCGTCTTCGTTTCCTTAAATCTTTCAATTTCTCCTCTTCCACTATTGATTGGTTCAACTCCTATCTTGGAGGCCGCTCACAGCGGGTGCACCTCGACGAGACTTTTTCGGATTGGTGCTCTCTTACTGCGGGTGTGCCACAGGGTGGCGTTCTCTCTCTTCTTCTCTTTTCTATTTTTATTAACTCTGTCGCTAGAGTCATCTCGTGTAACTTCCATCTCTATGCAGACGACTTGCAGCTTTACCATCATTTTCCAATTCAAGATGCGGAAGCCGCTGTGTCCGCCATTAACAGTGAACTGGAATTGATTGGGGAGTGGTCGCGGTCATTTGGGCTGCAAATCAACCCTAAGAAGTCTCAGGCCATGGTTATCGGCGGTAGGCATATGCGAAACAGGCTTGATGTTGCGGTGCTATCTCCTCTCAGTTTGAATGGAGTTATAATTGAATACGCCAGAACGGCTAAAAACTTAGGGGTGATCATGGACTCCTATTTATCATGGACTGCACATGTCGCTGCAGTCAGTCGCAAGGTGCACTACACTTTCCACTCGCTGAAGTGCCTCCAGAGCTTTTTGCCCTTGAACACCAAAATTTCCCTTGCCCAAACTCTTATTCAGCCCATCATCGACTAGGCCGACGCCTGTTATTTGGATGCCACCGAGGAACTTTTAAATAAGCTTGAGCGCTTGCAAAATATATGTATTCGTTTTGTTTTCAACCTCAAAAAGTATGATTATGTTTCAGGCTTTCGCAAAATGCTCAAGTGGCTCCCTATTCGACTTCGCAGGAACTCTCGGATTTTGTGTCTGCTATTTAACGTCCTTCACAACCCTAAAACGCCTTCCTACCTCCGCGAACGCTTCTCCTACTCCCGTCCTTCCGATGCACTTTGCAGGTCGCATCTTAGCATCTCCTTGAAACACCTTCCCACACTACAGACTTTTACTCCTACTCCTTTACTGTGCACACGGTGCGGCTGTGGAACTCGTTACCGCCTGATATTAGGGACTGCCAAACTCTTGCAGTTTTTAAAAAGAGAGTGAAAGAGCATTATCTTTCCATTCCGTCTTAGTTGCATATAATTTATGTATTATTATTTATGATATTAACTAGTATTTATTATTGTAATATTTATTCTATTGATAAGCATGTATATAAGAGTATATATTAATTATCTATACATTATTAATCTTCTTTATTGTGAATTGTTTAATATATTTTCTTTTTATTCCCCTCTACACACGTTGTCTACATATCTTTTTTTGCAACTCTCCTCTCGCAGGTATGCTGGAAGAGATTTCGTTAGAAATAAGCATACCTTTGTACCTATTTTCTGTTCCTTCTTTTTGTCTATGTATTATGTGTGTGTACATTAATGGTTAAATAAATAATAAATAAATAAACTGACGCAAATCGCTTATTAATTAAGAAATGACAGAATACTGTTATAACACTAACTACGAGTCATAAAACGGCTTTTTAAATTTAAAAGTAGCAAACTGACTACAATAATCAAATCTCAACTAATTTAAACCTATCTAGTCATATTTAACTGTTAAGTTTTAACCTAAAGTTAATATTTTTAAAGTTTAAGTTAGCCTTGCGTCGACATATTCTTATGTGAATAAAGATGTCTTAAACCTCAACCCCAATATTGGCGTCCGGGTCGTATGACGGCAAAAACACTTCATTTATTTTGACTTTAAGCATATCTGGTTGTGTCGTCATGCGATCGGACATGTGCTTCATCATTTGCAACATCTGAGTGAAAAACTCCGTCGGTACCCCATTAACAGAAGCGTTTTCATTATTCAAGCCAGATGGACCGGCAGAAGTGGGGTTCAATCCCACTTCCGATACCGGAGAACCGGGACCATTCGGATTTTAGTAGTAAACTGACTACAATAATCAAATCTCAACTAATTTAAACCTATCTATTCATATTTAACTGTTAAGTTTTAACCTAAAGTTAATATTTTTAAAGTTTAAGTTAGCCTTGCGTCGACATATGTGAATAAAGATGTCTTAAACCTCAAAATTACTGTGCAATTGCTGTCCATTGGCCACTGATACAACAGTCTTTCTGTTTCTTACTTCAGTAAACAATTTTTGATTAGAACACATATGTGAAGTTGCTCCACTGTCAATAATAAAAGATTCCGACGTTGAAGCCATATAAGCTGATGCATATAGTGTGTGCTCTGGATTCTTCTTAGTCTTCAAGTCTCTTTTCTTCTTGAAACAGCGCTTTGAGTTGTGTCCGGACATCCTGCAATAGTCACAGGTAATAGGTTTGCACTCCTTCTTTTTCATAAAAAAATGCCGTTGAATTGCAACTGGCGCGTCGATGGTCTTCCTGTTCTGAAGTCTTGTTCTTACTAATTCAGTGGTGAGATTAATAATAATAATAATAAAAATGCTTATTTATCTCCTCAAATTACATCCTTAACTTAGCTGCTATATTGACAGATATTTAGATATAACTAAAATCGTAATTTGTGAGAGATCTGAGTCTAAACTAAGCCTAGGCCTATATTTCAGAACTCCAGGCCCCCCATTACATCGTTATACATAGAGATTGTCAACATGGAACTAATAGGAAATGGTGTGTGGATGGTGCGTATGTGTGTGTGTGTGTGAGTGCGTGAGTGTGTGGTGTGTTTGTATGTATGTGTGTTTGTGTATAATGCATAATAATTTATTGTAAATTTAAATATTATATATGTCGCATCAAGGCTGGCCGATAGAGGCAAACCATCGGGAAGTCAGGATGTTCCCTTAGGTTAAGACATCGTGTGTGGGCAGGTCGATGGGTATAATCGTGCAAATGAAATCACATAAGTTATTCGATACACTGGGTTTATTCAAATAGACAAGTTACATTCCTGCTTACTAATATTACGGATCGACACTGATTCTACGACGTCTTAGCTCTACGGCTGTCTGTACTCAACTGTCATATTCCGCACCTCGCAAGTGCTTATAAAAGCGCGCCAATGCGTAGTTGCTATTGATTGCCGCTAGGGGCGTGCTTGTGATTTGTTTTGACGTCTGTACTATTGACTAAACCCGACACGGCCATCCTGCGAGACAGGCGTCCTCGTCTGTTCCTCATTGTCAGGTTTTAACAGTGTATCGAATCATGTGGAAATCCTCAATGGATGTCCTCAGCCCTTGGGGAAAGCTGAGGGGTCTGTCAGACTCCTACTGACTAAAACCACATGGTGTTCTCTAGGCCGTAATTTCTCTTGAGAGGCGAACGTGGAACACACACGTCGCCTTCTCGGGCCTCTCTCAGGTGACAGATCCCCAAATCTATCCCCCGCAGGCATCATCTTCTTGTCCTTGCTCCATGTCATCTCATGGTCACCTCGTGTTACACCACACGTCGTCTTAGTCCACTCCATCCTGGCATCTCCCATCGTACAAGAGATGTTTTTCTGAAAAATACAAAATTTTCAAACAGTATTTGCTCGTCCAATCCTGACTCATACACTAGAGTGAGGAAACATTTTGAAACAATCAAACATGATCATTCAAATCTCTCTGTTCACAATAGCAAGGAACGAGTAATTCTATTTCCAATTTAAAGAAAATAGCAACCTCATCGATTTGGTACCTAAAAGCACCCAATCTTCGTGATTACAAAGTCCAAGTACCACTGACAGTCATAAATCTCACATTAAATCAAACAAAAGAAACAATATACCAGGTTCTTATTCTTCTTCTTATTCAAGATCTTTAGCTATCTCATAGCTCTCCTAGCTATCTCATAGCTCTCTTAGCAATCACAATTGCTCCACTCGCACATCCCCACGATGTCGAGTCAACTCAACTTTCTGAACTCAGAATCTGTTCACACAGAGATTTAGTCTGTCATATGTTACGTCAATTCATTATCTAATTCATCTACTATCTCAATTGGTACTTGAAATTTGTGTGTCTTACTAACACGATCTACGCATAGTAATCAAAATTAGAAAACCAGAATCATTTAAATTTTCGTAATGAGGGCTTGACGATTCGAACGTCATCAACATTAACATGATCTCTCCACACGCGTGACTGCGAGTTTACTTTCCTTTAACCTCATGACTCAATAGGAACTTTCTGTAAGGTTCCTAACAAAAACATGAATTTTCACACCAGCCATAGTGTCAGATAGACTTACAGGTGCCATACAGGCCTACAGTTGCCATAAAGGCCAACAGTTGCCACACAGGCCAACAGTTGCCACACAGGCCAACAGTTGCCACACAGGCCAACAGTTGCCACACAGGCCAACAATTGCCACACAGGCCAAGCCACTTAGGCTTACAGTTGCCACCTAGGCTCACAGCTGCCACACAACGCTCGGCTACTCCTGACCGAACTAGATTATAGAGTTCGTGAAAATAGGGAAATTTTAGAACCCTACTCTTTAACTAAATCATTACCCTGGGCCATGTACCACTGTCATTCCAAACAAACTTTAAAACTTCTGCTGCAGCTAAACCTGCCAAGCTTATGGGAACCCTCGAGTAAAACCTCTAACGCCACGGCTCTCTAGCCGACCAGCAATTGTATTGCTCTCACACAACGGTCTCACGGTCTCTCTCTAGACCCCGACCTCCGCCAGAATCCACTGGTACGGTCAAACATAATACGGCTGATAGACTCAATTACTCGCTTGGCTTGCTCATTATTATCAAAATCCTTTTGACATTAACATCGACTGGTACATGACCCGCTGGCATCTGCCCTAACCTACCGTGTGCATACTTGTAGGTTCCAAGCGTACCTATTTAAAGCTTTCGGTGTATAACGATCACTGTCCTGTCATAACCACCTATCGTGTACCTAATACAGGGCCTATTTAGTTTTAGAACTAGAACCTCCCACAAAACACTATTCATTAGAAAAAGGTCCGACGATCAACAAGTTCAACAATTAAACAAAGTAATTGTAACAATGCTGTTACTCTTTACCATAATTCTTGCTATGCATACTCAACTCAAACCTCTTCGTAAACCCATCGCCACATGTTACTCATGAGGTGCGGTCCGGAGCCTCGAGTATGAGTAGACATGTCAATCATATTTGGTCTCACTACCAATGTCATCAACTATGACATTCAATTCCCGAGGAACTTGGTGATCCGGGATCCTTCTCACAAGATTTACGCTTTCTACTCAAAGATCTCGGAATATACAGACTGTTCATATCAGGGGAACAATTAAGCCCGATATTATTTGAGTCTTAATAGCTCGTGTGAAGGAGCTTTACGAATTAATTCGGATCAATATTCTTAAAATCTTATTATCAACAGTAACCCTTTACTATCGCACACTAACTCAGTTTTCATGTGAGAAAAACGATCGTGAGATCTACTGCTATCATAATATTACTTTTAAAGTAAGCAAGTGAATTCAGATCTAAAGACGGTGGTTTTAGATCGTTACGCAACATGTTTGTTCTGAATACACGTAAATGACCAGTACCGTTACTAACTCGATACAAATGCCTTCGCCCAACGACTTTACTAACTCGCTTTGCCACTGAAAATGACTAGTTGTTAAGTCACTTTGGATAGATGATCTTCTTCATCATCTGCCTAGCCTTTTCCCAACTATATTGGGGTCGGCTTCCAGTCTTACCGGATTCAGCTAAGTGCCAGTGTTTTACATGGAGCGACTGCCTATCTGATTTCCACAACCCAGTAACTGGGTAACACTGTACCCCTTGGCAAGACTGCTGTCAGATCTCAAGCTTCTGACTACCCGTAACGACTGTCAAAGATCTTCAAATGACAGCCGGGACCAACGGCTTAACGTGCTTTCCGAGGCACGGAGGAAACTCGGTATGTTGAAATGGTCACCCATCCACGGACCGACCTCGTCAAGCGTTGCTTAACCTTGATGATCGACCCATGCGGCTGTTATTATTTAGCCACGAGCTCATCTTCTTATGGGATATTAAATCCTAAAGTGCGTACTGAACCAAATGTTGAAACTAGAAAAGTACTAACTAGCCAATAGGAACCTTATTAACTACTTGCTTTTTACTAATTGTGTCTTAATTACCTAGTGATAGTGCTAGATAACCACGACCAACTCAGTGGTCAAACATGAACACTCTTAAATTTTGAAATAGCATCTCTTCACTAGAGAACATTCGACCTCACTATCGAAATAAAATAGAAGCGACTCACCGAGTATTCCATTCCAAACTTGCGCGCGTTCGTAACGTTCGGTTACCAACTGCGAACTGCTAGCCTGCCGTCGGTCTCAACCTCTTAGATGTTGACACGTCAACTTTCGCATTCAGCATTTGAACCGCTAGCCTGCAGCAGAGGCTCCACTCCGACGCAATATGGTATCTGAAACGTGAAAAACATTACGAGAGTATATGTTCACAGTTATCTTAACTATACACAGCTTTGATGGAAATTAACCAGTGCAGCGGTGTAGTAAACTAAACCGGCAAAGCTAAATGGGCTATTGTGGACATGAACCACACATTACGGTGTCCCATGTAGGGGTAGGTAGATATATGGGCTTTATAGAATCCAATGAATGCCATAGCATTTTATGTCGCAATTTCTAGGCCTTGCAGGGTTTACCACCTTTTAGACAGTCTGGCCCTCCGACGACCACAAAAGAAGAATACCATGCTTCTTCTTAGTTAATACTCACTACATAAAACTATCACACTACAAAAGTAATCAGAATATTTCATTTGGAATTATCATAATTTCCAGACTGAAATGTAAGGTAGGTACGTCACTGTCACCATATCTTTCTAACTTCCAAACAATGATAGTTATGATAGCCAAGGCTAGTCAAGGGTTATTGCCAGTGATAGTAGAATAATAACTCTTCAACTACACCAAAACTTGACCATCGATTGTAACTTAAGTGAAATTATGAACTTGACTCGGGCCACCCCAACGATCTACTGACCGCCATACTATACACAAAACCAGAATTTTGAATAATGAACACTCTTGGCCACAGTCATAACAAAATGAAAACGACTCACCATATTGGCATAAAGATCCGTGTGTATGGATCTTCCCACAAGTCCACACGCTCCTCCTTGACCTGTCCGGCTCCTTGGTTGTTGCTAACCTCCTTGCTGCTCCGTTACGGACTGGTTATTTTCATTATTTCGGTTTCCGAGGGTAGTCGCAACTGACAGCACGATATTTTTTTTGCAAGAATGTAACCGTTATCACTAGCATTGTTTTTACGTGTGATCTCATTAGCACGACCGAATCCCAATTCTGATGTCGCATCAAGGCTGGCCGATAGAGGCAAACCATCGGGAAGTCAGGATGTTCACCCTTAGGTTAAGACATCGTGTGTGGGCAGGTCGATGGGTATAATCGTGCAAATGAAATCACATAAGTTATTCGATACACTGGGTTTATTCAAATAGACAAGTTACATTCCTGCTTACTAATATTACGGATCGACACTGATTCTACGACGTCTTAGCTCTACGGCTGTCTGTACTCAACTGTCATATTCCGCACCTCGCAAGTGCTTATAAAAGCGCGCCAATGCGTAGTTGCTATTGATTGCCGCTAGGGGCGTGCTTGTGATTTGTTTTGACGTCTGTACTATTGACTAAACCCGACATATAAATATACTCGTACATAGAACGTATACATGTTATAAAAAAAAAAAGTAAGAATACCTATAATTGACACACCCTGCTATTTTGCTACATCGAGTTCGCGATCTTTATAATTTTATTCAATGTATTAAACAATTCACCTCCACGGAATGGAAAGAATCTTTGCGCGAAGGAAGTATTTATCGCAGTCGACCCACATATTGTGTAGTTTCTTCTGGAGAGGGCTATGCGTTTCCTCCTTTCCTCGGATAAGTTGGAACGTTGGAGCATTTTCGTAAGCAGTACGTACAACTGGCGTACCGTTAGCACTTGCGCTTCCTCATAAAGTGTTGTTGTGGAGAAAAGTCGCGGTTTGGATAAGCTAACTTTTAGAATCATTCTTTGGGTTCTTTCAATAGTTATCATCTTAGATTTGCATGCACCACCCCATGTCGTGATGCAGTATCCAATGATTGATTGAACCAGAGCCTCGTATACCATCCTCATCGTTTGTTTCTCTGCTACACCACGGAGTTCCTTAAAAATATATGTGAGCTTTCTTATTCTTTTGGATACAACATTAATGTGGCTTTCAAAGGTTAAATTTGCATCAATTTGGATGCCGACATATTTTTGACATTTAGATGGACTAATATTAGGACAACTACAGTTAGGAGTTGGAGGAAAGTTATACTTATGTGCATAGATATTACAATTGGTGAGATTTTCTTTTTCATTACGAAAAGAGAATAAAATGTATTTGGTTTTATCTTCATTTAAAGTGAGATAATTTGATGCTAGCCAGTTACACACAGTGTTAAAACCGTCCTGTGCGAGATTAAAAGCTCATTCCAGGAATCTGCAAGGAAGGTTAAGGCAGTGTCATCTGTATATGCGGAGGTGCGACAATTTTTGATAGTGAGAGTACAAAGCTCATTTATGTAGCAGAGAAAAAGAGTAGGGCCCAATATACTGCCTTGTGGCACCCCAAAATCCACTGGAAATTTGTGACTAATGTGTTCTCCAATTTTTACCGATTGGGTTCTATTTTTTAAATAATCCGATAGTAACGCATGTGGAACGCCTCTAATACCAAGATCTTCAAGTTTTTGTACAAGCCGGGGAACAGAGACAGTGTCGAATGCTTTTGCTAGGTCAAGGAATATAGTCAGGCATTGTCCCTCAACTGTGCAGTTTTGAGGCCACCAAATTATCAAACTCTTGAGGCCGCTAAGAAAAATCTCTGCCACTTCATCATCGTCTATCTTCTTTCCAATGTCATCCAATTGGTGAACAAGTTTCATGACATCTTCTATGTACTCTGACATGTTAGAGAATTGTTGATGTTCTATGAAGTTGACGTAAGAGTAGCACTCTTCTTTGTAAACCTTTATGTTCAAAAGTATTGGCAAGTTTGTCCCATGCTTCTTTTGGTTTGGTACACTCTCATACATACTGATATAAGCTTGGCTGAATACTTAGGCAAATTCTAGCAAAAGCTTTATGTAATTTAACCTCTTCAATCTCAGTACCTAAGACGCAGTCCCATAGACCTTCTAATGTAGCAATTTGATGCTAAATTTCCAATTTATGTAATTTGAAACTCCTTCCAATTTCTCAATAGTGGCGGATGCATTTCCATTGTTAGACGTAGACATCTTGTTTTTAGATCCATAAACAATTTCCAAAAAAAAATCGTACCTGTCTGCGTTTGATCGGCGAACGGCGATCGGTAGTCACTATAGATTTTTCTGGACCGATAACCTGTTGAGCAGACGTTGTGCAGCGACGTCAACAATCCACAGCAGACCACAGGCCGTCGCAATGTTCAAGAGACCAGGCATGTAGTTGGAAATAAATATGAACACAAACGTATGTGTCAACCTTTATTTGATTCAACAAACAAGTGCACATAAACGTCACAATGAAATTAATGTTGATTAACATGGATTGAAGTAGTATTATTGTCGTCACAAAATAACAGATTCCTTTTTATTATAACTATAGCGGACATGGAGATGATTCCGTACTTCCGTAGATAATAGAAAAGGGCAGAGACACCAAAAAAAGTCATAGACGAAATGGGATGCATACCATAGATTATCAATCCTTTTTAACATTTCCAGCCTCTTACCCCGGCACACTTTTTGATTGGTAGTTCGCTGACGTCATTGCCCACGCCGTGCAGAATCAAGAGTGGCTGATGTAAACACAGCCAAGAGCACCGTTCGACGTGCACTCAATCGCCTCTGTCTAGTGCCTGCCCCAGAACACTGATTGTGTTGAAAGCTGGACCTAGAGCTTTCAACGGCAAAATCAAAATCAAATATTTTTATTTTACATAGGCCTACATGGGCACTTATAAAACGTCGACAAAAGGTGCACGGTTCGGGTTAGTCGTTTCCTATGGAGAAGAACCGGCAAGAAACTCCATGGTTACTCTTTTAAATTTTTTTGTTTACAATATTTCCATGTTACAGCATTAGTACTTGGATATGGGGGGACAACGTAGGCCCGACAATAAATCGTACGAAATTGAAAAAAAAAAACAAACAAAAAGAATAATGCACGAAATAAAAAGTTAACAAATGTTAACAATCATCTAGAAATCTAGAAAGCCTACAATGTTCACACATTCACAATAGGTAAAAGAATCTATACAAAGGTAAAAAAAAAAAACACAACACTAAATTTAACATGTGGCACAAATACTGTAATCAGTGCTGTAACTATTCTTAGCAAAGGGCTATAATGATGATTGAAAAATATTGTAAAAAGTCTAATTAAAAGAGAAAAAAAATGAGATTGAGAATAGTTAGAGATAGCCATATATTTGTGCCGTTTATGAGTTACCAGGGAAGCCGCATGCGCAGAGGGTGTCAAAGCCAAATTTTTTTATCTTCAACGTAGTCCTTGATTTTATAATATGCTTTTTTAATAAGGACACGTTTGATGTAGTTTTTGAACTTTCCATCGGTCAGTTCTATAACTGACTTAGGCAACTTGTTATAAAAGCGTATACTGTTTATAAGAAAAGACTTGCTAGTTTTCGTTAATCTGAATTTGGGTATTACAATTTCGTGCTTACTGCGTGTATTTAAGTTATGGAAGTCACTTCTAGTTTTGAAAAGCCCTCGATTTTTGCGGACATACAAAATACATTCCAAAATATAAAGTGAAGGTAGAGTCAGTAGGTATATCGATCTCTTTAAATTTTTCTCTGAGGGACTCGCGAGGATCCATTTTATAGATCGCGCGGATTGTCCTCTTTTGTAAGATAAAAATTGAGTCAACGTCTGCTGCTGACTGATTAGGACAAAATTGCCCGATTTAAAACCAAACAAATTTTATATAGACTGTGAAATCGCAGCTATCAATGCCATAATATTTTTTTTTTTCTCAAACAAGTATAAAACTTTGTTTTTTTTCATTTTTGCAAAAACATATGGGATAAGGCTAAAGATTTATCTCTAACGAATACCCACGAAAGCCGTAAGTACATTAAAATGTGTATTGCTCTAGCACATCTTCCTTATGAAAAAATACCTGATGCTTGGCAATTTTTATTAGAGTCAAATCTATCTCCGAGTGAAGACAAAACTGCATTTAATAAGTACATGTCATCACAATGGTTGAGTTCAAATATTACATATATAAGCAACTATGGAGAAAGAATCAGAACGACAAATCATGCCGAAGGGTGGCATAGTCGCCTTAATAAAAAAAAATGAAACGACCAACCCTTTGCCTTTTAATAAGTGTATTAAAAGGGGAATCCAGGAATAGTGACTTAAAACTCGAACAAAATCTATTAGGCAGAGTACACAGTAAAAAAAGAAAAATTTATTCAACAAATGATCAAAAAATCACAAAAATAGTTATAGATTTCTTGGAAGACAAAATTAATATTAATATATGTTTAGCTAGATTGGCAAACATCAAAATATAAAAAACATTTTTACAAAAAAATACAACCGACTTCCAAAAAAAAACACTACAAAGTGATAAATAACTTTAATTTCGGAAGTCTGTGTTCATTCTCCTGTTTTCGTTTCTTCGTTTTTGACACCGACTTTCGAAATTAAAGTTATTTTTCACTTAATAGTGGTTTTATTATTTGGAAGTCGGTTGTATTTTTTTCTAAAAATTTATATTTATTTTTCACTTTCACTATAGATAGTAAGGTACATATAATGTCCACAGTGATGCCAGAATAGATTGCCCGAATAACATGTAACTTGAACATAACTGGTGAAATGAGAGTGTACCAAGGTGAACTGTACACATCTGTGTACCCGTTTAGAGCATACTGGCGTGATGGTATGTTATGAAATGGTGTAAACTATAAACAGACATGCGATTGCATCAATCCCGAGAGATTTGCCGTCATTTATTGAAGAGTTCTGTTGCATATCTCCGAAGTTCTTCATCGGATCTTTACCAAATTTAAATGGGGCCATTTCGAAATAAACTTCTTTCGAACAAAAAAAAGAATTTTGTAAATCCGTTTATATATGACGGAGCCCGAACATATATCAATATGTCGCCGGGTAGGCGTGGATTTGGCAATGTCGACATGGAGATTATATAATTGTTTAAATGGTTTCGAACTTGCTTTAAAAGTACCATCAAGTATTATATTTTTAAAACTATTTATTGCCACCGTTGCTTTATTTCATACAAAATTAATTATCCTGTCATCCCTTCATCCTCTAATAAAAAATCCTTAGCCTAGGGCATCGGGTACATTCACATCACATAACTTAGAAAAGGTTGTTCTGTTACTTATAAGGGCTTTATAACGTAATCGATACAAAATACTCTTACGAGATTTAAAATCTGGGTAGTCGGCGAAATCATCGCATTTTATTTAGAAGGTCCCTCTTCATATAAAGCGGATATCGGTCTTAGGCTCGTTTTTACTTGTTGCTTTATATCATCAAAAAACTTTTCAAAATTTTCAACTTTTCAACGCCAACGACCTTGAGGGCACAAAACGCGCACTCGTTTCAAACCCGCGCGACCCAAAACTTTTGAGTTTTTTGTACTTTCCTTATTATTCTATGACTTAAAAAAAAAATCCTCAGTTCAAAATGTAGATAATTAAATTGTCTTTGAAATGGTGTCGATTTCATTAAAATACGCCCAGTGGTTTTGGTGCGATTGTCGTGTTTTTGTCCGTTTTAGACATAACTTTACAAATTAATTACACCATGTTATACGAATAAAACTCAAAATTTTCTTAGATCAAATTATTAAGAAAATGTAACATATATTTTTTGCAATAAAATTACGACAAGCTGTTTAGACGTGATTCTTATTTTAAAAGCAGCTACTTAAGGGAATCGGCGCCTTAACTTTCATTCTCACTTACTTAATTTTTAACATTATTTATTGTACACCAATACAATACATTTAAAGAAATTTATAACGTACACATGTTTTTCATTATTTTATTTTTACTTGTAAAAATGCCTAGGAAAAAAAACTAGCATTTATACAGTATAGTGCTCGCCAAACTTCTGGGCCGCACTGAAGTTGGCTTTCCGATGCGCAAGGCACGAAACGGGTGCTGTTTATGTATGTTTACTACTGCGCAGCCATTGTAGCCAATATCAGGGTGGCCAAGAAGTTTGGCGAGACTATACTAGGGGTATGTTTTGTCATCTTTCTCTTGCATAAAATATAAAGCACCAAGAGAATTCAGGCAGCGAGCGAAGTGAGCTCGAATATTTTAGCGTTCCACCTCGGATAGGATAAGACTTGAACAATATTATTGAATCCATAGTAATGTTATAAATCCGAAAGCAACTCTTTGTGTCTGTCTACCTTTTCACCCTTAAACCGCTGAACCGTTGGTATGGAGTTTTTTTTAAATTATTATTGATAGGCTCGCGCTTGACCACTATCTCACCTGAAACCTTGGGAAGGCCATATGATAGTTTTATCCCGGAAATCATCCTTAAGGGGGTGGAAGTTTGAATGGTGCATATTGGTTCACCATTCAAACTTCCACATTCTCAAATAAGTCGACCCAAAATCCTAAAATATAATGTATATTTGAAGTACTTATGCCACTCAGACAAAGTCGTAGGCAAAAGCTAGTAATATATAAATTACGAGGCGTGAGATCTCTGATTGCGAGGCCGTAGGCGGTGGCCCACGTCGCCTACCTATGCCTAGCGCCGCCTCTATACTCATTATAAAGAAATAAAACAATGCTGACATTTTACTTTAGCTATCTACATAGGACCTATGCAACTTGGAATTTTATTTCTATCCTTAAGTTATAAGACCACAGAAATATAAATAGGACCCCATTGTCAGAAAGGGTGTGAAGAACAGTGTGTTTATACACACTCTTCAAACGTGTACGTTCTTGTCGCGGCCAGACTGCAGACGCAGAACGGACTGAGTTCACTCAAACTGGTCAGCTTGTGTTTGCATTGCCGCGCAGACCTCTGTAAAACGTATCTATCTCAGTATATATAACATCATTGTGATCATAAGCTCTTAGATTAAGGTTATTTTGAGATCGCGTAAGTGACAGATGTATACATGTCATATACATCCGTCACTATTAACATTGCGCTCTAGACGCTTGTTGCTCCAGGGAATGATGCTCCATGGACTGGTACATAATAAATTTGATTGCTCTGAATTGATAAGTAAAATTTGCTATATTGTTCCTAGAACGGTAATGAGACGAGAGGCACGTTCTTATCCACTGTTTGCTACGACTGCCTGTCGTACCAATGCGGGAGAGAGAGTGCCTCTCCGGAGATTGGTTCAAGTTTACAATGATAATTTTAACGATATCGATGTATTTGCCCTATCTAAACATATATATAAAAAACAAATTATTAAGCGCCTTGCTAAAACATTTTGATTTTAATTAGTATTTATTATTTTAGTATGTAGAATCTAAGATAGCGAAAAAAATTGTATTGTTGTTATATATTGTTTATTTTAATTTTACCAAAACTGTATCTAAGTTAGTAACATGTGGAAACGTAGTGGATTGTACATTTACTCATAGCATACTGTATATCTAGTTATAATATACAATGTACGATTGTTTGTTTTCCCAAATAAAATAAAATAATGAGTGTTGGGTGAATTTGATTAATATTGTAATGATTAAAACCTTCTTGTTTTATTTCACTTAATGTCCGATACACTTTTCTTCCAAACACGTGTTCGTTACCTCGTCACTCCGGTACTCATTTAATATTCAATTTCCAGAATATCCAATTCCAGCTTATTCCACTTTGCTAGTATGAGATAATCAGTCATACTAGCAAAGTGGAATAAGCTGGAATTGGATATTCTGGAAATTGAATATTAAATGACTTTGCTAGTATGAGATAATCAATGATTATCTCATACTAGCAAAGTGGAATAAGCTGGAATTGGATATTCTGGAAATTGAATATTAAATGAGTACCGGAGTGACGAGGTAACGAACACGTGTTTGGAAGAAAAGTGTATCGGACATTAAGTGAAATAAAACAAGAAGGTTTTAATCATTACAATATTAATCAAATTCACCCAACACTCATTATTTTATTTTATTTTATTTTATTTGGGAAAACAAACAATCGTACATTGTATATTATAACTAGATATACAGTATGCTATGAGTAAATGTACAATCCACTACGTTTCCACATGTTACTAACTTAGATACAGTTTTGGTAAAATTAAAATAAACAATATATAACAACAATACAATTTTTTTCGCTATCTTAGATTCTACATACTAAAATAATAAATACTAATTAAAATCAAAATGTTTTAGCAAGGCGCTTAATAATTTGTTTTTTATATATATGTTTAGATAGGGCACATCGATATCGCTAAAATTATCATTGTAAACTTGAACCAATCTCCGGAGAGGCACTCTCTCTCCCGCATTGGTACGACAGGCAGTCGTAGCAAACAGTGGATAAGAACGTGCCTCTCGTCTCATTACCGTTCTAGGAACAATATAGCAAATTTTACTTATCAATTCAGAGCAATCAAATTTATTATGTACCAGTCCATGGAGCATCATTCCCTGGAGCAACAAGCGTCTAGAGCGCAATGTTAATAGTTCAAACTTAATCAAAGCGTTTTTATAAGATAAACGTTCGATGCGACATCTGTACTGCATTGTACTGAGGAACTTACGCTGAACTCTCTCTATTGCAGCCACATATTTAATATAATAGGGATCCCAGATCATACAATCGTATTCAATTTGTGGGCGAACTAAAGAATTAAATAAATACAGATATGTGGTTGGTCGTTTAAAGTCTGACGTGGTTCTCATAACAAGATTATACATTTGAAATGCTTTTGAGGTGATTTTATCTATATGTAAATTTAAGTGAAGTTTGCAATCAAGAAGAACGCCCAAGTCACAGATATAGGTTTCTTTAACAAGAGTCTTATTACAAAGTGAATAATTGTAGGTTATTACATTTTAATTTTTAGTGAAATTCATGTATTTACACTTGGGGATACTTAGTTTTAATTTATTTTTATCACAATAATCAGACAATCTATTCAAGTCTTCCTGCAAAAGGCCGCTATCAACAGTGTTCTTTATTGTTCTAAATACCTTAAGGTCATCAGCGAACAACAAGAAATTACTATTATGAAAACAGTTACAAATATCGTTTATATATATAATAAACATCAATGGGCCCAGAATAGATCCCTGGGGAACGCCTGAAGTTGCCAGAAATGAGTCTGATTTGTATCCATTGCTCACTACAGTTTGATTACGATTGCTGACATATGAACAGAACCAACGCAATAAGTTACCTCTGATGCCATTAAAGGCTATTTTATTCAATAATATTGAATGGTCCACCCTATCAAAAGCCTTTTTAAAGTCTGTATAAACAGCGTCAGTCTGATATCCTGCGTCCATGTTATTGAACAAATGATCAGTAAAGATCATTAAGTTAGTCACTGTAGATTTATTTTTAACGAAACCATGTTGCTCAGGTATTATATTATGTCGCAGGAATGGATAAATGGCCTGATGAATGAGTTTTTCAAATAGTTTTGCAAGAGTACAAAGTATCGATATGGGTCTATAATTTTCTATGTTTTGTTTAGATCCACTTTTATGCACTGGTATTATATTTGCTTTCTTCCATGTAGACGGAAATGCACCACTTTTAATACTTTTGTTAAACAACATGGAAAGAGGCACACAAACCGTTTCAGCTGTCCTCATTAGAAAATATGGTGGTATGCCGTCAGGTCCCGGTCCCTTGTTAATATCTAACGATTTTAGTTGTCTGTGAACTTCATGGACAGTGAAATTCAAAGTACAGAGAGAGCTGTTATTTTCATTACTCAAATCAGACGCCGAGCACTATCCGGGAGAGAGACTAGAGGGTTCATAAACTGACCGAAAAAATGCTGAAAACAAATTACAAATTTCAACTGGGTCGCTAGAGGTAACATTTTCATAGAACATGCAGGTCGGTATTCCCGACTTGCCCTGTCGATTAGCGACGTAAACCCAAAACTGCTTAACATCTTTGGGAATACCATCCTCAACACTATTTATATATTTATTAAAACATTTGTGACATTCCTCTTTAAAACGAGCTCTATACAAAGAAAATACTTCGTAATCACTTATATTACGATACTTTTTCCATTTCGACCAGGCTTTCTTTTTATACTTAAAGATGTGGATGAGTGGTTTGGAAAACCAGACCGGGAAGTGCGAGTCAGGCGGTTTCGACAGCGGTATGCGGTTTTTTATTATACCATATAGACAGTTGTAAAAAGCATCGATGCACTTATCAGTCGAACTGCTCCCCAAAGTGACCTCCCAGTCAATCTCATCAATGTCTTCGTTAATGACTGTGTAGTCGGCTTTACGGTAATTATATTTCGGTGTATGTAGAGGTTTGGATAAACTAATATTAATATTAAGGGATAACAGAGTGTAAAATGGTGGATGGTGGCTGTCAGCCGGTAAAAGATCTTGATTGGGTTTCAAAACAGTACACTTCGCATCAGAGATAAGGAGATCCAGTATACGTCCATTCGAGTTGGGTATATGATTGAATTGCTTGACATCGTGAATAATCAAAAAGTCCCTTAAACGGTTACAAGTCGGTGAGGTGCCCAGGCAAGTCATAAAGTTTTGAGCAGGATTAAGTTTAGCCCATTGTGCAGTAGGTATATTGTAGTCACCTAGCAATAATATATTATCCGTTTTTATTGAGTCGATTAAATTGTCCATATTATTAAACAGAGTATTGTATACAGCAAAAGGTACATTGTTCGGCACATAGGCTGCGTAGATAAGGGTATGTGAAGAATTGTTATTGCTAGGAATGACAATAGCGATTTGCTCAAGGTATTGGTCCAATGTGCCAAGCTGTGAAGAAGGAATACAAACAGGGTTATATTTTCGCAATACCGCTATCAATACACCACCACCATCAGACTTCCCAGTAGAAGTCCTATTACGATCACAGCGAAAAACTAAATACCGATTATCAATAAATTCATTGTTATTAATTGTAGGAATAAGCCATGTTTCTGTTATTATAATAACATCGAAACAGTTAGAGAGAATATTCATATACAAAGTATTCAATTTCGTGCGAATGCCCCTACAATTTTGGTAATATATGCTGAAGTCATGATTTTTTGTATTGCTAGACATTTGTAATTATTGATAACATAAATAATACTAAAATTATATTAACTTGTTATAAACTAAATACTCGGAACATTTTTGATCCTTTTAATATCACTTTTACACTTAATGGCTATAGTGGGCGAGGTTTCAGATTGTTTGACAAGAATGGTGGCATGCTTTACCCAGACAAACTTATAACTAAATTTTTTTGCTGCCTCGCGGGTCTCGCGTAGCAACTGTTTTTTATGTAGAGTTAAGTGTTCATTTACATAAATAGTATGAGGTGTGCCAGCGATGCCCAGGTCTTTAGAAGTAAATCCTCTCTTCAGGCGGCATGCAGTTATTATATTGTCTCTCAGAGTACGTGTTTTTACAGTGGCAATTATATTTTTAGGTCTTTCGCTGCTTGTGGCATGAGGCACACGATGTATTGATGTAATATCGTCTCTTGATATATTATGATCGATCTTATTACCTATATCCTCCAATAGCGTAGATAATTTTTCTCCTCGTCTCTCAGGGACATTTGAGATTTCTAAGTTACATTGCCTGCCCTGCTGTTCCAAGCTGTCAATCTTTAATTCGAGAGCCTTGAATGCATCTGGGCTTACGCTCAAAGTTCGGTCTTTTATATTTTTTAGCTGCACTTGAAAGTCGTCGTATTGGTTAGAGATTAGTTGAGCAGATATTTTTACCCCGGCGACCTCTTCAGATAGTTTTGAAACCGTGTCCTTAATAGCGGCATTTTCGGAGCGAAGACTGGCCATTTCGTTTTTCGATTCCCTTATAAAGGTTTCCAAGTCACCTCTAATCGAAGTAATATTATCATTGATTGTAGCCAGTTTACTATCCAAGCTTACCTTCCATTCACTGAGAGTCTTTTGGAATTCCGCTTGCATAGAAGAAGACTTTTGGAGGTCCGCCTTAATAACTGAGAGTACGACCTCATGTTCACACTCAGGTTGTTTGCGTTTGCGACTTGTAATATTAGAGTCGACATTTGAGGGTGAAAAATTTACCAGGTCCGATTCAGAGAGTGACTGTTCATGTCGCAGTGGGGTTTTAGGTGACGTACGCTTAGGATTAATCATGGCAAATATCCTGCAGTTAAAAAAATTGCTAATGAAAGCTCAAGCGAGTATTGCTCGACGTTACGACCCAGGCGCTTCTATGCAGTGAAGTAGCGGCACAGTGGCGTGTGGTGGGGCGCACTCAGCGCGGTCGCTTGTTTCGCCGGTTGATGACTAACCTTGCTGGTGCGGTGGCAGGTCGGCCGACTGCGAAACCAAGCGGCGCGAGTTCGGAGCTGGGCGGCGACACGAAGGGTCAAAATTTACAAAAATATATTCGTTTCTTTCTTGCGCCGCCTACTGGGTGGGACTAGTCCATTTAAACTTCGCAGGAGCAAACGAGAAACGCAACTCAAACAAATTGACCAATCACAGAAAACAACGAGAACAACTGTATTATGCGTCCACTCTGTATCAACGCTTACAACGGAATGATACTTGTTACGTTATTTCTTAGAAATAATAAACCTTTCCGTCTTGTCATACTTTCCTACAGTAGCTTTTATTAATATTTGCAGTGATACAACTTAACAGTTAAATTTGTACAATTAACAACTTGGGCTAGTTTTAGCTGACAGTCTCATTAGTCACTACGATAGGTATTTGTTGTTACAGTTTCATTAACATTATAATTGTATAATTACAGGTCTACGACACTCTCCATTCGAAATGACTGACATTAAAGAACTTAAAAAGAAGCGAAGCAGTTATAAAGGAAGGTTAACAGTATTTGGAACCTATTTGAGCAATCTAAAAGATTCCGAAATAACCGCCTTTCAGGTAATGGAGTTGCAATTGCGAGTCGCCAAATTAGATGATGTTTTTCATGAATTTAATGAGGTTCAATTAAAATTAAAATGCTTGTGTGATAACGTTGATACTGAAACACACACACACACAAAAGAACACTCGAAAGAACTACAATTGAATCTCAATATTATGGGTTGGTAGCCCAAGCTAAAATTATTTTAGGTAACTTTTCAAAATCTGAACAAGATGAAATAAAATCGAATTGCAGTACTAATGTTAAGCGTCAGTTCGTCAAGTTGCCTACAATCCAATTACCCAAATTCACAGGATCATATGATAACTGGCTCGAATTTCGCGATACCTTCGCCAGTCTCATTCATGGCAATGACGACATAGACGAGATAAATAAATTTCATTACCTTAGGTCATCATTATCGGAATCTGCTGCAGTCGTGATCCAGTCAGTTGAGTTTTCTGCTCAAAACTACAATGTGGCATGGGAGCTTCTTTGTGAGCGATTCGACAATGATAGATTATTGATTGAGAATCACGTTACGGCGTTGTTCAACGTCGAGTCGATCGCTAGGGAGTCCTCAACTGCATTAAAAGGTATTATAGACAATGTAAACAAAAATATCAGAGCGTTAAAAACATTAGGCGGACCTGTTAGTAACTGGGACACATTACTTATCCATATAATTCGACAAAAACTAGACACTACAACATTCCGAGAATGGGAGGAATACAAAGGACGTATTGATAAATCTAAACGAATCTCATCACTTATCCATATAATTCGACAAAAACTAGACACTACAACATTCCGAGAATGGGAGGAATACAAAGGACGTATCGATAAATCTAAACGTATCACTTTTGATCAGTTCATTGTTTTTTTGCGTAATCGGGCTGATTTAATAGAAACACTGGAAAAGTCACGTCATTCTACAACTAACATAAAAACTAATACTAAAATAAAAGCTTTTGTTACAACACAAAACACTAGCAGTTCTTCATCAAATAGTTGTCCAAAATGTAAAAGCGATCACAACCTTAATTTTTGTCCACAGTTTCTATCACTAAGCGTCAACGATAGAATGTCTTTACTACCTAGCTATAAGGTGTGTTATAATTGTTTGCGTCACGGTCACTATCCCAATAATTGCAAGAAACCAGGGTGTAAAATATGTAAACGCAAGCACCATACGCTTATTCATAACACAGACTTCAAAACAAAACCTGTTACAATCAAATTAACTGACGGTACGACTGATAAAGCTAAGGTTGAGTCATCCTCCACTGTTGACACAAACAATAGTCACGTAGCGCTCTCAGCTAATATCATTGCGCATTCGCATACGACGAGCAGCGCAGGCGACGTACTATTGTCAACTGCTTTAGTGAGGTGCTACGATGTCAATAATAAAGAACACATAGCTCGAGCGCTACTCGATTCTGGTAGTTCGTCGTGTTTAATGACAGAGTATTTGTTTAATAAGTTAAATCTGCCTTGTTTAAACACAGACAAATCTATACAAGGCATAAATAAGTCTATATCGCATGTGGAGAAAATGTGTCGTGTGCACATTAAATCGTTGCATGAATCGTACACTAATGATTTAATATGTTTTGTCTTGCCCACAATAACTGATAACGTCCCCGCTAGACAGGTACATGTGAATATACCGTCTGTTACGGACGTCGTAGCTATGTAGTATGTAACTTTGATATGTATAGTATGATTAGGATGTTAATAAATAACCCAGATAGACATAAGCAATTAGATAAGTCAGATATAAGTAGGATTGCATGATTGTTTAAGGTTTAGATTTAAGTATCCAATAAAGACAGATTTAAGTAGGGCTTTTTCATGTAAATAATTAGATTAGGTTTGTATTACTCCCTTAGACGTAAGTATATGAGTAAGCATAATTGTAAGGTGGCATAGAGCGCGATCTAAAACCCCACGTGCGGATATCGGACAAGTACAAACCTGTCCCGAGCACATGCGTAGACTAAAGGCGGGGGCGCGCTCCGATTGGCCGAACGGAAATTACCTGCACTCTACGCCACCCTTTTACCTGCGCCAGCAGAATTGTATAAAGGATGGGTGGCCTGCTGCACATTGATCAGGATAGCCACTAGTCGCGCACCTTCAACACGTTCACGCAAGACATCAACCGCTCGGACCACTCTTCATCGCCTACCCTCTATACTGTCGATTGTGCAAATTCGTACGAGTTTGCGCTGTCGGGAGTATCCAGGGCGGGCTTCGCTGCTACCTAACACTTGGAGCTCGCGCACAAGTGTTATCGTGGTCGCGGAAAACTAGCCCTCCTAGTTTTCATGCATTGCAGCTCATGCACCGCAAAAGAAAAAAACATCTGAAACACGGAGAAGATGTCACCGCCAGGCGCCCGCGGCCCTCCGGGTCGCGGCACCCCCAGCCACCAAGATCAACGGCAGTCCATGGAGCGGACAGCATCACTTCCCAATCTGGGAACTCTGTCGGCCGGGAACCAGCACGCAGCCACAACCAGCGAGGGAAGGAGCCAGGGTAGGCAGACTGCCACCGACTCCCCAGCCTCACCAACGTCGCCAACAAGCAGGTACAGTGCAACACAGTGCCGCCCTGTTACGACCAAACCAGCGGTACCCGCAAGTAAAAATAAAAAAAACCCGTTGTTGAAAACTCCGGAGTCTAATTTTTCCGCGGTACCCCCATCTACCCACGTCGACCAAAGGTCATCGGTGACTCGCTCCAGCGCTCACCCATCTCGACCTACCACCCAACAACCATGCAGTACCCAGTCTAGCACCAATAAGCAGGCAAATTCTGCACAATTACACCCGCGCACAGACGCACCCCGTGCATCCCTGCCGCCGCGGCAAACTACACGAGCATCGCAGGATAAAATACACGCATCCACTATAGACTCCAAACAATACATGCCTGCACCAAAAACTGCACCAACACGCGCATCACAAGCGTGTCACCCACAGATAGCGCAGGCATGCAACATATTGCAGTCGAGCTGCCCGACCAATCGGGAGCCTCGCTCCAACCGAGACCCACGGCGCCAGGTGGCGCCACTTTCTATGCCGAAACCAACCAATCTGGGTTCGCCTGCACCCCCCCGTTCCTCGGCATATGACTCCCCCGCTATGCGCTCTGGCCAATCAAGCCTAAGTGGGTCAAACACCTCGCTCGCGTCATATGGGCGCAGAGCAGATATGGAGGACTCAGAGTCACAAAATACACCGATCTCACCCTACCCCACCTTGGAAATGGATGTTGATTTTCAGATGGGGGGTAGGGCTCTCAGAAGACGTCGGAGCCCTGATGAGCTGACGGAGGAGGCGAAGCGATACCGTCACAGCTCGCAGCACCCACTAGCGGGCGACAGACAAGGCGCAATCTCGCCCACCTTCGCCGAAGCAGTGCGACGCTCACCGACGCTTACGCTTACGTCGAAACCCACCCCTGTCTCACCCACGACCAGGACAACCAGGGTAAGTGCTGATTCCATCACACTAACCCACAGCCCAAATGCAGCCCCCATCCAGGCCTCCGCCGGAAATAGTGCGGAAAAAACACAAAAAAAAAGGCCACGCTACCCTCCACTAATAGTGGAAAAATTGCCCAACTGGGCGACTCATTTTAGGGCCCTAGCAGCAAAACTAGGGCGACCACCAAATGCTCGCCCATATGGGCAAGGAGTTGGTTCGCGTACTCGCTCCAGGCCGATAAGAAATTTAAGGTAGCTATTAGGGGGCTGCCCCCGGATACGGACCCAAAGGAGATCGAGGAGGAGCTCCGCAGCCTGGGCTACGAGCCCGAATTCGTTAGGCACATTAATGCGCGCCAGGGCCGCCCTGGTTGCGTGTTCCACGCCGTGCTCAATAAAACGGAAAACATAAGAGCCATCTACGATACCTCCGTATTTCTTTATATGCGGGGGGTCAAAATTGAGGCATGGCGTGGCAAACGTGGGCCCGCACAATGCCATAGGTGCCAGCAATTTAGGCATAGCTCGCACCAGTGCCACCGCCCACTCGCCTGTGTGAGATGCGGAGAAGGGCACGCAGCTAGAGATTGCCCCCGGCCAAGAGAAGAGCCGGCCACCTGCGCTAATTGCGGCGGCCCGCACCCGGCCAGCAACATTAAGTGCCCCATATTCCAGAAGGAAATTTCACACAGGCGGCTGGGCACTGTCGCCATCTCGTCGAAAACATCACGCCGCCCACAAAATGTGGGACAGGCAGAGATACAACCGACGACAACAACACAAAAAATGCCAACTGAAGTGACTCAAGGCGTGACGCTGATGGCGGCAGCAAATGGGCCCACACAACGTGGAGACGCTGCCTCCTCCTCAGGGCGGAGGAAGAAGAAGAGGGGAGGTAAGGGCAGAAAGCCCCATCACCCCCCTGAGACCCAGGAAACGACCCACAATACCGTCTATACAAAAGACATCAACGCGCAGGCAGTAAACGAAACAAACAATAAATTTGATAAATTTGATAATATTGCTAGCGCCGGCACCAAGAAAACTTACACCCAGCGCCATCTAGCGAACGAAGGATCAACAAATAGTTGCATCGGCCAATCAAGTGACACTAGAGAAAACAGGTCGGCCAATCACATGCCGGCGCAAAGACATAGCGATTTCAACCAACAAAAAAATAAATCCGAGAAAAAAAAGAATTTTACTGCCTGCGCCATACAATTGCTGATGGACCTGATAAAGGCCATCAGGCAAGGTCAAGATGTGGAGCAGGTGATCCTTGACGGCTTAGCAGCACTACTAACATTGTACCACCATGAGTAATAAGCCGTTAAGGATCATACATTGGAATGCCCACGGTCTCAAAAGAAAGATCACTCTCCTCCGCCACCTCCTAAAGGAACAGGATATCGACGTGGCGCTGATAAGCGAGACTTTCCTGGGACCTGGAGATAGGTGTAAGTTCCCGGGTTATCTCGCTTATAGGAAGGACGAGCGGTCGGAACTCGGCTACACTTACCGTGGCCTGGCCATACTTGTCAATAGAAGAGTCGTACATCAAGAGCTCCCCCTGCTTACACTACAGACAGCATACGCGCTGGGCGTACAGCTGCATGTAGCCGGCGAGGATATAGAGCTATATGCCTTTTACAAACCACCCAGAAATAAATTTAACATGTCGGAGTTCAGGAGCATCCTGCTAAAAACAGAAAACCCGACAATCCTCGCCGGTGATTTTAATGCGAAACACCCAGCGTGGAATAGCTACACCACAAGTGACGAAGGAAGACGACTCTTCGCAGACGCGGAGGCCCACGGGTACACGGTGTCTGGACCTGAGACACCGACCCGATGGCCAACAGATAGTAACCACATGCCAGACGTGATAGACATCGTCGTACACCGTGGGTTGCACTGCCAGGTCACGCAGCAGGTACTGGAGGACGAAATGCAGTCCGATCATCACCCAGTACTTGTCGTGTTATCGGACATGCCGACCCGACTTAAGCCTCGAGCGCCACGCCGACTCATTGACTGGGACGCCTATTCAGAAAGGATAAACACTACCACGCCAACTCGGCCTATCACCACCGCCGCCGACGTTGACCTACTTGCAGAAGAGATCACTGCTTGCGTACAACAAGCACTGGAAACAGCGACGGTGACGCAGCAGCAGGGGAGAGTGCTACAGCCGCCCCTGCCAGCACGCATCCGTCGTCTTATTACCGAAAAGAGGCGCCTACGCAAGCAGTGGCAACAAACGCGATGTCCTACTCAGAAAACAGAACTTAACAAACTCGCGGAAAAGGTGAAGGCCGAGCTGAGTGCTCAAAGAGCCGCGAGCTGGGAGGAACATATAGAAGCCGTGGAGGGCGACTGGAACTCCATACACAAGCTGTGCCGCCAACTCAAGGATACCCCAGCTCCGGTACGACCACTTCAAAGCACTGACGGGGCGCTAAAGTATGTAGCGGGAGACCGAGCGGAGGTCTTTGCCGAACACCTGGAGCGTCAGTTCCAACCTAATCCGACTACGCTGCATGAACACGTCGCAGCAGTCGAGCAACACAATAGAGACTACTTCAACACGCCGATAGCTCCCGATGAAGACGCTATTTGCTTCTCGCCTGGTGCAGTCAGACGCGCCATCTTGTAAACGAAGCCCCGGAAGGCCCCAGGTGCCGACAACATCCCAAACACAGCGCTGCGCCACCTGCCCTACCGCATGGTCGCGGCCGTGGCGCGCCTGTTCACTGGGATACTCCGCACGGGCTCCTTCCCGGCCTCGTGGAAAGAGGGGCGCGTCGTCATGCTGCCCAAGCCGAACAAAAATATCCTGAAGCCGGAGAGCTATCGGCCGATCACTCTCCTTCCTACTATCTCTAAAGTGTTCGAGTCCCTCCTGCTGCGACACCTCGAACCGCACATCACACCACGCCCAGAACAGTTCGGATTTAGGGCGGAACACAGTACGACGCTCTAGCTGTCGAGGATACTGCACCTGCTGTCATCAACGATGAACAGGAAGGAGTACGCGGTCGCAGTATTCCTCGACATGGAAAAGGCCTTCGACCGCGTGTGGCACGAAGGGCTAGTCTACAAAATGGCCACTTCTAGCGCTCCCCGTCGCGTGGTAAGTGTAATAAAATCCTTTCTGACCAACAGGACCTTCAGGGTGGTGGTGGAGGGCGAGCTGTCCGCCCCCCCGCCCAATAAGGGCTGGCGTGCCACAGGGCGCCGTCTCATCGCCTGCGTGTTACTCACGTTACACGGACGATATCCCAACAACGCACGAGGCCAAAATAGTGCTGTACGCTGACGATACAGCCTTCGTTACAAAATCATTAAACGCCAAACACGCAGCTGAAAAAATGCAGCGCGCCCTCGACAACATCCCCGAGTGGCTGGCCAAATGGCGGCTATATGTTAACGTGGGTAAGACGCAGGCACTTGTCACAGGACAAGGCACCCTCCCACCACCACTGAAACTACAAGGAGTCGACATCGAGTGGTCGCCTCATGCCAAGTACCTTGGTGTGACCATCGATCGTCGGCTCACGATGAGGCTGCACGTCAAAAAGGTGGTGGCGCAATGCAGAGTCGCTCGGAATCTACTCCATCCAGTACTCTCGTCCCGCCTCCCCGCCCGCACCAAGCTGGGCATATATAAAACCTACCTGCGATCCATACTCACTTATGCAACCCCAGCTTGGTACGCCCTCACTAGCAAGGCGTCAAAGCAACAACTCCGCGCACAACAAAACCTCATTCTAAGACGCATACTTGACGCCCCTCGCTATGTGAGGAACGACGTGTTGATGCGGGACACGGGATTGTAGAGCCTGGACGAGTTCATAGAGCGACTCGCCACAAACCTGTTTAAGCGGGCCGACGCTTCTGCCTGGCCCCATATCGCCGATATCGCGCCATGGCACGCGCGCCCGCCCGACAGAAAGCGCCTCCCTAGAGACCTTATCAAAGACGTTGCAGCCCCATCCACCTCCCGGACTTGACGCCTGAGTAAGCAGCAACAGTCTACACGCTGCTTACTCATACAGTAACACTACCCACCCCACACGACATTCACGGCGTGAAGTTTGTTCTAAGTTAATGAACGGTAAGGTTCGTGCTGCTAGCTATTTCGGGTGCTAAATGATAAGTCTGAGCTAAGATTCAGAGTACGTTTATTCCGAAACTTCACGCTAATTAATGCTAATGATGGTAATGAGTGCTACAAGTATGCCGGTCGATCGCGCACTGGCTCGCGTAGCTCACGCTTTCCGCTGGTGCGGCCGCGCGACCTACTTGAGTCAAAACTGCTGATGATGATGTGTTCGATGAGTATCGAACATGCTCCCGAGTGGAGGAAATGGGAAAGATGAGATGAGATGATTACACAATTAAGAGGGTTAGTAACACATAGGTGAACCAGTATTTGTTTATGCTAAATGAAGGTTAATACAATGCTGAATGTTCTTATCCTAAGTGATAGCTAATCTCTATCTAGATCTACCGTAAAGACCGATTGTCTTTTACTGATAGGTGACGTTGATTTGTCTCTTTTGTACCGTAAACTGGACCACCGTTTGGTCCCACAAACACTGGGCCCTTGCTCGGGCACGGGTGATTTACGCGCACTAGCACTAACACTCACACTGCTGGTAGGCGCCGCCCGCGGCGCGGCAGGTTCGCTTGGAGCCTGCGGGTCACGCGCGGGCGCGGGTGAGGCTTGCTTGCCTCGCCACCACAGGAACACCAGGAACGCTACGACGGCGACGACTGCTGCTAGCAATACGTATGATATGGCATAGTGATGTATATCATGCGTAGTTAATGTTCCTTCTTCTAAAGCTGCTTTCTTCATAGCGGCTATCTGATTGCCGAGACTTGTTAGTGTGTTGTTGATCTGTGCATCTTCTGTTGTTGTTTCGAGAAGCGGTAGCGTAATATTGACCAAATGATAGTGCTGTATTGGAGCTATGTTCGCTAATAATAGGTCAGGTTTTAAAGTCAGCTTGTTTTCCTGCTGATATGAATAAAGTGTTATGTCACGGCCCTTAGCTATGCATTCTTTATCGAGTTGAATGAGCCCGGCCTTGCTGACACGGCGCGTTCGGGTTTCATTGTCACATATGATTGTAAATGAATAGGTATCGCATGCGAAATACAAATAAGACGATAGGTCGTGTAATTGTAACCACATATTCTTGCAGGTTTCTTTCTTAGACTAGCAGATACCTATTTGTTCGGTTTGACAGAACTTTTCTTCTAGACCCAGTCGCTTGACTGGACCTCGTAGCTGACAGATATAACTTTCCTCCTGATAGGTGCAGGTTTGAAGATCGTCGTTCTTGACTTCGATATAGGAGTCCCTCATCAGATTAGTTGCTATGTAATCTGTGAGGGGAATAATGCTGATCATGTCCTTTCCCACCTGGAGAGGAACAGGTATTAAGCGGTACAGTTGGAAACTGTCTCTGCTAATGAGTGGCACGGAGATCTCAAACATGAAGTACTCTTTACTCATTCTCGCCTTGATCTTTAGGTGTTTGTAGATTTCATATAAATCGGCCTGGATGTTGTTGATAGGCAAAGTAAGTTCTTTTGATATTTGACCGGAAATGATTTGAAGTTCGTTGCTGAGCTGCTCTGGAGTAAGTAGATGCATGTTAATTTTACTATGATAAATATCCGCTAAGGTGTCGATTAATGTATCTTGGACACGCTTTAAGTTGTGTATCATGTTTGTCGTAGCCATGGCTGCGAGAGTGAATTCTTGTAACATTGATGTACTTTTACCTTGCAATTGTATCTGCTTAGTCGCTTGATCTAAGAGGTTTAGATGTCTATTTATGAGCTTATACTGAGTATCAATAGTCTTCTCAGTTCGTTTCAGAATATTATACTCAGCTTCTACCACTGATGTTTGGTTTTTCCAAAGCTGTAATAGGTGCTTTTCGTTGCTATTTATAATTTCAATATCACGTTGGTATTTATCAGCGAAACTTTGGTCGAGTACTCCAAATAATGTATTGGCTATGGAGCCGACCGCGTTGACAAGGCCGCGTCGGGTTCTTGACCGAGTGCCGAAATGCTGATTTAGCAGCAGCTGATTGTGATATTGGAGCTCGTTGTAATCGTGCTGCACTTGTAATAAAATCATGTTACAATGGCTAGGCTCCTTGATTTGTTCACATGTCTGCTCTAGATATTTAATGAAGGTGTCCCCGGCTTTATCACCTTGCCAATAAGGTTGCATGTTGTAGTAGGACACAATTTTCCATTGATCCCGTATTAGATTTAATTTACCTATTGGGTCGTAGTATAAGGATTGATTACCGCTAAATTGGGTAATGTGGTTCGATGCTTCGCTGCTGCTCCAAATGCTGATAAAAAATAATAGTGATAAAACGATGTTGACGAAATTACGATGCTTTCTCGTACTTGCTTTTGTTTCATCCTTTGTGATCTTGGGTTTGGCTTTTTTACTCTGCTCTTCAGCTTCCTTTTCTGCGTCCTCTTGCTCGATTGGTAAGACGGACAATTTGATAATAGGTCGCTTTATTAAACCGTTCTTCGTCTTTAATGTCACAACCCTTACAAACCCGTCCTTCCCTTGGTGTACCTCGACAACTCTCCCCACTGGCCATTTTCCAGAAGGAAAATTATCATCGTGGATGGTCACCATATTTCCGATCTTAATGTTGCTTTTTGGCTTTAGCCACTTGCTACGAACAGATAATTGGCTAAGATATTCAGTTTTCCACCTCCTCCAAAGGTCTTGGAAAATCTTGTTTATTAAGTGCCATCTAGTCCTAGCGTCACTGGCTGTTTCAATAACGGTTAGACCTGCTCTACCGGTTAGGAAGTGCGCGGGTGTTAAGAAATCTAAATCGTCTATGTCTTCAGATATCGGACATAGTGGTCTAGAGTTGAGACCCGCTTCTATTTGCGCTAAAATGGTGCTATATTCTTCATACGTCAATGCTTGGTCCGCTACAACTCGTTTGAGGTGTTGCTTTAGACTTCGTATTGATCGTTCCCATAATCCTCCCGCACTAGGCCAGGAAGGGCAATTCCAGTGCCATTCTATATCCATTTCCGTTATCTTACTATAAAATGAGTCACCGAAAACTTGTTTTAGCTGCTCGTACTCCTCCTGCATTACTTTGTTAGCTCCCACAAAGTTAGTGCCGTTGTCCGAGTACACATGTTTCGGGGCTCCTCGTCGCGCTGACATTCTCCTCAATGCTGCGATAAAGGACGTGCTGGTCAAGTCCGACACCAATTCTATGTGCACGGCTTTCGTAACCATGCAGACGAACAAAGCCACGTATCCTTTCGTTGTTTTTATTCCACGCCCTTTATTTGCCTTCACAGATATGAAGCCCGTGTAGTCTACACCTGTGTGATAAAACGCTGGAGCTGGGTTGGTGCGGAAATCAGGTAGATCTCCCATAATCTGCTGTAGCTTCCTGGGTGCCTGTTTCCTACAAGTAACACATCTATGAAGTTGCGTTTTGATGGCTCGATTTCCTTTAATTATCCAATACTTTTGTCTAAGAAAGGACATAGTAAGTCGAGCTCCTCCGTGAAATGTGAGCTCATGGGCTTGCGCGATGAGAAGCTCAGTCAGTCGACTGTTGTATGGAATGATGATTGGATGCTTCATTTCTATGCTTATGTTGGCCTGCCTGAGTCTTCCCTTTGCTCTAAGGATCCCGTCCTGATCTAAGTATGGATTAAGGTTGAGTAGCTTGCTATCAGATTTTACTTCCTGGTTTTGCAATAAGCGTTCAATGTCTGTTTTAAATTCAGCGCGCTGTACGTTTTTTATTATTATAAGTTTTGCTGATCTAAGCTCGTGTAAAGTGAGATGCTTTGTTTTCTGTTTACTAACGACAGGTGTCAATGCCCGCCGTACCCAGGCTAAGATGCGTGTTGTTTTTGTAAACGAGCTGTAGCGATGTAATAGATCGTCGACTATGCTGCTATCCATGATAGGATTTTGAACAATGTTTACCTGCCTTTTTATCTCTTCGTTAGTAGTATACTTCGTTTGACCCGTAGGTTTGAAGTGCGATGAAGATAAGAAGGTCGGTCCTTGCCACCACAATTCGTTTTCTAGCAATTGTGAGGTCGTCAGGCCTCTACTAGCTGCATCCGCTGGGTTTTCTTTGGTGTTTACATAATGCCAAGTGTTTGGTGGCATAATGCTAGCAATTTTCTTCACCCTGTTCGCTACGAAAGGCTTCCAGCGCTCCGGGGATCCTTGAATCCAGCTAAGGGAAACCTTAGAATCGCTCCAGCCGTATATCTTCACGGCCAAGCTGTTGATGCTTTTGACGATTTTTGACATGAGTTTCGTAAGTAGTTCGGCCGCACATAATTCTAACCTAGGTAGCGATACAGCCTTGCTAGAGGGCACTAACCGCGTTTTTGCTGCTACTAGCACTACTGATGTAGAGTTATTGGATACGATTCGTGCGTATACTACACAGGCGAAGGCTTGAATTGATGTGTCACAAAACCCATGTAATTCTATGACGTCATGCTCTTTGCTTTGTAACCACCGAGGAATGTGGAACTGATTTAATAGATTTAAATCTCCCTTCAATTTGATCCATTCTTCTTTGGTTTTAATAGAAACTTCGTCGCTCCACTGGACCTCAGAATCTTGCCATACTTGCTGGAATAAAATTTTCATCTTTGTGGTTAGGGGCGCTAACCATCCCAAAGGGTCGAAAATCTTAGAGATTTCGGATAGAAGCATTCTTTTGGTCAGTTTTGCTGTTTGTGTGCTGTTTGAATCATATTTGAAGATGAATTCGTCCTCGGTTGAGTTCCATTGTAGCCCCAAAGTTTTTGATGAGCTTTCAGTTTTAAATGTAAAGACTGCTGGCTGTTTGTCGGCAGTTTGCTCAACTGTTTCAAGCAATCTTTTATCGTTTGAGGACCACTTTCTTAGTGAAAATCCGCCGCTTTTTAGGCATGCGTTTACTTCCGTAATCCTCCGCTTTCGTTCTTTGATGCTATGCGCTCCCGATACCCAATCATCCATATAGAGCTCTTCCTGGATGCATTTAGCTGCTCTGGGATATTTTTGCTGCTCATCTGACGCTAATTTTCGCAGAGTCATCATTGTCAGGAATGGCGCTGCTTTAGTTCCATACGTTATGGTTGTTAATTTATAATTTCTTATAGGCTGAGCCGGACTTTGTCGCCATACGATTTGTTGTAGGCTTTGGTCCTGCTCATCGACTAAAATCATACGGAAGCATTTCTCAATATCAGCTGTGAATGCGAAACGATATTGCCTCCACTTCAGGATAAGCTCTAACAGGTCTAACTGGAGGTTTGGACCCCTGTACATTAGATCGTTTAGGCTGTGGCCTAAAGTAGTTTTAGACGACGCGTTGAATACTACGCGCAACTTTGTTGTGCTAGATTCTGCTCTCAGTACCGCATGATGAGGAAGGAAACATTCTATTTCCGTCTTCTGTTTGCTGTTAGAAGTCGCTAACTTCATGTGTTGCAGCTGCTCATATTCGCGGATAAATTGCTTGTATTGCTTCGCTAGGTCTTCATTCTTGCTAAACTTACGTTCTACATTTTTAAATTGTGCTATCGCTATCTCTTTCGAAGATCCTAGCTTCTCTTCTAATTCTGGTTTCATGGGCAACCTAACTACATAACGACCGTTTTCTAGACGTTTCGTCGTAGTTTCATAAAAATCTAGGCATTCCTGATCTTCTACGGACATAGAATTCTGTTCTTGAATGTCTTCAATTGTCCAGAATTGTTGAATGTCTTCAACGTTATGCAAGATCACGTTGCATTGGAATGAGGTGCTTGTATTGCCACCGCACAGCAACCATCCTAAATGAGTTTGCTGTGCTAGCGGTTCCGAGGACGTTTGTCCGCGAATTAATCCTTCTAAAAGGATGTTGGCGTAGATTTCTGCTCCTAGGAGAAGATCCACCGGACGACTGATGTTATAATCTGGATCTGCTAAACAAAGATGTGCTGTATGTTGCCAATATGGCTTAACGTTTCGTTTGGCAGATTTTTTATTAAGTTGTTCACTATGACAACATCAGTAGAAAACTTAAAATCGGTGTAAGTCGATTGACAAGCGATCGTTAGTTTTCCTTTGCAGTTGTTTTCACGTTCACCTACTCCGAAAATAACCCCTTTACAAGATTTTCGCTTTAATCCTAGCTGCTGTGCTGCTTTCTCGCTGATCACGGAAATTTGTGAGCCCTGATCGATCAGTGCTCGCATGACGTGCTGGGTCCTGTCGGCTGCTGTGACTTTCACCAGCGCTGTGGCTAGCAAAATCTCCGATGTTACTTGCTGAGAAGCGTAGATGCTTTTGTTGTTTTCGCATTTTTGTTTCGCAATCTCGGTCAAGTTGTTAGACTTTGATTGTGTTGCGAAATAGTCATGCAAAGTCGTATGATGTTCGTCATTGCACTTATGACATCTTTTTGTCGAGTAGCATTTTGCGCCATTATGATCGTAAACACAATTTACGCAATAATTTAATTGGCTAATTATTTTTATTTTCTGCTCATTTGGTAATTCTGTAAATTTTTTGCAGCTTATTAAATTATGTTTTGCCGAACAATGAGGGCATTTATTTACTGACTCAGACACATGCATTGATTTCGCCATTTCCATTTTCTTGCTATTTTTAGATTCATTGCCCAATTTAAAATTATTTTTGCGATTAAAATTGGATGAACCATTGGATGATTGAGATGAAACTGCCTTAGTTGTCCCATCTTGACGTCGCCGAGATGACTCTAGGGCAGTGAACTTGTTCTCTAAGTAGTCCAAAAAGTCCCGAAGTACCGGAAGCTCTCGCGAATTCTTCAACGACTCTATATACTCGGAATAAGACTCACTATCCAATTTTTGTGCTAGTATATATACAAGAAGAGGATCCCATGTCGTAATATCTACGCCTAGATTTTTTATGGCGTGGAGGCTCTCTAAGGTGACATCATGAAGTCGTTTGATGGCTGTGTACGACTGCTGCGGTATATTGGCAAGATTGTAAAAGGAATTTACGTGGGACATAAATATCTGCTTTTTGTTGTTAAACCTGTGAGTTAAAATTTCCCAACAGGTGTTATAGTTGTCCGCGCTAATCGGGAGATGCTGGATCAAGCGCTCCGCTTCTCCTTTTACCTTGCTCTTCAGGAATTGCATCTTTTGTGCCTTTGATAGAGAAGGATTGTTGTGGATTGCTTCATCGAAAAGATCTTTGAAGGATACCCACTGCTGATAGTTACCTGAGAACACAGGAATTTCCATCTTCGGTGTGGACTTGTCACGGTACGATGTTGCCCACATCTTAGAGCTGATAGCCTTTCTCAAGCCGTTATACGTACGTTCATGTTTAATGTAGCTTAATTCGTACGCCTCGTCGTCTTCTAACTCCATCATTAGTTCCCAATGGCTGTTGTCCACGGCTGTCCATCGAGTTTGTAATAATCGCAAGGCGTCTTCAAACTCCCATTTATCGGACATGGATTCGACATCTATGCTTTCTACGGTTCTTGCGAATGCTTTGAAATTGATATGTTGCTTGCGCATCATATCATCTAGTTTGCTATAAATACCTTTAGACACCTCGGCACGAGCGCGCGCCGGGCTGGCGGATGCTGAGGATGGCTCGTGGTCCTGGTGCTGTAAGTGTTTGCCCCCGGCAGGACCTGCTGTTGCTGCTACTTGCTGATTAGAAGGGTTGTCTTCTAGATCAGAGAATCCTGGCGGCTTTGCTTGGTGACATAACGCGTCATAATATTCTCGCGTCTTTTGCTGCTTTATAAGACTCCATTGTCCGCTCGAACTCCGAATTTACGAAGTACTTATGACCTCTCTTTTCAAGCGGCACAAGTTTTTCGTTGTTTAGCTGATACTCTCTCCAATACGACTCTAAAAGATCTAGTCTCTTTTTACAGTAGTCGATGGTCTTACGCTGTTTGCTATCCTTATTGAAATTAATAAGGACCTTGGCAATGCTCTCTGCTAATTCAGTTTGTTGGAAGTATAAAGTCTCCATTGTGCTGCTGTTAGACATAAGCGAGACAGAATATACGGAACGCTCTTACTTGAAAGCCGCCTTGTCCTACGGCTATTGCTGCTATGCTGCTGGCTCGCTGTTGTCGCTGCGCGGGTAGCTCCCACGGTGGTTGTGAATCCCTATGAACTCACGCCTAATCTAGTTCGCGGCAACCCACAGGTTGCTGGTACGGTACAAGCACTTCGCGTTACGACTTGTCGCGGTCGCGGAGTCCTTGACGGTTTCGAAGGACCAATATGAACGGTAAGGTTCGTGCTGCTAGCTATTTCGGGTGCTAAATGATAAGTCTGAGCTAAGATTCAGAGTACGTTTATTCCGAAACTTCACGCTAATTAATGCTAATGATGGTAATGAGTGCTACAAGTATGCCGGTCGATCGCGCACTGGCTCGCGTAGCTCACGCTTTCCGCTGGTGCGGCCGCGCGACCTACTTGAGTCAAAACTGCTGATGATGATGTGTTCGATGAGTATCGAACAGTTAATATAGGCTCACTTCGCGTCGTAAAACAGACATTCATAACTATACATTCACGAGTACACTTGCACCGAATAGCGTCGCGAGCACCTCGCACGCTATTGGTTCATGAGCGGTGTAACTCAGAACATTGCCGCTCCTACATACATATCGGCGCCACTAGGCGCTTACAGTACTAAACTGCAGGTTCGTCAAAAGTCGACACTTCTGCCGCTGGTCACATTCGCTAGGCCTCCCAGAGTACGCTCTGGGTCTCACCCGGCGGAGGTGGACCGCCAGAGTGTCGTGAAAAGGCGGCGTACCGTTCATTAACGGGCGCCGCGGCGCGCCTGCAGTCACACATACTACATAAACATAGCTAGCGCGGATCATTAACCCGCAAAGGTGAACGACCGCGTTAGCAATATGCTAGGTCCAACGGACAACCTAAAGATGGGTTCGTTGTTACGAGCCTCGGTACAGCACCCGCGGGCGGGAGACCATGTCTCGTGACCGCTCGCCTCGCCCCCTTACGGGGGCGAAGCGACTTCCAATGGGTTCACATTGGTCATTCAACATTTCGCCACTCAACCATCAGCAGCAAGCCACCCCTGGGAATAAGGAATAAATTACGAAATAAGAAGCCTGAAGTTTTACTCTACAAATATACAGTCCACCTCGACAGCTGGCCCTTCGAGCAACGGATATTAAGAAGAATTCGCGACAACATCTAGTCAATCGAGCCACGGATATATAGAAAAATCCGCGCTTGATATCTACATCGAAGAAAGAAGATCACCAATTGAAGATTTAATCAAGACTACATCGAAGACAGAAGATCACCGATTGAAGATTGAATCAAGACCAACTTCAAGACAGAAGATCGTCGATTTTAATCAAGATTAAACTTCAAGATCAAGCATGAAGACTAGAATCGTTGCAGCCAAGGAAACCGAATCGGAATCGGGCTACGATAGTCGACGCCCACACACATTCGAAGAATCGCCTAGGTCGCCGTCGACCGTCGCGTCCGCGCTCCCGCGCACCCCGAGCGGTGCGCCCGCGGCTGGGTCCGACCCCGCCGCCCCCGCGCTCGCGTCCGCACCCCCCGCACCCGCCGCGGCGGGGAGGGTTGCGTCGACGACGAACAATGGTGCATCCGCCGCGCCGGCTCCTCGCCTACCTGCGAGTAGAGCCACCGCGACCGCGTACGACTATAGCGAATCGCTCGCCACGCCATCCGCTTCGTGTTATCCGTTAACGCTCTCCGCACTACGAACCCAGGACTCGACGAGAACTATGACAGCTGCACACGATACTTCTGTGAGGGACACAGCAAGTACGATACGTTCCAGAAGATCGTATTGTAGTGACGTGGCAAGGGTGAAGAAGGCAGAATACGAGGCACAGAAGAGGATCGCTGAAATAAGGAACGAGCAACTAGAACTCGAAAAGGCGCTCGTCAGTAAGCGACTCGAATACGAAGTGTCGGCGATTGAGGCAGAGGCAGAGGCCCGTGAAGAGGGCTCCGTGCGTATGAGTGAAGGCAGGGTGGACGAGTGCCTTCAAAACAATGACCGAAGCCGCCCGCCAGTCGCGGATCGGTTGCAGACAGAGCAGCCGCCGCAGCCCGCCGCCACGCGCACCGCCCCAGAGAATGCCACCTACGTCGAACCCGCCACGTATATTGATGCCACCGCACCTGCCATGAATGACCGAAGAACACGACGATCAGCCTCGCGTTCACCTACCAGAGGAGAACGTCGACTTGGAAGAGGAATCGATCAGTTGGCCGACACGTTGGAAAGAATGATACGCGTACGCCCACCGCCTCGACAAGTGACCAAGCTCCCTGCATTTACGGGAGCGGCCACTGAATGGTTGCCTATTAAAGCGGCGTACGATGACTCATCGAGTCTATGCAAGTTCACCGCGTTCGAGAATTTGGCGAGATTACGCAACTGCATTAAGGGTGAAGCAAGGGAAGCAGTGTCGGCGCTCCTATACTCCGCGTCCGACCCGCAAGTGATCATGAAGACATTGGAACAGTACTACGGGAGGCCGGAGATACTAATGGATCGAGTGATGACAGACTTAAAAAAGTTACCTCGACTCACGGGAGCGGCCAACGAATTGAATTCGTTCGCGGTGAAATTTCAAAACATCGTGTGCGTACTATCCAAGATGGACAACCGTGGATACGTATGGAATCCAATGTTAGTTCGCGAAGTTGTAGAGAAGCTGAGCCCGCACATAAAATCAAGATGGTGTGACTACGCTTCTGAAAATATGGAATCGTCGCGTGAACCTGAAGTGATAGTACTATCCAGGTTCCTGATGCGGGAGGCCGACCGAACCATAAGGTTCGCCTTCACAAACACGACGCCCGCACCCGCCCCAAGGAAAGAAACGAGAAGTGTGTCGCAACTTAACACACGGCAGAGGTCGGGCCGAGAAACAGTCTACACCACGACGTCGGGCAAGGAGGACGACGGCAAACAAGAGTGTTCGTGTTGTGGCGGCGACCATGAAGTACCTAAGTGCACAAAGTTCCTGAGGATGAGCATCGATGAAAGATGGGAATGGGTACGTACTGCCAAAATATGCTTCAAGTGTGTGACAAGACGCCATCGACGCGAGCATTGCCGAGCCAAGCGGTGCGGCAAAGGAACGTGCAGCCGCCCACATCACGCGTTGCTGCACAAAGAGCGAGAGGAGAGAGAGGCGCCGTCAAATGAAAAGCCGGACAAGGCGACCGACGTCGAGAACCCGCACGCGCAGGAAGCAGTGATGTCCGTATCCGCGCCAAGCAATGCGTCGCAGCGCGTGTTATTAAAAATGTGCCCCGTGACGTTAAAAGGGCCCTGCGGGCAAATATCAACGTTCGCTCTATTGGACGAAGGCTCGACAATATCGCTCGTCGACGAAGAATTGACACGGCGTCTGCGCGTAAGCGGGCCGGTCTCCACCCTACGCATTCAAAGCGTAACTTCACAACAACGCGAAGAATGTAGCCAAGAGGTCAAGCTACAGATACGCGGCCAGGGCGGTGAATTCCAGGAACTACGCGCACGGACAATGAAAAACCTACGACTTCATGGTCAGACGGTGGATAAGTCGACACTAAGTAATTATCCACACCTCCGGGACATACACAGAGACGCGTACTACGAGGAAGCCACACCGATGGTACTAATAGGTGCTGACAACTGGCACCTAATAGAATGAACCCGCAGCTTCTTACACTCAGTTGGGATGGGTGATCCACGGGACTGCACCGCGCGCCACGCTGAAGGAACGAGATGGACAAGTTGTGCTACATCTATACGACGTGTCTGCAGCAAGACAGACAGATGACGTACGTCGTGTAGAAGAGCTGATGAAGTCGCACTTCAAGATTGACGCCCTAGGAGTTTCTTTGGCCAAGAAGGTCAAACCAGATGACCAGAAGGCGATTGACGTGGTTCAGGGCACCATGAGAAAAGTCGGTGATCATTTCGAGGTCGGGTTACCATGGCGTGACGAAAATGCCTCGATGCCCAACAACTACAACTGTGCACTACGACGATTGAAGACGATAGAAAGGAAGATGGATTCGTCGCCACACTTCGCAGCACAGTACAGCACCCTGGTCAAGAACCTACTTGACAAAGGATACGCCCAGGAGTGCGATGGAACAGAATACGCAAGTAACAAAGTGTGGTACCTGCCGCACTTCCCGGTCGTGAATCCAAATAAGCCGGGTAAAATGCGCCTAGTGTTCGACGCCGCGCACCGATATAGTGGAGTGTGCCTCAACGATTACCTACTGGAAGGCCCTGATCTCCTGAAATCGCTGCCAGGGATCCTGTTTCGATTCAGAGAGCGTCCAGTAGCCGTCACTGCAGACATACAGGAAATGTTTCTGCAAGTGAAGATAAGGGACCAAGACCAAGCTGCGCAGATGTTTCTCTGGCGAGGTGAGGAACGTGCTGAGCCACCGAAGAAGTACAAGATGACGTCAATGATCTTCGGTGCTTCGTGTTCACCATTCATCGCGCACTCAGTACGAGACGCCAACGCAATGCTGTATACACAAGAGTACCCCGACGCTGTGCAAGCTATAACGTCGAGCCACTATATGGACGATTACGTAGACAGCATGGCGACTGAAGACGAAGCGATCAAGACAGCGCGTGAAGTCATGAGAATCCACCAGAATGCGCACTTCAATTTGAGAGGTTGGTGCTCAAATAAACCTAACGTGGTGAAGAGCATAACACCGGAGAAACAGGCACACGACACAGAAGTACGATTCGGACAAAGGGAAGAGAACACGGACAAAACACTAGGCTTGCTTTGGCAAACAGGCTCAGATAAGCTAGGGTTTAACACTGGACTGAGTCGACTGTCCCCAGAAGTGAAGACTAGAGACAGGGCTCCGACGAAACGAGAAGCCCTTGGAGCGGTGATGGCGGTCTATGATCCTCTGGGCCTCATCAGCCACTTCACAGTCACCGGCAAGATCGTGCTCCAGAACCTGTGGAGGCATGGCATAGGCTGGGACGAGGCAATCCCAGAAGAAGACGCGCAGCACTTCGAAGAATGGATACGAAGTTTGAACGAAGTGACGAAGCTTCGCATCCCGAGGTGCTACGACAAGGGTCCGGACGACATAATGGATCTACACGTTTTCTGTGACGCCAGCGAGCAAGCATACGCAGCGACAGCCTACTGGAGGATCCAGAAGTCAGACGCAAGGGTGGACATAAGGCTGGTCACGGCGAAGGCACGAGTAGCTCCCCTGAAGACGGTTACCATCCCGCGACTAGAGCTACAGGCAGCGGTGATTGGCGCACGGCTGGCGGAAACTGTAATAACGGAGCACCGAGACAAACCCAGAAGAGTAACTTACTGGACGGACTCACAAACAGTACTGCGATGGATCGAGAAGGACGCTGTGAAATACACTCCATTCGTGGCGCATCGCCTGGGCGAGATTGCGGAGCTAACCGACGCCAGCCAGTGGAGATGGGTGCCCACCGACCATAACGTGGCAGACGACGCTACACGCCCTAACTACACCATGCAAATGAAACCAGAAGACAGATGGTTCACTGGTCCCGCGTTTCTGTATGAAGAGGAAGAGTCCTGGCCTAAGGAGAAGGCCAAGAATGTCACGACCGAAGACGAAGTGACGTACGTGACAACAGAAGAAGATAACGAACGAAAACGCCCTTCTCACCTGCCCGACATAAGCAGATTCTCTTCATACGAGAAGTTGGTACGAGCGACAGCCATGCTTTTCCTTTTCAAGGAAAAGTGTAAGGACAAGACCAGCCAGATGACCGTCGACCTAATAGAAAAGGCCGAGACATTATGGCTAAAACAAGCACAGCTCGAAAACTACGCCGAAGAAATACGAATCATACAGAAAGGCAAGCCGGTGCCCAAGTCCAGCGGCCTGTATAAACTGGACCCTAACCTTGAAGACAACGTCCTTAAGGTTAGAGGAAGGATTGGACACGCGGCAGTTATGGACACCAAGAAGACGCCAGTAATTCTACACGGCAAACACCCGTTCACGCGGCTATTGGTGGAAGACGCCCATCGCAGAGCTGGTCACGCTAATAACGAACGCGTGATCAGCGAATTAAGACAGCGATACTGGGTGGTCAACCTACGCCCTACGGTGCGAGCCATCGCTCAGCGATGTCAGCTCTGCCGCATTAGGAAGGCTACGCCCGTGAAACCAACTACAGGGGACTTACCTATAGAGCGAATCACGAATACACAGCGACCCTTCACCCACTGCGGGACCGACTATTTTGGTCCAATGACAGTAGTCATAGGCAGAAGACACGAAAAGCGATGGGAGGCCCTATTTACCTGCCTAACCACGAGGGCAGTACACCTGGAGTTGGTGTCAAGTCTGTCTACCGACTCAGCGCTAATGGCCATACGAAGAATGGCAGCGCGAAGAGGTTGGCCCAGAGTAATGTACTCAGACAACGGTACCAACTTTAGAGGAGCGGACGCCGAACTACGAATGGCGTACACAGAATGGACGAAGGACTTCACGCGACTTGGGTTGGAACACCGCGTGAAATGGAAGTTCATCCCACTAGGAGCGCCACATATGGGGGGAGCCTGGGAACGACTGGTGCGCTCCGTTAAGGCGGCGCTGGGAGCGACGCTGCATCAGAGGGCGTTAAAAGAAGAAGTGCTGTTGACGCTGCTGACAGAGGCCGAGCACTCTATAAATTCTCGGCCTCTGACCCACGTCTCTGTCGATCCCAAGGATCCGGAGGCCCTCACGCCCAACCACTTCCTCATCGGGACCTCCTCAGGACTTCCCCGCACTGGGCCTTGTGATGAGGCCGACCGCAAGCAATGGAGAGCTGCCCAGGCGCTCGCCGACCACTTCTGGCGGCGCTGGGTAGACGAGTACCTGCCCACGTTGGTACCCCGCGGAGTGTCAGACGACCAACGACGGCCGCTGCAAGTTGGCGACCTGGTCGTCGTCACCGACTCCTCACTACCAAGGGGAACGTGGCCTCGAGGCGTCGTGGAAGCAGTCTACAATGGTCCTGACGGCAAGGTGCGATCAGCGAACGTCAGAACCACAGCGGGCATCCTACGGCGTCCAGTCACGAAGCTCGCCGTCCTCTGCGTTAAAGATTAGGCTACGGTAGCCCTGCGCCGGGGGGAGGATGTTACGGACGTCGTAGCTATGTAGTATGTAACTTTGATATGTATAGTATGATTAGGATGTTAATAAATAAAACAGATAGACATAAGCAATTAGATAAGTCAGATATAAGTAGGATTGCATGATTGTTTAAGGTTTAGATTTAAGTATCCAATAAAGACAGATTTAAGTAGGGCTTTTTCATGTAAATAATTAGATTAGGTTTGAATTACTCCCTTAGACGTAAGTATATGAGTAAGCATAATTGTAAGGTGGCATAGAGCGCGATCTAAAACCCCACGTGCGGATATCGGACAAGTACAAACCTGTCCCGAGCACATGCGTAGACTAAAGGCGGGGGCGCGCTCCGATTGGCCGAACGGAAATTACCTGCACTCTACGCCACCCTTTTACCTGCGCCAGCAGAATTGTATAAAGGATGGGTGGCCTGCTGCACATTGGTCATTCAACATTTCGCCACTCAACCATCAGCAGCAAGCCACCCCTGGGAATAAGGAATAAATTACGAAATAAGAAGCCTGAAGTTTTACTCTACAAATATATAGTCCACCTCGACACCGTCAAACATTCACTTAGCCGATCCGCATTTCCACACACCGGCTTCTATTGATATTATTATAGGGGCAGACGTATTCTGGAGTTTATTAGGATCCAATAAGATTTTACTAGGTGATGGGAAACCAACACTTTATCAAACTAGACTTGGTTGGCTAGTTTGCGGCCCAATTAACGGCGGCTATAGTAATAATTCATCTCATCTTTCATCAATTAAATGTAATTTTAATAATGTTAATGATTACTATGAAAGTTCTTCCAGTTCGATTGAGTTAGATGACATCCGAAACCAATTGTCGCGTTTCTGGCAGCTCGAGGAAGTTTGTCATGAGTCATCGACTTATTCAGCTGAGGAGAAGATATGTGAAGAATACTTCATAAAAAACACAACGCGCTTGGCAGATGGCTTTAGCGTTAAAATACCGTTGAAGGAATCTTCAAATAGTTTAGGCGATTCATATCATCGTGCAAAGCATAGATATAGTATGTACAAGATACACAGAGTCAGATGGAAAACGAAACCAAAAATATAAAATCTATGTGTGAGGGAATTTGTCCATGTGTTAGTTAAAAAAGTGTTGATAAAAAGTCCATGTTCAATATCGATATCGATACTTGGTGAAAACCATAAGAAACACGATTGCTGGTCAAAAACCATGCTTTGCTTTAATTAAAATACAAATTACAAAATAATATCTCGCATGTATTTAAAATACGAAATACAAAATATTTTTAAGTCGTGTATATAAAATGTAAAATACAGTATTTTAACTATTTTTATTTAAAATACAAATAACAAAATACAGTCGGTCATTCATCGTGACATTCTTACTAATAAACTTAATCAATACACAGAAGTTCGGTGAAAATAACCGTTTGAAATGAAAATGACAATTTACAAGGTACTTGACAATTTGACGTACGCGGTCGCCATTTTGCTTATGAAAGCTATCAAGCGCTATTTTCTGCAGAACGCATCTATTAATTAAATCGCTAAATGTATTTTGAAACCACAAGTATTTGAAGTACTAATAAAAAAATACCGCAGCGTCAGGTATTTGAAATTGACGACACGATTGGCGTAGTGGTTGAGCGATCGGCTGCTGCGCTGCATGTCGCGAGTTCGATTCCCGCACGGAACAAATATTTGTATGGCCTGCAGATAGTTCAATGCTAAATGATATTATTTCTGTAAGTTGGTTTGTACAAACACGTTTACATATTTTATAAAAGTAGATGAGGTCGGCGTTTCCTATCTGACTACTCCGAGAAGAAAGGCCGAAACAAACTCAGAGGTCACAGTCTCTTTTAAATTCCAGACAAAATCTTGGTTAGATCATGTAGACTGATGTCTGAAATGGTCTTTTGAGGAAAGAACTAGCCAGATTGAGTGGACAATTCCTAATAAGTTTTAATAGATGACACTGGTCAAACAAAATATAATATCTTTTTCCGTTAAAGATAAAGAAAGAAAAAGAAAGAAATAAAATACATTTATTTGTCACAAGCCATTAGAGCACACAATATAAAAAATGAAAAACAAAAAACAAAACTTAAAAACTATACGACAATAAAAAATAAAAAGAGAAAAACAATATAGGTATGACATTGTGTGTCCCACGGCTGCGCCAAATAGGACCAGTTCAGCAAAATGTCGCGCAACTGTGACGTGACGGACGTAAAGCAGTTTTATAGTGACACGATGTGTATGTAAAACAAGTACTTACTTATATAAAAGATAAAAAAGATGTGTTAATTACAATATAAAATAACAGATACACCACAAATGAATAAATAAGGTGTGTGATAAGAAATGAGGTGAGTGAGGGTGGGTAGGCTAATGCGTCATATTATTGAGGCATTCAGTGTGCATAAAGTATGGTTTATATAGCTCCGAGGTTAAGGAGGCGCCTAATGTTTATGCCATATTTAAATTAGACGCAATGCCGTCAAAAGTAATAGAGAGCACGTCACAATTCGTGTCTTTCAAAAGATTGAGGCATATTTTTAATAACCTACACGACAGAAAAAATTGCTGATGAGCAGAGCACTGATGTATTCTAGCTACTGTAAAACTAATAAATGCATACAATTATAATGACCCTAAATAGACTCCGCACTCGGGTTGGCCGCAACAAGGACAACCTCCTCTGATGGCACTTGTCTTCAGTGCTTATGCAGCATCTATTACTATAGCCCGCCTAAAGGCATATTCGCCCGAACAAGTGTCAACCGAGTGAGACGTGTGTCGAACGAGGACTGGTTATAAATTCTATATATGCAGTATAAGGAAAATATCTATACAACAAAATAAATTGTGACGTGTATTTTTAAATAACTTAAGTGACTGTGAAAACAGAACATTAAAACATTGAGTGATAATTAAATAAATCAACAAACTTAATTTAACATTTCTAAATAACGGGCAGTATAAAATAAACACTGTGTCGACCAGCTGGAAAGGATCGCGATCTGTGCCGTTCCGTGTCGTTTTGAGTTCTTGAACACACATTGGTGCGACGTGCGAAGATCCACCTACCACGCACAGTGTCACACGGTGTACGGCAGTTGGAAAGGATCGCGTTCTGTGTCGTACTGTGTCAACGTGCGTCACTGAGACTGAGCTGACCCGTATTACAGTGCAATACGACCCATTTTTCATAGCTCAAGCCGCGCAATGTCAGTTAGACGCGCACCACCAAAATCTTCTGCAACAACTAACTTAATTCAAGCGAGGTCCGATTCTGACATTCCACAGACGATGTCCAGTAGTCCTCTCGGAAACGCAAACACTACTTCACGCAGTAAACGCCCATGCCCAGAACCCTCACCTAAACACAGCGAACGCGAACCTTCTCCTGAAAACAGCGAACTACAGGACTTTAAACAAGAGATACGCCAGATGCTGAATACTTGGAAAAATGAACAACAAGAATACCTTACAAAAATAATAAATGAACAAAGTGCTCAACTAAAAAGGCTGGTTTCTGACATAGCCGAACTAAAAACACAAAATAATTCAATGCAAAAATCATTCACAGAAATGGAAAAGACCGTCTCATTTATTAATACACAATATGACGATATGTCAAAACAAATTGATTCATTGCAAAAAGAAAGAAAAGCTTATAGAGACAGCATACATCAGCAGGAAGCGAAGCTACAGGATCTGCAGCAACTATCGCGCTCATCCATCGTGGAAATCCGCAACGTTCCCAACAAAGAGAAGGAAACCACAGCCGATCTCACCGCCATTGTTAGCAAAGTAGGCGAAACAATTAATATGCCGGTTGATCGGACGCACGTGCGCGATATTTATCGCCTACCAGGTAAACCTGAGGCGGTCAGACCAATAGTTGTTGAGTTCACCAATGTGGAGATCAAAAACCGAATTATTACCTCCACACGCAACTTCAACAAGGGACACCCAAATGAAGGACGTTTGAATACCCTAAGCATTGGCCTGACTGGCGACCGCCGGCCGATCTATGTCGCAGAATATCTTCCTGTCAGCTCACGGAAACTCTTCTATGTAGCGAGAGAATTCGCAAAACGAATGGAGTACAAATATTGTTGGACATCGAATGGCAATATATTTCTGCGTAAGGAGGAAGGTGCCAAACAACTCCTTATTAGGTCCGAACAATATATTGCTGAATTGCAGGCCCAAACGAGTCCATGACTATATTACACACACACGTCGCTGTTTTTGGTCTATCATGTTATATATACAGAGCTTCTAATTACATCTACCTTACATACTCAATTAAACTATCTATACAATATTACTACACAAACAAAACATAACACTAACAAAACTAATACTAAATTAATAAAATATAACACTTTAATTAAAACACCTATCATTTACCAGTTTGCCTCGATAGTCTTTATTCGATATAAAAACATAACCCACCTAATACATTACCACAATTCCTACATATTCCTTAAATGTTTTACCAACCCACTCTACTTAAAATCCGCTATGCCCCACTCTCGACTAAATAACGAACCCCCATACATATTTCGCTGCCCTATTTTACATAAATGGCTACTCTAAATAATATAGTAAACGATTTAGACAATATGCAAGTTTCATCATCATACTTATGCCAACCAGACCATTGCACGGATTACATACACGCTTCAAACGCACTAAATGTCCTACATCTAAACATTAGGAACATAAATAAAAACTTTGACAACCTTAGATGTCTTTTAGTAACAATGAACATAACATGCGATGTAATAGTGTTATCTGAATGCTGGCTCAAAAAATCAGGAAACATTCCTACTGTCTAACCACTCCAAACAGATGTCACGTGAGGTCGCAATACTGTTGAGGGTGCGTTAGTACATGTAGGGATATGATACGTCACGCGCCTACTGAACCTATAAGCCTAACAGTCCCTACGACTATAATCCCTATAAGCCCTACAGCCCTAACCTACCATATACCTAGTAGTGATATATAAATATATAAATAAGTTCAGGATGTCTGCACCATGCGACCTAAGGTTACAGACGGATAGTAGACAGGATGTCCAGGTTCGGGAAGGATAAACTCACTGCCAGCTCGCAGACTCACGAGACTGATCAGAGATGGCTAAAGGTGTCTTGGCCACAGTGAGGGGTAATGAGACAAGAATATAAAATTCAAATCTCGTTTATTTTACAAGATGTACAGCTTATATACTAATTTAACTTAATACACACTATTATACAAAGTTGTATGTGTTTCATGCGTGTAAGATGCAACTCAGTCATTATTTTAACTAGGCCGCTCGTGTAGTCGTCGCCGGGCCAAGTGCTGATTCGATGTTCAAAGGTTAACATTGAACATTCTGGCGACTCCTCAGGGACAGGACCGTAGTTGGTACAGCTCAATGGTTTCGTATGGTCTGGCCTGGCCTTCTCCAGTTTGCTGTGCTTGAGTGGGCACCCTGCGTGGTATGCCGTACGGCTGCTCTGTTAGTTGCGTGTGTGGTATGTTGCTGACGATCGAGGGCAATTGAGTAGGTGGCGCAGTGTTTCTTCTCGCAGTAATGACGGCTCTAAGTCGATTCAACACCTGTGGACCAAAATAAATTAAAACAAATGCTAAAGTTATGATTATGAGTGAAGTACTGATGCTAGCTATGTATGTATGAGACTGTAACTGTTTCCAAATTGTGTTATCTAGTTGAGTCTGTAAGCTAGTTTCAGATGTGACTAAATGGTCAAAAATTCCTTTTGTCCTGTCTAACACTACTTCTTCTTTCGATATATCTTTAATGTTTGTTTGTAAAATCTGCGTATTAATGGAGAAATTCGTTGTTTTAGAATAAGAAGCTAGCACTGTCACAGTCGTTGTTCTTTTTGCAGCAAGTATGTTTTTAAGTGTTTTAATAACGCAATTCTCGGCGATATGTAGAACTCCAACATCGTGAATCGTTATTTCTTGTCTTTGTCCGTCACACACAATCGATATGGCTACTGGTTTTGTCGTTACGAAGAGCCAAGTGTTTTGCATGAATAATTGCTTCCATACAATATCTGTCGACATTTTGTAGATTTCTGACGTGCATTGAGTTTGTGTGTAGTTCTCAGTTCTAAAAAGTTGATCAACTATGCAATTTTTATTTAATTGCATGTTCTTGACAGCTACAGGATAGCAGACAAATTCTGTATTGCTATGAAGACAATCTTTAAATTCTTCTTGACTCAGTTCAAAGTAACGCTCGTTGTTGTAGTCGAACCCCATGAAAGTCTGCTGAATAGAGAAGCACTCGAACGATCCATCAGTTTTCCTCTCTGGAATAGGCGTGACATGTATGAGTGTATACTTTGTTACGTCGTGTATTGGAAAGTGAGCATATACTCTTATGTGAGTAGTATTTACATTCATCTCAGTCTGTAGTATTTGATCCTGAATGATTTTTAAGTTTGATGGTAACTTTTGATTAGCCGTTTTTATTATGTTGCTGACATGTGTTGGTGTTAATATGCTATATACACTTGCTTTTTGTAAATAAATTTCAAGTAAACCTGTATAGTAATCCATTATTTCATTGATGAAATTGTTTGCTAACTCATAGGCTTGCATTACTTGTATTTTAACGTGGTTGTTGTCAATCTTTTTATACCAAACATTGTTCTGATTCATAAATGATATTGCTTCATTTAGTTTTGCTTGGAATTTATCTAGCTTTTTTTTGATTTGCTCTTCAGTTTGGTTTACAGCTGTGATTGTAGATATCATTATTTTTGTTTGATGGTTGGCAGCATCAATAAGTTTCTGCTGGTTGTTATTTAATGTATCTATGTCTCTGTATACTTCGTCATTAACTCCAAACACCGATGTTAAGAGTTGACCTAATACACCTCTTTTCTTCCTATTATTTCTTATTTCTGTTAGGTATCCTTTTGTTGTCTTAAACTTTGTTTTTTCTTCGTTTAAATGGTGATAAAATTCGTTGCAATGCGTTTCGTACATGATTTTTTGCGTATTTATGCAAAATTGTTGGAATTGTGACGTTATTTTTTCAATCTTTCCTTGGTCTAGTTCTAAACTTTCTCTCTCGTAGTCTGTTTCAATTCTAAACATTCCTCGATTGATAGTTGCAGTTCCTATTTTTTCCACATACAATCCTGGATCTATATTTTTTAATGTGTATGTAGGCGTACTTGATACGGTGCCAATTAATAAAACAAGTATTGTTTGTAATAGTAAATCCTTTATCCAATTTTTCGGTGATCGTATACCTCTTCTGTTTGTGGTAGCTGTTGATATGTTACATTGTGTAGCCGTTTGTATGTCTTTACTCGTTGTACCAATTTCTTTGTTTTCGTTTACAGGGAGCGGGATCAATGTATGAATTGATCTCTTCTGTTCAGCTCCTGTTGATTTTTTAATTGTTACCACTCTAACTACCCCATCATTTCCCGGGTGGACTTCTGTGATTTTTGCCAACGGCCATTTACTTGGTTTTACATTGTCATCTTTTACTAGTATTACAGTTCCAATTTTAGCATTTTCATGTGCTTGTTTCCACTTGTATCTTTGCTGAAGTTGATGTAGATAGTCTTTTGTCCAACTGTTCCAAAAATCTTTTTTCATCTTTTGTATCTGTTTCCATCTATTCATTAAGTCAGTATTAATGTTTTCCATCGGATCTGGTGTTCCTATTGCTTCTCGGCCAATAAGAAAATGACTTGGAGTTAGTATAGTGTTGTCATTAACATCTTCGGTTTGCGCACACAATGGTCTTGAATTCAAACACGCTTCAATTTGGTGTAGTAAGGTGGTCATTTCCTCGTATGTTAGAGTCGTATCTCCGATTACTCGTCGTAAATGATGTTTCACTGACTTTACGCCAGCTTCCCAAATGCCACCGAAATGTGGAGATGACGGAGGAATAAAATGCCACTCAGTTCCTATGTTTGTTATTGCGCTTTGGAATTGCGGCGATTGCGTGATTTGTAATATTTCTTGATGTAAGAAGTTGGCTGCACCTACGAAATTTGTTGCATTGTCACTATACATGTGTGACACATGACCTCTACGTGCCATGAATCTGCGTAGTGCAGCGATAAATGTTTCTGTTGTCAAATCTCCCACCAATTCTAGGTGTATTGCTTTTGTTGCTAGGCATACAAAGACAGCAATGTATGACTTGTAAGACTTGTGACCTCTTCCTTTCATAGTTCTGGTTTGCATTGGACCTGCATAATCCACTCCAGTATGACTGAATGGATATGATTCCGTCACTCGTACTTTTGGTAGGATTCCCATTTTTTGCGAGTTTGTGTCTGCTTTGTATCGTATGCACTTCACACATTTGTTAATAACGCTCTTCACTTTTCTTTTTCCATTAATGATCCAGTATGTTTGTCGTAAATATGCTAATGTTAATTTGTTGCCTCCATGCAACGTTTTTAAATGTGCGTCTTGTATAATTAGTGACGTTACATGATGGTTGTATGGTAACAGTATTGGATGTTTCTGGTTGTAAGGCAATCCAGAGTTTTGTAACCTGCCTCCAACTCTTAGTAATCCATCCTCGTCTATAAATGGATCTAAAGTGGATAGCTTTTTATTTTTCTTCATAGGCTGTCCTCTTTGTATAGTTTTCAATTCTTCTTCGAATTCCTGTTGTTGTATTTTCAGAATTATTCGTTTTGTTACCTTTTTTAATTCAACGCAAGAAATTGGTTTATTTATTGTTTGCTTGTTTGCAAATCTATAGCAGTAAGATAACACCCTTAACATTTTATTTAAACTGGAAAATCTATTCCAGAGATCGTTCTTTTCTATCTCAGTTGTAACGCTTGTAACTGTGTGACACTTTTTGATTTCCTCAGTCGGCTGTGGCATACGTCTCGTGGTGGGTATCTGATCGGTTTTTAACCATAGTGGACCATTCCACCATAAGGAATAGTTAACAAGTTTTTCCGGCTCAAGGCCTCTTGAAATGATATCAGCTGGGTTATCAGCAGATATTACATGGTTCCACTCTGCGTTCGGTACAAGTTGTCTAATTTGTGATACCCGATTAGCTACGAAAGTTTGCCAGCGTCCAGGCTCTCCTCTTATCCAGCCTAAGGTGATCATGGAATCCGTCCAACAAGATATCGTGATATTCTTACAATTGAGCGCTTCTTTAACTTTTTCGATCAAACTGGCTAGTAGGAGTGCTGCACATAACTCGAGACGAGGTAGAGTAGTCTTTTGTTTCTTCGGTGCCACTTTTGATTTTGCTTGTAATAATGTAATGTAGTAGTTGTTATTGATTTTTACACGGCTATATACGACCGCTCCGTAAGCTTTCTCGGACGCGTCGCTGAAACCATATAGTTCATTCTCTGTGCTATCAGTTATGTGACACCACCGCGGAATTTTTATTTTTTCTATACTTTTAAGGTGTTTTTGTACTTCAATCCATTTTTTCTGGAGTATGTTATCAACAGGTTGATCCCATCCTATCTCGTTAGTCCACAGTTCTTGTATAAGCAGCTTCAATTTAATTATAATTGGTGCTAACCAACCCAGGGGATCGAATATTTTCGCTACTTCTGACATAATCCATCTTTTTGTTGGTTTTTCTTTTTCCATTATAGTTATTTGAAAATAAAAACTGTCTTCCCGTGGTGACCATGAAATGCCTAATGACTTCCTGGACTCGTCTAATGGTAGCTTGAGTAGTTGATCGTCTTTGTCTTCCGCAGGTATATTTTCGAGGAGCTCTGAACTGTTTGACGACCATTTTCTAAGTTTAAAGCCACCCTTGTTTAACATGGATATTAGCTGACTTTGAAGTTCTTTAGCTGTTCTTTCCTGGGAATCTCCAGACAAAATATCATCCACGTAGAAATCTTGTAATGTCGCTTGACTCGCCATTGGGTAATTAACTTTTTCGTCTATGGCAAGTTGTTGTAGTGTTCGTACCGCAAGATAAGGTGCGCTAGTTGTACCGTATGTAACTGTTGTAAGTTCATATTCACTAATTGCTTGTTTGGGAGAAAGTCTCCATAATATTCTTTGATGTGCGAAGTCTAAATCATTAATTTTTATGAACCTGTACATTTTCATAATATCCGCCATGAAGGCAAACTTATGTTTTCGCCATCGTAGCAGTATAGTGGATAAATCTTGTTGTAGTCGTGGACCTTTATACATATTGTCGTTAAGGCTTATTTTTGTGCTGCTTTTGCTGCTCGCATCAAAAACCACGCGTAACTTTGTAGTAAGTGAGTCTTCCTTAATTACTGCCTGATGTGGTATGTAGTATTTTCCTAAGTTGTAGTTTTTTGTATCTACTTTTCTCATATGACCCATACGTAAATATTCGTTCATAAATTCAATGTATTGGTGTCGTAAATTTTCATTTTTTGCGAACTGTCGTTCTAGTTGTAAGAGGCGAGCAGCGGCCTTTTTGCGCGATTCGCCGTTTATGTTTAAGTTTAAGTTTGTATCCTTAAACGGAAGTCGTACCGTGTATGTTCCATCTAGGTTTCTTATCGTTGTTTCTTTATAGTAGTTTTCACAGGCCTGGTCGTCCTGTGTGAGTTTGTAGTTTTGTGGAATTTCTTCTAATTCCCAAAATTTCGTAAGTTGTCGTACCTCTTCAGTGCAAGCCACCATACTCAGTATTTTGGCTCCACTATTCGTGTCATCGGGATAAAATCCGGATAAAATCCACCCTAACTGTGTGTTTTGAGCGATAATTCCGTCCCGTAGTCTTTCGAAACCCTGTAGTAGTATTTTGCTATGGTCTTGGGCACCTAATATTATATCAATTGGTCCCTTTTTATAATAAGTTGGGTCAGCTATCAGCGCATTATCCAAAATTTTTTCTTGTAATTGTTTTAAGTCATGCCTTGGTAATGAACTTGTTAGTTTTGGTAGTATTATTAGCGTTACTGGCAGTTTATAATCGCTAGAGTACCTTGGTTGTAAAGTAATGTTGATTGTATGGTTTGATGTTTTTGGTTTTTCATCTCCGATTCCTTTTATTTCGGCTCGGATTTTTTGACGTGGGTAAGCCAGCAGTTGTGCCACTTCTTCAGTGCAAAATGAAGCTTCTGATCCTTGATCACATAACACTCTCAACAACTGCGGCATCCCGTCATAAGAGGTAGTTTTTACTATAGCGGTAGCGAGTAAAGTTGTATTTTTAGTGTTGGTATTTGTTGCCGATAAATTCGACGTTGTTATATTTTGAGGCTTCTCTATTCCTCCATTTTTTGTTGTGTATTTTTTGGCGTTATTACTATTTTGAAACGGTTTAGATTGGTGTAATAATGTGTTGTGTCCCTTATGTTGACAAATATCGCATTGTTTGTAAACTGCACTCACACACTGTTTCCGATCATCGTGATTTAAGCAACGCTTGCACATTCTTTTTTCCGTGACGGCTTTGTATCGGTCGCTGACGCATAACTCTTTGAAACTAGGGCAAGAATGAATACTATGATCCATACTTTGACAATGCCAACAGCGTTTATATTTTTCCGATGTTTGTTTATTACGTGATTGTTGACCATTAGTATGTGATAACGACCCGTCAAATGACTTAAGACAACTGAAACGGTTTTCCATGAATTTCATCATCTCGTCGAAGGATTGTAATTTATTCCTGTTTTGTAATTGGTCTTCATACTTGGTATTTGTTTCCTCGTCCCATTTTCTACTGACTATTCTTATCAATAGAGGGCCCCAAGATGGTGTATTTATGCCTTGATTTTTCAGTGCCTCAAGACATTCATTTATAGTGTCGTGCATGTCTCGTAATTGTACCGCGTTTGCTCGTTGCATTTTAGGTAAATCTAATAATTTGTCAATAAACTTAGTAGCAATCATGCGCTCGTCTTCATATCTCTGCGTAAGCAATTTCCAAGCTGTTTCGTAATTTATTTCGCTAATTGTTAAGTGACGTATTAATCTTGCTGCGTCGCCTTTTACGTGTGTTTTAAGATACTGCATTTTCTCTGTAGAAGAAATTGAGTTATCTTCGTGAATTATTTTTCTAAATAAATCTTGGAATGTGTACCAAGAGTCATAGTTCCCCGCAAATATGGGAATATTTATTCGTGGAAGTTTTACTGACGATTTTGTCGACATAGCTTTTTCACCCGAGTTTTGGATTATTCTTGCTTCTAACAAATTTATGATAATGTCATAATCTGTCTGTGTATTCTCGAAGCAATTATCCTTGAAATAGCTATTGTCCAGTGTGCTTTCAGCCATCAGTAATTCGATGTGCGTCTCTTCAATTTCTAGCCATTGTTTTTGTAAGGTTTGTAATAGTGTCTGTAAATGCCATATTGGCTTATCCTGAGTAATGGATTCCTTAGCCTGAGATATTTTCTTGGATATCTGTGACATTCGGAACAGTTGTATAAACAGTTTTGGGCTACTGACAACCCCCTTGTCTTCATCTTCGTCTAGAAGTCGTGGTTCATAAATACTTTGTACGTGTTGTAGTCTTTCCTCACATTTTCTGAGGTAGTTGATTCCTTCGTCGTAACATTTCTTAATGTTACCAAAGTAGTTTGTAGTAATGTACTTATGAGTTGACAAGATCTCTTGATCTTGTAGTTTCAAGTGGTTTTCTTGAACTCGCTGGAAAACCTGGTCTAATATTTTCTCCCGTTCGTTGAGGTATTTTTCCGTTTTCCTTGTGGGCGAGTCCTTTTTCAGGTTTGAGACTATCCTTTTGATCTCACTGTAATCCGCTTCCTGGCTCCTGATTAGTTCGTTAACTTCCTGTATCTCCATAGTGCTCTTCTTTCCCACTTCTCTAACGGCCCTATCTACCTATCTTAATAGTCAAGTCTGTCAAAGTCAATTCCTACAGTAATAAGGGGACCGCGTGATTGAAAGAAATTTCAAATGCTCGAAGGACCAAAATGTCTAACCACTCCAAACAGATGTCACGTGAGGTCGCAATACTGTTGAGGGTGCGTTAGTACATGTAGGGATATGATACGTCACGCGCCTACTGAACCTATAAGCCTAACAGTCCCTACGACTATAATCCCTATAAGCCCTACAGCCCTAACCTACCATATACCTAGTAGTGATATATAAATATATAAATAAGTTCAGGATGTCTGCACCATGCGACCTAAGGTTACAGACGGATAGTAGACAGGATGTCCAGGTTCGGGAAGGATAAACTCACTGCCAGCTCGCAGACTCACGAGACTGATCAGAGATGGCTAAAGGTGTCTTGGCCACAGTGAGGGGTAATGAGACAAGAATATAAAATTCAAATCTCGTTTATTTTACAAGATGTACAGCTTATATACTAATTTAACTTAATACACACTATTATACAAAGTTGTATGTGTTTCATGCGTGTAAGATGCAACTCAGTCATTATTTTAACTAGGCCGCTCGTGTAGTCGTCGCCGGGCCAAGTGCTGATTCGATGTTCAAAGGTTAACATTGAACACCTACCTTAGACGGATATTCATCCCATCAAACCCAGAACTTAATTAATCAAAATGATGGTCTGGTCATATATATTAGAAATAACCTATGTCACACGGTAACAGAACCAACATTAAAACTAATAGGCACACTTTTCATACATCACACTCATACACTCTCACTCACACACTTACATGCTCTACACCATGTCACATCTACAATTTTGTTCCTTAATGTTACTGTGGTTTTTATTTTCTGTTCGGATTTAATTCTAACTTGGTTTGATTTTGATTGATTTGTATATAATCTAATTTTCTGTTTTTATTTAATTTGATTTAACTTTGATTACATTCAGTTTAATTTAATTTTTATTTCATTTAATTTATGATTTAATTTGGTTTAATTTATTTTAGATTTAATTTAATTTTCATTTAATTTATTTTAGATTTGATTTAATTATGACATAATTTAATTTAATTGTTATTATATATGTAGTTCTTTTTTATGCTTGCCTGCCTTGATTTTATTGGTATCACAAATTGAAGATGTGTTTAAATTGCTGGGGGATGGAATTCTGGTGACCTGTAATACAGGTTCTCATTACCTACCACGGGCACCAGAGTTTCAGGACCATTTGTTTTTGTGTAATTTGTTTTTGTGCCAAATAAATTTATTATTATTATTATTTAATGATGCCAGCTGTCTAATCTGCAACCTTGAAAACAACCTAACTATTATAGCCATATATAGACCACCATCACAAAGAAACATTGACCCTTTCTTAGAAAACTTAAACAACGTCATACTCGACCTTAAAAATTACAATCACATCACAATCATTGGAGATATGAACATAAATATCAGTCCGGATTGTAATGACCCACGTACACAGCAGTACTTAAATCTGACTGCATCTCAAGGATTTCTCCCAGCTTACCTTCTACCTACTCGCTTACACAGCTGTATAGATCATATACTGCTTAAAACCAGCAACAAAGCGACCACCTTATTACTGGAAACTTCGATCACGGACCACGCAGCAGTCCTTTTAAACCTCGAGATCAGCAAGCCCAAACCTAAAAACACCAAATTGCATACAACTTGCCTCGATATTTCAAAAGCTATCTCTGATATTAATAACTGTGATTTCTCTACTGTATACAATATAACTGATGCTAACCAGGCTACCAACGAATTTTTAAATATAATCTCCCCCATTTTATCAAAAAATACTATCCACAAATCAATCCCAAACAAACAAAGAATTTTAAAACCATGGATTACCATCGGTCTCTTGAGATGCATACATAATAGGGACAGACTGCACAACAAAACAAATAAAGAACCAACCAATCAGATCTTAAAATTAACCTATCTAAGATATCGCAATTTCTGCAATAACATACTAAAAAAACTAAAAAAAGAATATGAAGAAAAGGAATTCGAAAAGGCTAAAAACAACCCTAAAAAAATGTGGGAAGTTATTCGCAATGTAACTGACACCAAATGCATACGGTCGACATCGACAGAGCTTTTGACAATCGAAAATTGCCCTACTAAATCCGTCAATACAGTTAACACGTTCTTTGCAAATGTGGGTATAAATCTAACGAATAACATCTCTCCTCAGAATTTCCCCCAAGCCTCCAGCAATGTTCAAAAAGGCACGTCTAACTCAATGGTTGTTCTAGAAACAGATGAGGAAGAGGTTGGATCGATAGTAAACAATCTCCGAATCAATAGTGCTACCGGATGGGATGGCATTCCACCTAAATTACTAATACACGCTAGTCACATCCTAGTCCCACCTATAACACATATATGCAACCTGGCAATATCTACAGGTACATTCCCAAATGCCTTGAAAAAGGCAATTGTACACCCAATCTACAAGTCTGGGGAGAGAGACAAGGTCACTAACTACCGCCCAATATCAGTCCTCCCAGCGATCTCTAAGGTTCTGGAAAGAATATTGTACAAACGCCTGAATAATTTCCTCGATAAACATAAAATTATTTCCCAAAATCAATTCGGCTTCAGACGAGGATTGTCAACTGAAGATGCAGTGACATCTCTACTCGACTTTGTAGTCGATAGGGTTGACAATAAATTCAAATGTTTGGGAATCTTTCTAGACCTTTCAAAGGCGTTCGACACTGTCTCTGTCCCTCTACTTCTTTCTAAGCTGGAAACCATCGGAGTTCGCGGCATTGCTCTGACTCTGTTCTGCAATTTTCTCACCGATAGATTGCAGTGCGTTAAGATTGGGGAATATATTAGCGACGCAAGCAATGTGGTTGTCGGCTTGCCACAGGGAAGTCTTCTCAGTCCCCTTCTTTTTCAAATCTATGTCAACGAACTCTGTCAGCTATCCCTACCCTCAACAAAAATAATAGCCTATGCAGATGACACAGTAATTCTATCGTATGACCGTGATTGGACCTCTGCAAAAGAGATTGCCGAAAGGGGACTCAGCGAAGTGATGCTGTGGTTGGGAAAAAACAATCTTGCCCTAAACATTAAAAAAAGTAACTTCATTACCTTCGGCTTAAGACCCTCCACCCTTCCGCCAGACGGTTCTTTAACAATAAAAGCCCACAAATGTACCAACCTTCCCCCCTTTTGTTCATGCCCCACTGTTACCAGAGCATCAGTAATACGATACCTCGGCATCCAACTAGACTCTAGTTTATCCTGGAAACCACACTTACAGACAATGTCCGCGCGAGTTCGAAAACTAATTTTCTTATTTAAAAAACTTAAGAGTATCCGCAAATAGCAACATCCTAAAGATCGTTTACTCGGCACTATGCGAATCAATATTAAACTATTGCATCACTGCGTGGGGAGGGGCTGCCAAGACCGACATTATTCAGGTGGAGCGAGCACAAAGAGCAGTAATAAAAGTAACTTTAAAAAAACCTTTTAGATTCCCAACACGGCAACTATACGCAGAGTTTGAAACATTGACGGTCCGACAACTTTACATCTTCCGCACAGTCATAAGAAAACATTCAACCCTTCCATATGCCATAAATATTAGTCCAACAGCCAGAAGAAGACCTAAACCGCCATGCCTCACAACACATACAAACACCACATTTGCTAGGCGACACTTCACTTACTTAAGTGCACGCATCTACAACAAAATACACCAAAAGCTAGATATCCACTCCCAAAAAATAAGTTTAAATGTAAAAAAATACTTAAAACTTTTCTACTTACCCTAGATTACGACGAGACAGAAACACTGGTAAAACCCTCATCCACATAGAACTCTAATATAATCACCATACAAACTACACACACGCCCAGGCACTATCACACATACACCATCACTCACACACACCATATCACACTTTCCCCACCAAAAAAACTCACTCACATTCTCCCACACATACACACTACTCGCACACGCGTGCTCACATGTACAGAAATTATTGTTAATGTTACACATTTGGTTCACCGAATTATTGGAAATTGTAACAACGGACGAAGAGATGTCTCCTATAATACAGGACTTTCCTAGCATAGGGGACATTATTTATAAAATAAAATGTAAAAGAAGAACTCCTAGATGTAAAAAAAAAAAAAAAAACTCTCCGCAGATCATGGCCCATCTCACGGAGAGCGCAGCATGCCCTGTCACCTGTACTTACGAAGACCTTATGACTGCGTCACCGAATGGTATTGTCATGGCTGAACTCTGGGCCAAACACAATATTTAACTTTTTATATTTGCCATCGACACGCTAAGAAGAAGAATATAATGATATTCCTAAACCTACTCAAAGTAACAAAACATCAAAACTCTCCGATTTTTTTTGAAAAATAAAGGCTAATATAATAAACATGCAACTTTAAGTACAGTTTCGATAAAAACATCTTCTCAATCGTAACTTAAATCTATTTTAACAAAACCTGACTAAATAAGTTTGTATTCATGTCATGATGTCACTAAAAACGATTAAGTTTTTATCGATACTCATGACGTCACCGCTTTGTCAAGCCCTAGCGTAAACAAACAATTTACTCTTTTACATAATATTTTCGCCAATTTTATTTATATATACTGTTGTATATAGCCTTTGTGCTACGATTGTCAGATTTAAAAAATAAAGTTGATGGCCTTCTGGTTCTGTCATCTTGAATGAATGGTTTTATTTTACAAAAATTAAATATATTAATTTTGTAACATCTCAACTTAACATGGCGCAGTCGGTACCTAATTGGTAATTAATTCAGAAATAAATGACAGGTGGAGCTGGAGCTGACGCGCAGGTAAAACAGATAGGAAGGAAACTTCCGAGCAAATTTTTTTTTTCTAATGGCGACGTCAACCACCATTGGGGCTATAAAACCCCCATGTGAGATGAGTTGGACGGGAAATATGTCCGAGAACTGGAGGTTCTTTCGCCAGAAGTTTGAGATTTATCTTCTAGCGTCAGGAAACAAAGAAAAAGCAACTGACATAAAAACAGCATTACTTCTCAGTTGCATCGGAGACAGAGCACTAAGAATTTACAATACGTTCATGTATGAAAAGAACGAGCATAAGAATGATGTAGATAAAGTTATACTAAAGTTTGATGAGCACTTTAATCCGGAAAAGAATGTCACTTACGAGAGGTACAAGTTTTTTACGAAAAACCAAGGTCACGGACAGACATATCAAGATTATATCGTAGAACTCAGAGATTTGAGTGCGACGTGTGAGTTTGAGCAACTGACTGAGAGTTTGATCAAGGATCGTTTGGTGTGTGGCATAATAGATATCACAGTCAAGGATCGTCTCTTGAGGACAAAAGACCTTACACTTCCGAAAGCGGCTCAGATTTGCCGGGCCTCTCAGGAGACTAAGCAGCAGATGCAAGAAATGTGCTCGGCATCTTCATTATCTTCAACTGGAATGATGATGGTCAACAATATGGAAATTGTTCAGGACCGTGACATCACAGACAATAATAACATTGCAAAAGTTAATCAGAGACAGCAACTACCTAATACGAATCGTGCAAGTGCGAGTGCTTCAGCGTCAAATAGACGACAAAGTCAAACTAATTCGTCAACACCAACAGAGTACCAAAACAAAAGGGTTTGTTCCAAATGTGGTTATAATCATTTAGCTAAAAATTGTTTTGCTTTCAATAAGCAGTGTATGAAGTGCCATAAGTTAAACCACTTCGCAAACATGTGTAAGGCTAAAACGGCGTTTTTACTTGAGGAAAATAGTGATAGCGAAATTATCAACACATTATTTCTAGGTGCACTTTTTGTAAGTTCTGTAACTAAAAAAGTAAAAGACTGGATAATAACAGTTGGTGTTAACGATACTCCAGTACAACTCAAGGTAGACACAGGGGCGCAGGCCAATATATTGGCACTAGGAGCTGTCCAGCTGAGGCATCTTGGGCTGGATCTAAACAACCTCATGCAAAGTAAGACTAGACTTACTACTTTTACGGGGGAAGCAATTGGGTGCTTAGGTAAGTGTTCTTTACCTTGTAAGTTTGACGGAAATATTCATACCTTAGATTTTTTCGTGGTAGCTTTTGGAGGCGCTTGCAACATTATCGGCCTGCAGTCAGCCAAAACAAAACAAAACGCCATTTGAACAAAACTAAATGTAAGATTGGTGTTTCTGAAGTCAAGTACTTAGGACACATTATTACTCCAAGTGGAATTAAACTGGATGATGCCCGAATTGAAGCAATTTTATCAATGAAGAGTCCTAGAGACCGCAAGGAATTGGAGAGATTTTTAGGGGTCATTAATTATATTGGAAAGTTTATTCCAAATTTCGCTACAGTAAATGCTCCATTAAGGAACCTGCTAAAGAAAGGCGTAGATTATGTCTGGTTGCCTGAGCATCAGAAAGTATTTCAGGAACTAAAGGGTTTGCTGGTTAAAAAACCAGTATTACAATTTTTTGATGAAAAGTTGCCTTTGGTTTTATCCGTTGATGCCTCAAAAGATGGTTTGGGTGCAGTTCTTTTTCAGAACAACCTTCCGGTAGCTTATGCTTCAAAGGCATTGACTGAGTGTCAAAAAAGATATGCTCAAATTGAAAAGGAGCTCTTAGCGATTCTCTTTGGTTGTGATAAGTTCAATCAATTTATTTTTGGTAGAGAAATAACCATTGAAACAGATCATGCTCCTTTGGTGAGTATAGTTAAAAAATCATTGAATTCATGTTCACCGCGTATTCAAAGAATGTTGTTGAAACTGCAAAAGTATCAATTCAATTTGGTTTACAAGCGTGGTAAGGAGTTGTATTTAGCAGATACATTATCTAGGTCTTTTATGGAGAGTCAAAGCTCAGAACTTGAACTGGACTCAAGTGAGATTGAAGCTCACATTGATATGTTAATTTCCAACATAAATGCCAGTGATGGGCAGTTAAGAAACATACAAAATTTAACTGAAAGCGATGAGGAGTTGAGAGTTCTGAAGGACTTTATTCTCAATGGATGGCCAGAGCACAAAAACTCGCTGCCTGATATAGTGAGAAAATACTGGCATGTTAGAGGAGATCTCACTTATAAGTCCAATATTATATTTAGAAATAACTGCATTGTTGTACCTAGTCAGCTCCGAAAAGAAATGTTGTATCGTTTACATTATCCGCATTTAGGTATAAATAAGACGTTGTTACGAGCTCAAGATGCTATATACTGGCCAGGTATTCATTCTCAAATATTAGATATGATTTCAACCTGTGAAACATGTAAACTGTATAGTAACAACAACAAAAGAGAGGTTCTCATACCTCATGATGTACCACTCTTTCCATGGGAGAAGATTGCACTTGATTTATTCGAGTTAGACGGTAAAATGTATTTACTTGTAGTTGATTACTTAACAAAGTTTCCGGAGTTAGCTTTATTGAACTCGCTTACAAGTGATTCTATTATAAATAACTTAAAACGGATTTTCTGCCGAAATGGTATACCCAAATCAATAATGAGTGATGGTGGTCCTCAGTTCACATCTCAACGCTTTGCTGAGTTTGCTGACAGTTGGGGTTTTGATCTAATTCGTTCAAGCCCTGAATACGCTCAATCCAATGGGTTAGTAGAGAGAACTGTTCAAAGTGTTAAAAAACTTCTCAAAAAAACAATTTATGAAAAAAGAGACCCATACTTAGCATTGTTAGAATTTAGGAATACGCCTATTTCAAAAGAAATTCCTTCACCGGCTGAAAATTTATTCAGTAGAAAGATAAGGGGTATTTTACCTATGCAACTTAAGCAATTTATACCCAAAGTCAATAGGAATTTAAGAAAGTCTTTATTAGAAAAGCAGCTTATAGATAAATATTATTATGATAGGAACAAGGCTGTTTTGAGACCATTAGCAACTGGTGAACCTGTATTTTTTAAAATTGGCAAAGCTTGGAGGAAGGGGATAATACAGGAGAGGCTTAATGAGAGATCATACAAAATTAATGTTTATGATCGGTTTTACATCCGTAATAGGTTTCACATAAAACCCCTAAGGAATAGTATTCCACACTACTACATTCCTGACGAAGATGTACCTTCGTCATCTTTCTTGCCCGAGTCAAATGCCAATGAGTCTCTTGTGGGGCCAGATGTGCTTCAGAATGTTGTTATGGCACCAGCCACACACTGTGCTAGAACAGGCTTACATTGCAATGAGGATGGCCTTTTAGTGACATCATCGGGTCGAGTTGTAAGACCTCCAGCTAGACTTAATTTGTAGTTGGTCAAGCACGAGCCGTTATGTTTTATTTTTATTATTGTAATAAGTTTCTTAAGTTATACTAATACAATACCTTGACTTTGTTTATAAGAAGGAGATGTTGTATATAGCCTTTGTGCTACGATTGTCAGATTTAAAAAATAAAGTTGATGGCCTTCTGGTTCTGTCATCTTGAATGAATGGTTTTATTTTACAAAAATTAAATATATTAATTTTGTAACATCTCAACTTAACATATACGAAATATACTTATATAAAACATTGGAAATCAATATACTATTGTAAGACTCTTTTGCTGTGCCGATTACTAGCAGAAATTCGTCAAAATATGGTTCAAAACAATCCAAGGACAAAATTGTATTTACCTGTGAAACGTGTATTTATTGGGGTTATTTCGTCTTGTAACGTCACATTCACTCACAGAACAAGTTACCATAATTGTATAATTAATATTATTAATTTAAATCTAAAGATTATTATTTAAATGCAAGAAATTCACCGCGGCGTAAAACAGATGGTCCGCTAGGTTTACTTATTCGCGAAAAAAATGACATATCGGTACGTCATTCACTCTCTCTTTTTCTCTTGGGCGGTTTGTACTTGATTAGGATTTCTCGCTCGCACGCTTCGTGTATCTTTTTGCGTAGCAAAAAAAATTCTAAATCTATGGTGCAAAGCGATGTTATCTGTCATTGGAGCGCAGAAATCTCAGCCAACCCTCACTCGAAAAAATGTACAAAGATTTTATGACTGAGTACATTTCTTTAGACCATATGTCCGAGTGTACTATTCATGAAGATCAGCGGTCATATTTTATTCCTCATCATGGAGTACTGCGCGAGAGTAGTAGTACAACCAAATTAAGGGTAGTTTTTAATGCTAGTGCACCCACCGCCTCTGGTCTATCTTTAAATGCAATACAGATGGTGGGGCCTACCGTCCAGGACGATCTGACCGCAATCCTTCTTAGGTTTAGAATGCATAAGTACGTCCTCTCTGCTGACGTGGAGAAAATGTACAGGCAGGTGTCTGTACATCCTTCAGATAGGCACCTGCAGCAAATTATTTGGCGTGATGATGCTTCTAGTCCTCTTAAAACCTACCAATTGCATACAGTAACTTACGGTACGGCTAGTGCACCGTTTCTCGCTACTAGGTGCCTCAAACAGGTCGGTATTGAATGTCAGGATCAAAGGGTCGCAGAAGTTATCCTTCATGATTTTTACGTCGATGACCTTCTGACCGGTACAGACGTGTTTGAGGAGGCTCAAATGTTGCGAGATAAGGTGACTGATGCTCTTGCTTCTGCGTGCATGCCTTTAAGGAAGTGGAAATCTAACGAACCCAGTTTAATTTCAGAACCATCTGGTGATTCTAATTTTGATTTCCACAAGGAAAATGATGTTGTCAATAAAACACTTGGTCTTAGTTGGCAAACTAACACAGATGATCTGTGTTTTCCTATAAATGTTCCTGAATGCATAGAAAATACTAAGCGTGGCATGTTAGCAGTAATCGCGCGAATATTTGATCCTCTAGGGTTGCTAGCACCGTGTGTCGTGAGCATGAAGATGTTGCTTCAAAAACTTTGGTTGGACGGGTTAAAATGGGATGGCCAGTTATCACCTGAGGTTGGAACAATATGGGCGAACATAATTAAAGCCTTGCCTTGCCTTCATAATTTACGTGTTTCACGTCGTGTAGTCTGTGACGCATACAAACAGGTTGAATTTTATATATTTACTGACGCTTCTGAGCGAGCTTACGGCGCTTGTTTGTATATACGCAGTATCAATGTGCAGGGTGACGTCGACGTGCGATTATTAACAGCTAAAAGTCGTGCAACTCCTATTAAACCAATAACAATACCGCGACTTGAGCTCTGTGCTGCTTTACTTGGTGCACGTTTATATCAAAAGGTTGCTAGTTCCCTTCGCATTAAACCATTTAGTGTAGTTTTTTGGACTGACTCCATGATAGTTCTGGGATGGTTAAAAATGCTACCTATTAAATTAAATACTTTTGTTCGCAACCGTGTTGCCGAAGTATTAGAATTAACCGTCCCAGGTACATGGAGACATGTGTCGACACACGACAATCCAGCTGATTTAATAACCCGCGGAGCGGAACCTACCGCTATGCAATCACTGGATTTGTGGTGGTTCGGTCCATGTTTTTTAAAGTATGACAGTGTTACATGGCCACATCCTGTTATAAATCCAGGCATCTTACCAGACATTAAATCTAATATTTTGATTAATTTAGCCCATGATCATACTAACTCAGATTTATTTATAGCATTAATCGAGTTTAATCGTTTTTCCAATTTAACTAGATAACAGCGTACTATTTGTTACGTTTTTCGTTTTATTAATGCATGTAAAAGGCGTTCAGCAAATACGTCCTATTTAAATGTTCAAGAATTACAAAATTCGTTAAACTTCATTATTATTCAATCTCAAAGGGAGTCTTTTCCTGAATACAACTTACTATTAAATAATAAAAAGTTACCACATAAAAACCAATTATTAAGCTTAAATGTGTTTCTAGATGAAAATAAAATTATTCGTATAGGTGGTAGATTACACAATTCCGAATATTCATTTGAAAAGAAACACCCAATTTTATTACAGTCCACTCATCACTTTGTAAAACTTTTATTTAGATTTGAGCATGTCAGATTAATGCACGCAGGTCCTCAATTATTACTAAGTACAATTAGAGAGACTTATTGGCCACTGGGTGGTCGCAATTTAGCCAGAGCCTGTTATCGTCATTGCGTTCGATGTCAGCGTCTAAAACCACAGGCTGTTGTCCCTCAGATGGGTAATCTTCCATTGAGCAGACTCTCACCAGCTGACTTTCCCTTTCAAAGCGTAGGAGTTGACTACGCAGGCCCTATAACCTCGTCTAGCCGACAAGGTCGTGGATGTAGATTGGTTAAGGTATACATCGTTATTTTCGTGTGCTTCACTACAAAGGCCATTCATTTAGAGTTGGCAGGTGACTTGACGAGCAGTAATTATTTACAGGTTTTACGTCGGTTTATGTCTCGAAGAGGAAAACCTCTTAACATATACTCCGATAACGGAACGTCGTTTGTAGGAGCCTACAATGAGATGCTGATTTCTTGAAACGCAATCGTGACTCCATAACTGATAGTGCTGCTAAAGATGGTGTTAAATTTCATTTTATTCCTGCTTACGCTCCACATTTTGGTGGTCTTTGGGAGGCGGGTGTCAAATCGACCAAATTTCATTTGTTACGAGTGTTGGGCAATTGTCACCTAACATACGAGGAGCTTAACTCCGTTTTGATTCAAATTGAAGGAATTTTAAATTCTCGGCCGCTCACACCGTTATCGTCAAACCCAGAAGACCTGTTGCCTCTCACTCCAGGTCACTTTTTAATTGGACGACCTCTCACGTCTCTTCCTGTAAAGGATATCCGGGACTACTCCACTCATCACTTGACGCGCCATCAACGCATTGAGCAGCTGCGGCAGCATTCAAGATCAAGCAAGATGGAGCAAGGAATATGTCTCCGAGCTTCAACATCGAGTAAAGTGGCGTACCAGCAACGACAGCAGCCTGAAGTTGGACTCCCTCGTCGTCATAAAGGAGGATAACCAGCCACCGTTGAAGTGGAAGTTGGGCCGCGTTGTTGGTTTTCATCCTGGTACAGATGGTATAAGCAGAGTTTCCGAAATCAGGACTCAAAATGGGACTATCAGACGGGCATTCTCCAAGATTTGTCCGTTACTGGAAGACAGCTGTTGAAAGGCGAGCTTTCAACGGCCGGGGGCATGTTAAAGCATCAAATAGCTCGGTGCAAATTGTAGACAGTAAGAAATTTAGCTATAAGTTTTTTATCAGGCGTTTATCCTACGGTACTAAAATTCATGTACTGTCATTATGTAGTCAAATAAAATAAGGTGGATCACTGCGTGCTACATCCTGAGTTTTGAATTACCTAAATTCCCAAGAAGTTCCTCCAGTTTTTATACACAGACCTTTTTCAATAACATTTTGCGCTACTGTGACGAATCTCGGCAGGTTTTGGCTAAATATATCATCCGATAACGTTCGTAGTATTTATCAAACGTATGATCGCGTTATAGGGCCAAACTTAAGTAAGTTAGTCCTAGCAAATGGTACGTCTAACACAGCGGGGCGGCGGCGCGCGCCCACGCACCCGTCCGGCGCGCACAGCCGCAGCGCCTCCAATACCTCTGGGTGGTGCAACAAACCTAGCAGTACGCTAGCCACATACTTGACCAGCGCAACATCTCTTCTAACTGCCAGTCTGGTATATCCAACCATGCTCAGGACGAACAGACTCGGGTACATGAGGGGATAAAAAGGGGTAAACCCCATATTCTTTCAAATACAGAAACCTCGCAAACTTGTTTTGTATTTTTTCCAGCATGAGGCTGTACTTTTCCTCATTAGGATTCCAGATAATAGCACTTGTTTCCAGGTGGCTCCGTACCAGTGCATTATACAAAACTTTCACAGCCGCCGTATCGCTAAAATCCTTACATTGTCTCAAAATGAAACCGAGATTTCTGAAAGCCCTGCCGCACACCTCAACTATATGTTTGCGGAACGTCAACTCCGGCACCATCTACACGCCCAGGTCCCGCACCTGTGTGACGCGCGGTATTACCTCCATGTCCATCTCGCACTGATAATTCAATGGAGCACGCGCACGGCTGTAACTCATCACGCAGCACTTGTCAACATTAAAATTAAGTTTGTTCGTTTTGCTCCATTGGACTACACTGTTAATGTCTGACTGGAGCCGATTACAATCTGCCCCGTCTTTAACAGCTAAAAATAACTATAAGTCATCAGCAAACAGCAGACACTTCGCCTCTTTGACTACTGTTGGCAGATCGTTGACTACCAATATAAATTCTAATGGCCCGATATTACTCCCTTGACTCACCCCTGAGATCGTGTAGTAAGGGTTGGAATCATGTCCTGCATACTCGACGTACTGTCGGCGCTCGCTAAGGTAACTAGCAAAGAATTTAAGCAAGTGCGGCGTGAATCCCACAGCAGCGAGCTTACACAAAAGTACATCGTTATCCACAGTATCGAAGGCTTTCCGGAAGTCAAAATATGCCACATCCACCTGCCCCCCCGCGTCAATAGCGGGCGACAAGTAGCTAACAAAAGACAGTAAGTTGCCCCCGTACTGCGGCCCGGCCGAAAACCGTGGTGTGCGTCCGTTAATCGAGAATTCACTTGTGTATAAATACTTCTATGCAATACCGACTCAAATACCTTGGCTAAGGCCAACAGCACCGCCACCGGTCGGTATCCACTCACGTCAGAGCCCGCACCTCCTTTAGGAACTGGGATAACTCGCGTGATCTTCCACTCGTCCGGGTAGTGATCCTCCTGCAAACACAAGTTGAAGATGTGCAACAAAGGCTCCTCAAATACCATACGACAATCTCTTACAATGTAAGGCGGTATGCCGTCCGGGCCTACAGAGTGCTTGGGCTTGAGGCGCAGAAGCGCGGCGCGCAGGTCTCGCGCACTGACGTGGTCAACATGCACGCGCGACTCCCTTTTGAAGGCTTCCGTGAGTTTCGAAACCACACCCATTGGTTAAACTGCGCATTTACTGGCCAACTATCAACATTGTTTATTTTATCAAAAAGTGATTCCGTTACTCCAACCATAAACGATGCATAGTCCCTAGCAGTTTTCGGGATCATGTTCTCAATTTTAACATCGCTTGATCCACAGATTGCCGCAACGTGATCGGTTAATGCTTTTTCAGTAGTGTCTGCAATGACCAGACATGCAACAACTTCTTCTTCTGAATTGCTTGAAGCGTGGAAATTTGCGCATTCCCTCCTTTTTGTACGACATAACTACCTCGGTTAGTTCGCTTTTTGTTATTATTTACTATTTTCCATTCCTCACAGGTAACATTTTCTTCCTCGGATAAACGCTCGCTCGTCATATGCGGTATGGAAGCCGCCTTAGTCCGCTCGCGCACGGTGGTTCGGCGCGCTCGTTCCGTCTCCTTCTTTTGCGGTTCCTTCGCTTCAAACGCAATGTTTGTCTGCCTTGACCGCTGTATATCTGCTAACATGACGGGTTTATCCATCTCACTCTTCGAAGATGATATTATAACTTGAACATCGTGTTTCTCAATTTTGGTGCACAAATCTGCTAGTACCCTCGTTTGTTCATTAATAGTGACGAAGTACTTATCGATCTTTCGCTGATGATCTTCAATTATCTTGTTCTGCGAGTCCATCACAGCTGTTTCAGTCGCAATTTTTGCTGTCAACGCTGCTGCAACTTTCCTCGACAAATCGTTAAAAGCGGTTTCAACGTTGAATTTCGGCATTTGATCGGTAAAAACGGAATAAAATCACGGAAAGATTGTTCGCGTGTCAAGTGTTTTGACAGGTATGATGATGAAACGGGCAAGGTGGAATTAGATCATGCAATTCCATCACACACTCCCCGAAATGCAACCGATAAAAAACCGACAAGCTAGCAACTCGGTGACGATGTTCAAGGCTCTGAAGCTTTGCCTCAACCAGTGCCTCATTGCCTACGAGCCTCTTGGCCCGTTTTTCGATTGACTCTAGTGCATCAAGCTGATATTTGGCAGATTCATCCCAGAGATGAGAACATTACTCCATGCAAGATCGAACTTGCGCTTGATACAACTTAAGCAGCTGTTCTGGTGTGAAGTACCGTCTCACCTTCGCAAGGGTCCCCAACTTTTTGGCAGCCAATTGAGCCTTAGCCTCAATGTATGGGCCAAAATGACGTTATTTCGTTTTTCATGGTTTCCTGCCACTTGTGTTTATCAGGAGATTCTATCGCTTCTTTGTAAGTGTCAGGTTCTAAGGGCTGGTGCAGGTTTTCAATCTCTTCAGCAGCTGTCATGATAAACTCATAATTTCGCTTAGGAGCTGAGATTGTTGACCTGTCTCTCAAAGTACTTGTTATGGTTTCCTTAATATCAATATTGATTATAGTTTCGTCATCATCGACAAGGTTGGAACTGGAAAGGGACTTGTAGTGGGATTCGTAGTCGCTTTCGTTGTTTACTTAAGTGTTCCAGTTGTTCCGCTAGTTCCACATCTTCAGTGCTGTTGACCAAATTTTGTTGCAACGTAGTGTCGAGATTTTCGTTGTTAGTTTCGCTAATGCTGTCAAGTGGTGAGCCGTTTCCATCTTCAATATTGTCAATGTGTATTGTTACTTGCTTACGTTCTGGTTTTGACGTTTTCAAAGGTTTTGGAGGTTCATCGTCGGTGATATTATGTTTGTTTGTTTCGTCGTAAAACATGGATTTAATCACGCGGATAACTTTTGATGTGACCACTTTATTTTTGGAAGGTAGTAGAATTTTGAACGCTTTTGTGGATTCAGAGTATCCAATAAACATGCCAGGAATTGCTTTTGGTGCGAATTATTGACCACAGTGCCTTTGATAAGAACAAAGGTTTTGGAGCCAAAGATATAAAAGTCATGAATGCACGGCTTTCTGCCAACCCATGCTTCAAATGGTGTTTTGTTATGGATGGCACTGTTCAGACTCCTGTTAGATAGGTAGTTTGCAGTCATGACAGCTTCGCCCCAGTATTTTAAAGGTGCTTTCGCATCGATGAGTAAGGCTCTTGCTTTCTCGATCAGAGTGCGGTTTTTCCTTCCAGCTACTCCGTTTTGGTGCGAGGTATAAGGCGCACTAAGCCTTTTATCCCGCAGCGTTTCAGGTAAGCGTCGAATTCTTTGTTAACATATTCGGTGCCATTATCAGATTGTACGGCTTTTATTTTCTTCCGTGTGAGTTTCTGCCATCTGTTTGAACTCTTTGAATTTCTCTAAGACTTCGCTCTTGTTGTTCAGCATGTACACGCGACTGTAGTCATCAATAAAGGTGACGAAATATTTGTTTCCGCTTAATGTGGGCGTTCGGATAGGTCCACAGACAGACGTCGGTGTGAACGATTTCTATGAGTTCATATGTACGTTGTGTTGTTTTCTCACGGGGAGCTGGTGCCCAGTGCATTTTAGCTAGAATGCAGGTTTCACATTCCAGTAATGTTTCTGATGCATTGAAGTTCAAACCGAGTAGAGTTTGGTTTTGAAGTGCATGTTTTAAATCGTTGACGTTCATGTGCCAAAGTTTTCTGTGCCAGTCCATGTTCATGTTTGCTGAGTCCGTTTTCTTTGAGGATGTCGGAGCTACGTCATCTTTTCGTGCTTGTTTGGTTTGATGTGGTAGAGACCATCTTTCTCTTTGTTGGCATTGAGAGTTATTCCAGCTTTTGGGTTGCTCACTGTCGCTTTGTTCTTTGTGAAGTGGACAGAGCAGCTATCGGCATCTGTCATCTTGCTAACTGACAGTAGGTTAGTGCACAGACTAGGTACGTACAGCGTGTCCTTTAGGTGAGTGAGAGCTTCACCGTCTCCATTTCTTAAATGAAAGAGACTGTACCTTTACCTTCAGTCTCTGCAGTGCAATCTTCAGTTGCAAACTTAAGTTTTCTGGATGATTTCTCGATGTTTTTAAAAAGGTCTCGTCGAAAAGTCATGTGTGATGTGCAGCCGCTGTCCAGGATCCAAGTAATGTTCTTAGGCTTCTTGTTGTTCGTAAGAAGGCACTGTGTAGCATAATTGTTTCGATGAGAGTCAGTGTTTAGTTTCTTTGACATCTCGTTGTTTTTCTTCCAGCAGTTTGTACATACTTCGTGATTCTTGCGTTTGAAAATGTATCCTCTTCATTTGCAAATTCGGCAGGACGCGTATAATGCTTCTCCTTCATATGAGGATTCAGGTTCGTTGGTATTGGTCATGTTTTGGTTGTGAGTGTGACGTCCTTCAAATTCTTCTAATATTTTGGTTTTAAGCTCTTCTAGCTTCGGAATACTGTCGCGGAATTCAATAGCAACTCTGAAGTTTTCAAAATCAGGAGAGAGAATGTATAACGTCCATGTCGGCCAGTTTGTCCATTGTATCCATAAACTTGTTCAGGTGACTGCGTACGTCGTGTCCTTCTAGTTTCGTTATTATCAGTTGTTTTAGTAGAGACGCCTTTCGCGCAGGTCCCTACTGGCATAGGTATTTTTCAGTTTGTCCCAAACATCTTTGGCAGTGCTGCAGTTTTTAATTTGTTTAAGCTCAGATGGAGCGATAATAAGGACCAGTTCAGATTTAGCTAATCTGTCCTTATCTACGTCGTCGGCGGTTGCGTTCGAGGATAAGGGTGTGTCAACGTATTTCCAAAGTTTTTGTCACACTAGGACGGCTTCTGCTTGTATCACCCATAAATGATAGTTGTCTTTCGTGAGCGCGTCTATTTTTGCACTCGACATTTTGTATGGGTACATTCATTTGGTATTTTTGCAACATCAAAAGCTCTGCTACCATGAAAAGTTCAAATCTATGAACTCGTGTTTTGTGGATCTTGACGATCACCATATGTGACAAGAATAAAGCAGTATTTATTTAATGTTAGTGTTGTTTTATTTATAGTAAAAATACGTAAGACAATTTCTATACATCTGTAATTGAAATAAAAAAAATTCTAACAGAGAAATGTATCCATGGTAACCAAACCATAGAGTTAGTTCACCATACTTCACAAAAGTCTATTGTTTAAATTAATCAATTATTTTTTGGCTTTTTACAATAACTTATTAGATAAAAAATATTGAATATGTCCAATCACGGTGACTTCTGTCAACTCCAAACATAAGCTTGCTTTGCCAACCACGTTGGCTGTTAGCGCTATCTATCGAGTACCTACATAAGTACATGGCCACTGTTTTATGGGTACATTCATTTGGTATTTTTGCAACATCAAAAGCTCTGTTACCATGTAAAGTTCAAATCTATGAACTCGTGTTTTGTGGATCTTGACGATCACCATATGTGACAAGAATAAAGCAGTATTTATTTAATGTTAGTGTTGTTTTATTTATAGTAAAAATACGTAAGACAATTTCTATACATCTGTAATTGAAATATAAATTTTTCTAACAGAGAAATGTATCCATGGTAACCAAACCATAGAGTTAGTTCACCATACTTCACAAAAGTCTATTGTTTAAATTAATCAATTATTTTTTGGCTTTTTACAATAACTTATTAGATAAAAAATATTGAATATGTCCAATCACGGTGACTTCTGTCAACTCCAAACATAAGCTTGCTTTGCCAACCACGTTGGCTGTTAGCGCTATCTATCGAGTACCTACATAAGTACATGGCCACTGTTTTACCTGCAGGTAGGCGTTGTACAAATTAAAGAAACATACTAGTTTCTTTACATAATGTATCTCAATAGTTTTCTGCACAACTCAAAAAGGAAGGATAAAACTAAAATAGAATGGGACGAGAAATGTAAGGTAAGCCTACAAAGCGTTATGTCATCCTGTCGCTGAAGCTCCGTTATCCGTTAGCTGCGTAGGTGACGTATGCAACAGCGGATTGACGACACCTGGCAACCACTTGGGTATTTTTCCAAAAGTTATCAGACACAACAAAATTACAGCACATACGATAGGGAGCTACTCGCCATATACATGTACATCATGCACTTTAAAGACATGATAGAGGGTCGGGATTTAACCGTTCATACCGATAACAAACATCTAACATACGTACTTTCAAAGATAAGTTCAACCAATGCAACTCCTAGGCGAATTAGGCAGTTGCTGTACATTAGCGAATACAGAGCATGTCTGTACATTAGCGAATACAGAGCATGTCAACGGCACCGATAATCCGGTAGCAGACGCGTTGTCACGCATCGAAACCATCGGTTGCCAGCCGTTATGGATTACGAAAAATTAGCGACGGCACAGGAAGAAGACGATCAGATTACACAATCAATGCAAGGTGGAGCCACATCGAACAACATACAGTTAAAGCAAGTAGATGTTCTCAACGTCGGCAAAAGTAGTGTATAAAAAGCGACATCTATGTGCAGGAGGATATACTACGACTTTTAAGTGCGCCGCGTGCGCGCCATCTATGTGATCACATTGAAGTTAGTTTTCTGTAGTTATTGACATCGATTCCACAAGTAAGCGTGCAAGATACCCATTTAACAATAATTGTTCATGTTATTGATATAAAATTGTCATGCGCTAACCAACATCAGCATATTTAGGCAGCACTGTATGGCTATAGAGGGGTGTTGCGGGTTGAGGGGAAGTAGGTATAATAAAAATAAAAAATCTGGTGCTTAAAAGGCGGTCTTTCAAAATAAAGGAGATGCACATTAATACGTAGTATTATTTATTATGTCCTTTATTGCATTTCTTTTTTTATAAAACACAAAAAAAAAGAAAACATTTAAATATATAAAAAATAGTAGTCCACCGGTATCTAGATCAAAATATTATTTACTGATAAAACTGATATAGTTTTGAATGTTTCAAAAGAGAACCAACATGTTTCTCACGTTTGAAACAAACAGAATAACAATTTACATCTCTTGAAATTTTTCAAAACTGTTTACAAAAAAACGGCCAAGTGCGTGTCGGGTCACGCGCAGTAATCGGGTTCCGAAGTTACATAATAATGCGGACTAAGAAGAGGGATTTTTTTTGTTGTTACATAAACATTTAAACGGTTTCAGCGGCACACAACGTCTAAAAACGGGCCCACATAGAATGATGTTTTTATTTTAATCTACCTATATGCTCGCGTTAGATCTCTATCTCGCCTGATATTAAGCGATGATGTGGTCTACGGTGAAGCACGCTTGCTTAAAAGTAACCTATTCACTCTTGATTTAAACTAAAGTAGGACTAACTGGTAACTAAAGAAGGAGTTATAAATCCAACTTTGCAAGTTAGAAAAATATTATCTACTAGCTGTTAGAGATGAGTCCGATATCATGTCACATGTAAAAATCATCGATATTTTAAAATCATTTCATCATGCAATGACAAAGACAAAATCATCAATGCTTAAAAATCATTACTAGAATGACAATGAACGCGAACTTCGGTTGTAAGGATGATATAGGTGTGGACTGGCAACACTGTGAGGTTGTCACAATTATGGAACAATGTGATTCGTGTACCTACTTAAGTTGATAAAGAATATTGTAAAATAAGACAATAAAACATATACAGATAATTCTTATTATTTAATACTTATTTACATGGCGCAGTCGCGAAGTGAACCGGTAGTGAATTCTTTATGTAAACATGGAAACGCTGAAGCAACCACCGCCATTGTCGTTGCAAGGATATCCAGCCGAGAACTATAAAAAATGGCTGCAAAGGTTCAAGATTTATTTTACTGCCTCTGGGGCAAAGGAGAAATTAGCTGAAGAAAGTAAAATAGCACTGTTTTTGCACTGCATAGGTGAGGAGAGTCTGGAAATATATAATAATTTCGACCAGGAAAAGGTTAGGACGTATGATGCTCTTGTAGAGCAATTCTCTACCTATTTCTTGCCTCTCAGCAATGAGAGCATTAATAGAAATGTTTTCTTTAGACGCAAGATAATTGAGGCCGAAACATTTGATGAATACGTCAACACGTTAAGAACATTAAGTGCAAATTGCAATTTTGGTACACTGAGGGACAGTTTAATAAAAGATCAAATAATTAGAGGAATTAGAAAAAGAAATATTATGGAACGATTGTTGAAGGAGCCGTATTTGGACCTGCCTAAATGCATCATCAGATCATCAGATCTGTAAATCTTATGAACAGACAGAAAAACAGATAAAAGACTTTGAGTTTGATGAGGAACAGGAAACTGTCAGTGTGGTTAAAAACCAAGAAAGAAGAAACAATTGTTCGAGAAACTTAACAAAGTCGTTTCAGCATGTTCATGGAAATTATAGTACGAGAACTGTACAAGAGTCACCTCAGCAAGCACATGGCAGTCGGCAAGGGCCAGCAAGTAGAACTCAATGTCAACGATGTGGCTATATCCATGGATTCAAGTGTCCAGCGTTTAATCAGACCTGCAATAAATGCAACAAGTTTGGACATTACGGGAAGATGTGTTGAAATGTCAAAAATATAAAAGCAGTGGACCAATCATCTGACGAAAGTAATATTGTATTGGGCAGTGTGCAAGTCAATGCCATTAAGAAAGAACTGTGTGAATCCATACAAATACAAGGTAAAATTATAGATTTTAAGCTAGATACTGGCGCAGACTGTAATGTGCTACCGCTGAATTTTATACAAGGAATGGGACTAGAACGGGCAATTACTAAAGTTCAAAACAATTTGCATAATTATGATGGAACACAATTAAACTGTGTGGGAAAAATTAAACTAACGGGTTGTTTCATGAATAATAAAAAAGTAAAATTGGAGTTCCATGTTATTGATACTGTTTCGTCATCGTATAGCGTAATTTATCTCTTTTCGGGCAACACACGATGCTCCAATCGATTTATGCAGTGGCAATCGCAACTGTCTTTACAGTTGTCATACGTGACGTCACAACCGCAAAGAAAAGGAAAAAAAAACCGTCTGTTACTTTTACGTCTCTCTGAATGCACGCGCATATCTCGCGATCTCTTCGGCAGAGAGATTAATCCGGATCAGCTGCTTGATATCTACTTAAGCAGCTCGTGACCATCATCCTAAACTCAACTGTGGTGAAATATCAACGAAAGGCGGGCAGCGAAAGCAGATACAGCAAATTAAGGTACGTACACGTATTATAGTTTCTTACTGCTTTATTTCGTGGAACAATCGTCTTCGTTTATCGCCTAGACCATCTCCAGGTCTAGTCCCAATTGTGTGGTTTCTCATCGCAACCTAAAATACTTTCTCACGACCGCACATTTTTATGGTGCCGAAACCAGGGACCCGCCATTACCACTTATTTCAACACAGTTAAACCTTAATAGTTATTGTAGGATCAATATTAGGCATTCTATCTAACTTTTCGGTGTCGTTTATCGTAAAATATCGTACATCAAACATATGTAAAATTCCTTTGTTCACCATATTTTAACTCGACGGTAGGTGTGAGTGAATTTATAAAAATAGTTATTGTAGGATCTCAATATTAAGCAATCTATCTAACTATTCGGTGCTTATTATTACTATTTCGGCCTATAGTAGCTATTTTTGGTATCGTTTTATCATAAAATATAGTTTAGCAAACATACGTAAAAATTTATTTGTTCATTTTCACATTTTGCAATTCGACGGTGTGTGTGAAAAGCTTGTTATACGTATCGCGCTATTAGTAACTGTCAACGGTTTGGGTGCGTTCGGATTCTCGTCTAACGTAAAAACCAAGGCAACACTATTTAGCTTATCTGTTACATTCCTTCATATGACAAAATAGAAATATTGTGTCAATAAGGTTAATACGAAGCTTACATACGTAGGTACTCGTGTTTTTATCTTGTTTACATAAATATGTAAACAAGATAAAAACACGAGTATGCAAATGCATACCGACAAAGTTCACCTGTTGGAACCTTTTATCGTCAACTATTCATTATTATCAGTAACCGTTTTTGCTAATTGCTTTAATCATGTCGTTGTTAAGTAAACATTCGTCTCGTAAACAAAGTTCTTTTAAGAAATCGAAATCCAAATCTATGGAGGTTGAATATACTGATCAAGACTTATCGCAGTTACGGAGAAAGCGTACGTTAGCTGCTAAGCGGTTGGATAAGGCATTGGAAATAGGTACATTTGGCAATGAATGATGACTCACAACGGAATTTATTCCTTTCTTATTACCCGGAACTTAAACATATTTCAGATAGTTTTGAATATGCTAATCAAAATATTTTGGACCTTTTGGATGATGAGAAAACAGCAGTATGTAAATTGTGCAGGGTAAAATTATCCTATAAAACTTCTTCAACAAATTTAAAAAAACATATTTTAAGAAAACACCCTACGGTTGAAATTCAAGATGTACAGAGGAATATGGTGCACCAACACATTTCAGAACAACCTATGGAACAGGAAGCTGGCCCTTCTAATCCAGCAGTATCTCAAAATCTTTCGTCTGTTGCTGCTTCTTCTGCTGGTGACTCAGGCGAGGGTCATCCATTGCCACAACCACGCGTTATTCAGCAGGCTTTAGTTCGACAATATACAATTGCTCAATTCACCCAAAGAAAAAAAATTACACCATCTGAACAGGAAAGGTTAAATAGACTGCTAATGAAGTTGTTCATATTAGATTTTCAACCATTCAGCATTGTGGAAGACAAGGGCTTTGTTGAATTTGTTCATGGTTTAAATCCCATTTACCAGCTACCTAGTCGTAAGTACCTTTCAAACACTTTACTGCCATCAATGTACGAGTAAGTTTTGAATGAAACAAAAACAAAAATTACTGAAGAAGCAAAAAGTGTATGCCTTACGACCGACTGCTGGACATCAAAAGCAAATGAGTCATATATGGCCATAACAGCTCATTACATCGACCAAAACTATATTTTGAAGTCTCTTCTACTGCAGTGTGAAATCCTCCATGGACATCATACCGCCATAAACTTAGCAGCTCAATTAAGAACATGTGCATCGACTTGGAACATTACTGACAAAATAACCATTGTTGTGTCTGACAACGCGAGTAATATAGTTTCCGCTATCACGAATGAGCTGAATTGGCGCCATTTTGGGTGTTACGCACACAGTTTAAATTTAATTGTCAAGAGCGGATTAAACGTTGATAATTTGCAACAGACGATCACCAAAGTGAAGGCTATTGTAGCTTTTTACAAACGTAGCGCTTTGGCCACAGAAAAGTTTGTTAAATATCAAGTTCAACAATCTGAGGCGAAAATAGCAAAAAAACTTACGCAATCTGTGGAAACTCGGTGGAACGAGTTTCATATGCTGCAACGGTTTGTTGAACTTAGAGAGGCTGTAACTGCAACACTTCCACTCAGCAACTTTAAAGGTACATATCTTGAATGATTGGATAATTATTCAAGATTTGCAGTGCGTGCTGAAACCTTTTGATGAAGTGTCTACGCGCATGAGTGGAGAAAGATATTTTACGGGTGGAGAAGTGATTCCAATTACGCAGGGCCTTTTGGAAACAGTAGATACATTAGAATTAAGAGATGGCCTGCATGATGTTGTAAAAGTGGTTTTGAAAAAGCTAAAAAAGGAAACATCTGAAAGATTTAGAAATCTGGAATTTAGTAGAACGCTTGCGTTATCAACCTTTTTAGATCCCCGATTTAAAATTTTCATGTTCCCACAGCGACTGGCGAAAGAAACAAAAAAAAATGTAATAGAATTGGTGGCTGCGGCAATTGCAAAGGCAAAACAACCAACAATTCCAGCATTAGCTACGACACAAAGCTCAAGTGATGCTGAACCATCCATATGGAATTTATATAGGACAGCAATTGCCAAAATAGAGCCTAGAGGAACCCCGTTGTCAAGAGCGATTGCGAAGGTTCAAAGGTACCTGGATGACGACATCCTTCTAATGGGACCAGACCAAAACACTCCACTTCAATGGTGGAAAAACCATGAGCATGTTTACCCAAATTTGGCAAAATTAGTACTCAATAAATGCTGTGTTCTAGCAACATCAGTGCCTTGTGAAAGGGTATTTTCACGAGCTGGTACCATGATAACTGAAAGACGCACTCGCCTAGGAATTGCAAAAGTAAAACAACTAATGTTTTTAAACGTCAATTGTAGCCAATAATTCGGTACAACAGGCAAGAAAATGTAAGTATTTCTTCACAAAAAACAAAAAAAAAAAAGTACTAAGTCAGTACCTAAAATTGATCATTGTAAATATACCAATCTTTTAAATGGGTCAAAGATTGGCAGACTGATAGATTTATTTTATTAGGAAGTATGTACTATTACTTTGCTAGTCTTTGCCAGTCCCAAGCCTGGAAAAAGCATGAAGGGAAAATTGGAATATTACTTGTTGTGGAGGTGCGTATTTACGCGACTAAGTTATTACGACAAATTGCCATGTACTAAATAGTCATATCTTGCAGCAAATATCACTAATGGAAACATATTGATGATTTCCATAACTATAAATCAATACCTAAATAACCTGCAATGAATGTCACAAACTAAGAAAATTTAAATTACGCGGCCAACTGACAAACTCGACTCATGCCTACATAAATAACTAATGATAATGTTACTAAGAATACTAAGCCGTTCCGCGAGCATTTCAGTATCTACTCATAATTGAAGTGACGAGATTTATTACTCAAATAAAAATCATTGATGATTTTGTCATTGTTCCCGTCATCGATATTTTTTTGTCATTGTCATGCAGTCACCGATACAGAAAAATTATCACTCAGCCCATCTCTACTAGCTGTGCCCGCGGCTTCGCTCCCGTCATCTGTCTGCCAACCCTACCCTACTTACATTCCTGCCTACCCTACATAAACATATATATACATTCTACATACCATTTTCTTTTCTAGTCTCATTCTGTCGCGTAGAATCTTAACACCGCGATTCAGAAAATGACTTTAAATGCACAACGCCATCTATCGAATAGCGAGTTCAACTGTCCGAGTAACTGAATTGCGTGAGCTGTGATAATTTTACTTCTTGAACACTTTAAATTCATCTAACTTTTGATACGATGTAACAAAAACTAAGTAATTCTTCAAGTTACGCACAATTTTTATGTATAAAACTTATCTGCATTGGTTTCGTACATTTCACGTGATGCGTGCACAAATAAACAGACAAACAGACAAAAATTCCAAAAATGCTGGCAATGTGTTCTGTTGGTTATCCTTTAACACCCTAGCTATTTTTTTTGGAATTTTTTTCAATGTAAGTACAATTTTTTTTTTCTACAGATTTATTATATGTATTGATTTGAGTACCACCGTGGGTGCGAATTGCGAAAGGAGCCGTTACGAGCGCGCGTTAGAGCCACGGGGAATGGTATGGTTCGTTCCTGGATACCTGCGCGCACGCTCCTTGTTTATTTCTTTTTCGGAATTTGAAAAAAATCGTATGACCTCTAATCTACGGTATAAGCACTATTTCTATCTGGAAAGTTTTACGCTACTCAATTAGTGATGTAGTCGGGTCGAATATTGACTTTATAGATGGATATCGACAAAAGAAAATAAGTACTATTACTCATAAACTTGTAAAGCCTGTAATGATTTTATTTTTGTATATTTTTACATGGTTCATAAGCATATATTTACTTTGTTTTACACAGCTAACAACGTTATTTAAGTAATTTTTTAATGAAATTTGTACAAAAATTTTACTGTTTCAAGTACATTTTATAAGTTTAAGTAAACTTGTAAAGCCTACTTATCTGTGATAGTTTTCCTTTTAATTTCGTTATATTTACTACTGCCGTGATTTTTTTCGCATAGCGAAGACCAACCATTTCGATGGCAGGGGGGGGGGCTATCCAACGATACCCCACATCTTGGGATAGACGAGAAAAAAAAAACCATAACCACTTTAAAAGTCTATAGGAGGAAACTAAAAAAAAAAAAATTTTCATGATTTTATTTTACCAGTTAGTCGGAATTATTAATATGTATATCCCCTTGTTCGCATTAGGACAGATTCGCTTTAAGACAGATTCGCTTTAAGACAGATTCGCCTTACGGCAGAAGTACAGTGAACTCGATATTTCTATATCTGTAAAACTTATTAATAAAACATTAAACAAGTAACAAAAATTATATTTATTAATTATCATATGATACATAGGTACCTATTTATCCTCTGTTCAGTCTGCACAAGCGTTCTACACATTCCAGAACTGTAATTTCGTTTCGCAGTGCACTAGTAATAATCATGTCAATTTTTATATCTTTCTCCTTTAACTTTAGACTACGCCGTTTTCCTTTAAAATAGGTTTCTACCCTTTTTAAATTTTTATCTTGATATTTGGCTTCCTTTTTAAGTAATTGTATGAACCGATACAACGCCGGTTTCAAAGGGATTCTATTTTTAAGGCGGCCATGCCACCCTTCAACTGGGTTATTCGTTCTGAATACTTCTTTGTAGCAACTAAATGTATCAGTAGTAATTAATCCCATCCATTGCTTCGAGAAATAGTCCCTGAATGCTGAATATTCTTCAGAATCATTTACTGATTCTTGAATAGCTAAGATACCTTCAGGGATCAAAATTGGTGGTAACAGTGCCAATTGCATATACATTTGTGTAATACGGTCTCCACCATCGGCTTTCTTCAGACCTAGATTTATACTTTTTTTTGAGAGCGCTTTCCAATAACGGTAGAAGAAACCGGTAACTTTGGCATTGGGATATACGCCTTTAACTGCTTGAATTACTGCTAACTCGTAATCACATCTATACTGCTCTATATTTACTGAAAAAATATCCCGCAATATAGTAAATAGTCTTTCATAAGTAGCTTGTGTTTTGTTAGGTAAGAGTATATAAATTAATGGTACAAAATTTACGGTATCATCGTTTTGTGAAGCATTAATATGTAACGTGTATAATTGATAGAAGATCCTGGGAACAACTTTGAAGGTACCGTCACCGTAATACATTTATAGTTTTGAAATTTGGTCTTCGCCAGTGGTGTGCTAAAAAACTTTTCCTTTGTTCCATCGTCAAACAAGAAAAAATTCTCCACAAGACTATGGGGTAACTTGAGATCTTTAAGATCTTTACAAGTTGTTTTATCCAAATTTAAGTAAGCCTTTCTAGCTCTATACAAAACATCTTTTTTCTCTTTAAATGTCGGTATATCGTCTTCTGGTAGCTCACATTCAGCACTCTCAATAAAATCCTCAAATATCTTTGGAATTGGCTCGAGGTTTGTACATACATTTTTTTTACATTCATCGATTAAGCCATCTATTATATTTTTGGTGACATCCGGAATACATGAGTGTGTAGCCTCCTTTAATATTTTATTTTGATCATCCAAAGTAATAGAAGTACTGCAGTCCATTTTATTAAAACATCTCCAATCTGTACTGCCATTTGTATTTTTTTAACGTAATTATAGCGGTAACCAGCGTGTAGTAAAACGGGCTTACCTTTTCGACTCGATATAAATTTAAGTCCGCTGCTCGTAGTGGGCAAATCCATTGTGATTTCTTCTTTTTAAATTATTAATACTTAACTACCTAAAAAATCAGCAACAAATAAATCGTAGTATCTACTTATGACAATGTCATATAATAAGTATATAATGAATATGAGTGGCTATTAACATGATACTGACATGGAAACTAAAAGAGTTTCTATGCTCGACAACATACCTTAAAAGATTGGGCAAGAAATCGTTGATTAAACGAAACAGGGCGATAGTTGGGATTATTTGAAGTAAAAAAATGCTACTTTAGGACCTGCTGCAAATAACCTCAACTATCGCCCTATTTCGTTTGATCCACGATTTTTGTCCACCTGGTATATAAAGGAAAACTACGTGGAGAACATTTCAACACGACTGTACAATTTCTGCCGTAAAGAGAATCTGCCTTAAAGCGAATCTGTCGCATTGCGAATCTGTCTTAAAGCGAATCTGTCCTAATGCGAACAAGGGTGTATATCCATGCCAAATTATAGCTTTCTAGTACTTAGATTCTCTGAGCTAAGCTGCGGACGGACAGACGGACAGTGCGAAACTATAAGGGTTCCTTGTTGACTTCGGAACCCTAAAAACAATTAACTATAAAAAACTTAACTGTAGCTTGTGGGGTCAAACCTATACTTATAACGGAGAGGGTAACCTTTATTTTCTATAACTTCTAATCTTTCTTGATCTCATTCCACTTACCATATTATTAAAACAAATTGCAATGGTTTCAAATCTTATCCTGGTTTGACATTGAGCTTCGGTCAGTTATTTTATTTTGGCAGGTTTGGTGACCAGATCGGGTGGTTCTAAAAAAATTAGTGGGTTTGTCTTTTCACAATATCACGATAACGGCTGGATTGATTTGTGTAATCAATCGGACGTGGCCCTTGGCTGTTACACTTTACTTCACCAGTTTATTGATACCGTCGCACCCATATACGAACTGTGTTTCACTATAAAGAAGTAAATTAAAAAGTTAGAGTTCTAATGGCAAAAAATAAAATATAAATTGATTATAGTTTAGGTTACACTTACGTCGACATTTAATTCTCGAGCAATACTTTTTAAACTTTGATTTAGTGCCAAAACGACGATTTCTTTCACTTTTAAAAAGTTACTCAATCTTAGACATCACTTAATTTTAATATTGTAATTATAAGTCGTTATTTGAACAACACAAGCAGACGAGTTATGCTCACAGAGAAAATAAAACTCTTATGATGCTATGTCATGTTTTACTTAACAAAATTATATGCTTACCCTCAATATTCTTCATAATCGAAAGTTTGTAATATTTTATAAACGTCACGGCCGACATGAATAATGTGATAGATGATTTATAAACATATTTATGAATTTCATAGTTATGACAAGTGTCAAAATGGCGCAGCGGTATAGCAGCATGACCCGTGAGTTATAGGGTCCAGGTTCGAATCTTGCTTCGGCCTAACGATTTTATAAAATTTGAAGTTTCATTGATATCACAGGGATGGCGCGCACGCGGCGCACGTATTGCCGCTTTCTAAACATCTTAGTATATCCTCCTGTCCATAGATGTCACTTTTGATACATTTCTAGCGGTAAGGGTTTTCTGTTCCTTACTGTACCACCGAGGTTTAGAAAAACCGTTTTCGAATCTGTACACAATATCAGTCATCCAGGCGTGACAACGACACGTAGGATGATAACTAACATATTCTTTTGGCCATGTATGAACAAAGAAATAGGTAAATGGGCAAAAACATGCATACCTAAACCTCTACCTTTCTTTTGATGAAAACCTTTTATCACCAACCTAGCTTTGTACTTGTCTATGGAACCATCAGCATTCATCTTGACTTTGAAAATCCACTTGCTAGGCAAAGCTTTTCTGCCCTTGGGTAGATTCACAAGCTTCCATGTGTCATTTTCCTTCAAAGAACTGATTTCGCTGTCCATGGCTTTTTCCCATAGCTCTTTATCTGGGCTTCTGATCGCATCTTTGTACGTTTCTGGTTCATTGTATCCCATTATCGCGTTCATAACAAAATCTTTGAATCTGTCTGGAGGACGTAGCAAAGAACGGTCTCGAAGTATCATTCGTTCCGGGAACACATCTTCACGTTCAACTGCGATAATTTCATCATTGACATCATCATGATATTCATTAACGACATTATCATCTTCGTTAACGTTTCCATCTCCCTCTGACTCAACAAGACTGTTCAGTTATAACATTTTCTGCGTCATGAAACTCTTCTTCGACATTCTAGTTTATGTTCACCTATATCCATGTCAGTTTCACCGACTCTATCAATATTAGGCATAACAGGAGTTCTTTGTCCATTATCTCTCAAAGCATCTCTACCAAGTTCTACTTCAATTTCATTTTCCGGACTGCAGACTGCTTCAGGGTATTCATTCATCGCGTTCTTTCACTCTAGCGCTTTTTCATCGAAAATAACGTCCCTAGATCGGACTAATGAATTTCTTTCCCGATTCCAAAGTCTGTATCCTTCATCATTGTCGTATCCAATTAAAATGCACCGTGTAGCTTTCTTTTGCATTTTCGTTCTCTTCTGCTTTGGTATATGCGCAAAGCAAGGTGAACCGACTATCCTCAGGTGCTTTATCTGAGGCTTCTTGCGTAGCCACAGTTCATGAGGCGACTTGTGTTTCACTGAAGTACGTCCTGTCCTGTTTAGTATGTAAACAGCAGTGTTTACCATCTCAGCCCACAAATTCTGAGGGATCTCCTCATGCGCGTGCATCATCGCTCGAGCAGATTCGACTATAGTGCGATTTTCTCTTTCACTACACCCATTTTGTTCTGGAGTGTACGGCATGATAAGTCTTTGCTTTATTCCAGCTTGTCCAAGTAGATCTCTTACTTTCCTGTTATCATATTCGCCTCCATTATCGCTTAAAACCTCGATAATAGTATGTCCAGCGTTTCTAGCCTCAGACATCATCTGTTTCAACTTTTCAGGAACTTCAGATTTATTTATAAGGAAGTATACATATCTGTATCGTGTGAAATCATCCTTAAACAGTACGAAGTATCGATATCCAGAGACACTCCAAGGAAAGGGTCAACAGACGTCTGAGTGTATGCGCTCACCAGGTTTTGTTACCTTTTCGCGAACACCAAATGGTTTCCTGTGCGCTTTACCAAAGATACAACCTTCGCATAATTCTCCACTGTTAGATGTCTTTACTCCTAACTCCTTCTCTATCAATGTTTTGATATGTCTCTTGTCTTGATGTCCCATACGCTCGTGCCATACTTGCAGCGTATCTTCATGCTCAATTAAGTAGACTGAAAAATCAGCACATATGGCTTTGCAGTCTATCTTGTACAAACCGCCATACCTTTGCCTTTTTCCTGTTAAGACAACCTTACCATTGATCTTCATGGAACATGTTGTAACCCGCGACTCAAAAATACTTGAGGGGTTCTTGTCCTGTGTACTTAGCACAGAGAAAAGGTTCTTGGTAATCTGGGGAACATACCAAACATCTCTTAACAAAAGGAAGTCGCTTTTTCCTTTAACATTGGCCTCTACACGGACTGTGCCTTTTCCAACAGCCTTTATCATGTTTCCGTCAGCTGTTGTTACTGTGTGAGGTTCACTAAAATGTTTAAAATCTTGAAACAAATCTTCTCGACTTGTGACGTCATGTGTCGCTCCATTGTCTATGTACCAATGATCACAATCACGGTTAGTCCCAGAATCTGTTGAATTCACTGTCAGTAACATGTTAGAACTGTGAACTTTATTTTCCTTCTCTTCCTTGCCATTATTCGGGCAATCCTTCTTAAGATGTCCAGACTCTTTGCAAATAAAGCATTTGTACCTCTTTTTATTTTGCTGGTCTCTTCGGTCATTTCCTTTAGCAACCTTTCTATATGTTTTCACATAAAGCGCTCTTTCACTCGATTCAGTGTCAGCCATCTTCGCATTCAGCGCTTTTTCATGTGCACACAGTTTGGGCCGTAATATTGTCTACTGTTCTTTCCTTCTTAGACATCAATAGCCAACTAGACTTGAACGAAAAATAAGTTGCCGGCAACGTATCCAGGATCTTACAAATCAAGAGAATTTCAGGCATTTCAACGTTCTCCTCTTTGAGCAGTTCTTCCTTCAGACTGAGCCACAAATTCTTCAGTTTCGAGACATGAGTCGACATGTTTGAAGAAGTCCAAACATAAGTCGTAGAGCCTGCCCTCATCAGGACCCTCATACAGCCTATGGAGTTCATTCCATACTTCCTTGGGAGTGGACAACCTTATTACTTTCCCTAGTGTTTCATCCGTTACATTGTTTGTTATCAGCAGTAAGGCTGTGCTCTCCAATGTAACAAAATCTCGTAGTTTCATTGTAAATTGCAACTACGGCATCACTACTGCCTTCCGCAGGTTTCGCAGGTTTTTGTGCCTTACCTTCCACAATCTCCCAAATTCCGTTTATGCCTTTTAGTAAGGCAACCATTCGGTATTTCCAAGCGACCCAATTTTGGCCATCAAGTTTTGTGATCTATATTTTTGAAAGCTCCATTTTACACTTCTGCGTTCTGGGCCCATAACCTTTTGGAGATTAAAGTAACAGAGCGTGGAGAAATACGTATAATCACAAAACTTTACAATAAAAGCTTATGAAACACCACGAGTTTTTTTTTTTTGACACGAGTGTGACAATCAATAGGTGTGCAGTTGGTAGGTAACCAAATTGAAGGTCCAATTTTCATAATATTTTTCAAAATATTCAGCTTGTTCCTCAAACGTGTGTAATAATTCAAGTAATCGGGGCTTCCTTTTCAATTTACTGTTCATGGTTTTGTGCCATGACTCTACTAAATTTGTAGTTCGGTGTCTTTCGCCTTCACAATCCCAAATAGCAATTGGTATTGAATGGTTGGTAAGCCAAAAATCACGTCATGCTCCGCAGACACCCCATCAACTATTTTGCTGTTTATAAATTCATAGCACAATTGTACGCAATGTGTACCGAATTAGTACCTACTTAAAAAAAATAAGTACCCTAACAGATTAACAGGTACAGGTAACTGAATTATGACTTGCTGTAGAGCATCTCCCCAGCAACCCCAAGTAAAATTTTAATAATTTTACTTAGGCACTTACTTAATGGGTAAACAAGAGGTTGATAAAAATTGTACTCTTATTTTTACCACTGGATTTGCTAGCTATGGCTACTTAAACGTTTATTTTAAATTTCGATTATAAGCCCCTGAGAAAAATAAATAGCAAAGTGTATTTTAATCTCTTTCGATATCATAAAATTAGTAGGTAGTAAATAAATTATAGACACTATCAGTCTTATTAATAAAAATGGCGTATTCCCAGCTTACTCCGAAGTTACTCTTGGACTAGCTAAACCCGGAGTAACTAAGGAGTAACATAGATCTAGCAATGCTATTAATAAACATGGAATAACCTCGGACTAACTACTCATTTCTTAGTCTTGGATTTTCGCGTAAGCTCTGGCAACTCTGTTGAATTTAAAAGTAAAAAGAATGAACTAGTGAATGAAAATAAGCAAGTTGAAGACATTATGTAGAAAAAAAACTAAAAATGACATCTGCGATAGAGATATGACAGTAAAGGTGAAGGAGGTCATTTTAAATTATCTTAATAGCTTTAACTTAAAAATTACATAAAATGATGACTAATTAATTTTTATTAATTTGTAATTTCGTTGACTAAAGCTAAACAGCTGCCAATGACCGCATTTTTTTTAATGTTCCACACCTACGAAATAAAAAATCAGAGTCTATGTAATAATTGTGGTTGCGAGAGTTTTTGGCGGGATTTTTTCGAGTGTAGTTCAGTGGCTGTTAATATTATTTGCAAATTGATTCCTAGTGGATATTGTGATATTAAATTAGTGTAGTTTTTTGCCTCAACTATCTATGCAACTGGACAATATGTGAAAGCATTGACAGAAGCAATCTCGGGATAGTGGAGCGGAGAATTTTATTGTAGTATTGACTACCTCCGCAAAGCAGGAAGGCTGACTCGATACAATTTGCTGCCAAATACTCCAAAAAACGTTAGAAATTGTTGCATCAGCATTCTAATGCATACTAAAGAATTCAAGAAGTATATTATGCACTGAACACGAGGCGGTATGGTCTAAGACCTAAGCCTGCCCGAGTAGAGGAAGCAAAAAAAAATTGGAGTTTTTGGCGGGATTTTTTCGAGTGAAGTTCAGCGGCTGTTAATATTACTTGCAAATTGATTCCTAGTGGATATTGTGATATAAAATTGGTGTAGTTTTGTGTCTCAACTGTCTACGCAACTGGACAATATGTGAAATCATTGACAGAAGCGATCTCAGGAAAGTGGAGCGGAGAATTTTATTGTAGTATTTACTACCTCCGCTAAGCTTACTGGGAAGGCTGACTCAATACATTTTGCTGCCAAATACTCCATAAAACATTAGAATCTGTTACATCCGTATTCTAATGCATACTAAAGAATGTTAAAATTGCACTAAAGACTAGGCAGCATGGTCTCAGACCTTAGCCTGTTCCGTCAGGAACAAACACAAAAAAAAAAAAAAAAAAAAAAAAAAAAAAATTGTTGTTACCATAGTTACACAACTCTTATTCGAACCTTAAACTAGCTGGCACCATGGTTTAACTTTTAGTCCGAGACTAGTGTCAGATTAGTATAATCCCTCCTTATTCCGTGTTTATTAATACGGAAATTTGTTATTACCAACCTAATGCTTGGAATAATGATAATTTTACCTTAGTCCACGTTTATTAATAAGGCGGTATGTGATTAAGCAAAACTATTGTAATAAATAATATTTTCCTTTAGCTGTTATCACAGATATCGATTTATTTGTACGTTTATTGTAAAAACGTATGTTAAAACGTTTATTTTAAATTTCGATTATAAGCGCCTGAGAAATGTGTGTTTGTCTGTGGGTAAGTAGTTTTCACGAAAACTATTGGACAGATTTCCAAGTTATTTTTTAATTACATGGGTAGGTACCAACTTGGAGCATATTGTCAATTCTATTTTACATCCCATTACAACGACAAACAAAACAAGTGCGAGTCGGACGCGCGCACGAAAGGTTCCGTACTATTATCGCATAAAACGGCAAAAAATCACGTTTGTTGTATGGGAGCACCACTTAAATATTTATTTTATTCTGTTCTTAGTATTTGTTGTTATAGCGGCAACAGAAATACATACAGACAGACGGACCGCGGAGTCTTAGTAATAGGGTCCCGTTTTTACCCTTTGGGTACGGAACCCAAAAAAGGAAAAAATTAAATATAACTATGTATTTCTCAATAGCTCTTTATGTTAACAATCTTAATCGTCAATCAAAATAACATTTGTATGGGCAAACAGATTAAATTTTCACATAAATTAATACGTTTGATTGAAATGGTTTGGTTATATTTGTTTTGTGTATCTTCATCTTAAGATCATCATAACAGTACCAGTTTGGTCCTGTTTTACAATGAGCTGTAAAATGACCCAGACCTGTTGCAATTGTTGGAGGTACAAACTCAATAACTGACGCAAGGCCATATCGTCTATTTGTTTTAAGAACGATTGTTTTTGGTACTTCCTCTATTGTCACTGTATCAAGTACTACTTCAAATATTATAATGTGATCAGATAAATCATAGGCCATCGTGACTGTGCCAGAACATTGTTCGTTATTACACTGAGTGAATTCATCACTCAACATAGAGTTTGCTGATGATTCTAAACCTGTAAGGCCCTCTGCCAAGTGTAGAATATTCAACGGCAAAATTGATGACCATCTTTCTATTATATAATCACAAGTATTGCACTTTTTGGAAAATCTCGCACTACTGTATTCGTTGAGCAGAATTGCCTCAAAAATCTTGGTGACATTACACTGACAATCAAAAATTGTCATATTGCCTTGAGTAGAAATTTTATCACAAAATTTTATAAGGATATCTGATCTTAATCGTAATACGTCAACATCCAAATCGTTAAGAGATACTGTTTTAACCAACGCAGAGAAAGTCGAATTTATGCTGTCTATATGTTCAGCTACAGCTTTATTCTCTTTATGAAGGACAGCATACGCTTGCAACACAGCATCAAATACGCATGTATTTTGTAAAATTATGTCTTTCATTCCTGTTCTACTAATATTCCCGTTTGGCATCAAATGCACAAAGTTTCTGTTACTTTTCGGTTTGATTGTTTTTATTAAAGATTTTGACTTATTGTCAGTGTTTTTGTTTCGCCAGTTTTCCTCGCACTTCGGTTCTGCAATAAATATAGAATTATCTGTGAAAGATTTGTCAGTATCATCAATGCTCTGTATTTTATGTTTTGGTTCCGATGATTCAATGACATATTGCTGACTTCTTGTTTTCTGGAAAATCTCAGGGTAAGAGCATCGAGCTGACTTCAGTTCTCCAGATAAATACTCAGTGTGGATCATAATAAAACTATCCACTCGCAAAAGTCCACATCTTGAATTGAGTAATAGCTGTTTAATATTCTTAAAATAGCTTTCGACGTTGCTGCTAGTAGCACCACTGATGTCTGATTCTTTGAAAACAGGCAGCATTAGATTTGTCCAAAGGGGCAATCTTTTTAATAGTTTCTTAAAGCTTTCGATAAATGTAGGGAAATAATAAACATTTTCATAGATTGTCTCATCACACAGCTCACTATTCAATTTTTCTTTATTTATAATAAGGTCGAATTCAGCCATAACTAGGTTTTGAGGACGGAAATCATCATTTTCTTCAAATATCGATCCTTCGTTTTTCAAATTTTCTTCTGATTCTATTACCTCATCAAGTTTATCATCTTCTTCACGTATGTGAAATAATTTTTCTTTTGCGATTTCACATCTAGTTATTTGACCATTTTTTGTATATCTGTCAAACCTATTTACTGCTACTATAATAAGATTTTTTATTATTTCTTTCGCCGTCGTATAGTTATTACATGACTTCAGATTTAACAAATGTTTAATGTAAAATTTCTTCACACGCATGTCGACATTTTTAAAACACTTAAGTCCGTACAAAGTTTTTATGAAGTGTGACGAATCAAGACGCATGATACAATTTGGGCGAATGCTGGTTCGCTTCTCCAAAAGTGCAAAACAATGATTTATGTAGGCTTTTGTGTTATCAAATTTAGTGAAAGCTTTGACACAAGCACCGATCAAAGCGCTGGAGTCATCAGTAGTTACTTCTATAGGTTTTGGCATAGATTGTATCCATGTTTTTAGCCAAATGTATATATTATCTAGCGTTTGAGTAGCCGAGTAGTTACTTCTATAGGTTTTGGCATAGATTGTATCCATGTTTTTAGCCAAATGTATATATTATCTAGCGTTTGAGTAGCCGAAACCATTTGTGCGATCGGTATGGACGTGTTTTTTTATTTTAAGGAGCAGAACGTACAAGAACAGATGCTTTGGTAACATCGCTTGGGATCGGTTGGTGGCTGTATTTTCTTAAAAATTGATCCAGTGGCGTCTAGGCTCAATGAAATATGTTCTTTTTGTGAAAAAGTTTCATAAAATGTACACTGCAAAGTTGTCCAGTAATACACAAAGATAGGTTTGAGGGAAACGTTTCGAATAACAGTATCAAATGGTGGCGTAAAACTCATAATCCATAAGGCCACCACCACAATTTTGTGAAAATAGCTGGACGTACTAATACGACTTCTTATATTTTGAAGAGTTTTAAGTGTAGGAATGAAAGGTGGTTCTTGTGTATCATCTTCACCAAGGGCACTATTCATTAATTTATTTCGGACTACTACTGGATATTCATTTTTCAAACTAGAAGCAAGATTTTTCATTGTGGAATTCGTTATTCTAACTTTACATGATTTGTGGACCAAATTTGAATCTACGTTTTCCAGAACACATGTTACTGTAACCGAATCAATATAATTATTTTTTGTATTAATACTAATTTTGCCATTGCATTCGCGACAACTGCCGCTTATCTTCACACGATCACCACTAATATAATTGTTTTTGAAAATCCATGTGCATCTGTTTGTTGTCTTTTGCCAAATATATTTCCTAAAACAATCACTCCACTCTCCAGACGGTAGTCTCTTTTTTAGTGCACGACGTCCAGATTTATCTTTGACGTCATTATAAAACCGTGGTTTAATATTTTCCCATTCGCTTAATTCTATATCAAAGCACATTACACTTTCACCACATTCACTATTAGTATCCGAAAGTGTCTTCTCAATACTGCTGCTACTGTTATAATGGAGTGCGTTACTACAGCCAGATAATGTCGTTAATCGTCATCTAAGTGCAATAGATAATTAGATATACAGCTTCTGTAATTGGTAAGCCGATTTTTAAATTTGGTAAGCTGATAGTTTTTTAATTATTTGATAAAAACAGTTCCGGCTGGAGTAACGTTACCGCAGCCAGATCTTTTGTTTTCTAATGGGTATTTTGAAATAAATGTTATCTAAATAATTAGATATCAATTTGAAATAAATGGTACAACTTAATTTATATTTGTATTTGCTATGGTTACGAAGATATTTAAAATCCTGCTGCGGTAACGTTTGCACGATTGCTGAATCTCGAAATTGACTAAACGGATGATTATAACTTTTGTACATGACATCTGGCTAATTAGTTATAATTTGTTACGCAATAAAAGAATTCACAATAATGCACCGTTTTGAAGTTATTTTATTAAATAGAAATATGCTATGATAGGTCCTATAGCACTTCCAATAAGCGGTCTAAAGACTAACTTGAAACGTTATTATATAGGTAATTACTGCCTATAAATGGTACTGAAGTTTCATAAGCATCCTATGAGTAATTAAAAAGTTATGATACAACTTCAATTGGTTCCGGCCACGACGCGCAGCTGAGATATTTGAAGACCGATTAACCGAGTTTCCTGTAGTTGTGGTAACTGAATCTTATATAAATAATTAGATATATAGTCCAATTATATACCTATGAAATATCTGACTTGTACACTAATTAATTAACGAGATAATCGAAAAACAATACTTATGCGTGGTAACCCGACCAAATCTAAAATGTTATAAAAAAGCGGCCACGCAATACATTTTACCCACCTTCTAAAATTATTAGCATAATTGTCCTTAAAATTTGATGCAGTCACGAATAAAATTAGTTTCATTGAAAAATAAAACCTGCCACAGTAAATGTTTAAATAAATTTGAAACTGCTCAAAGTGTCCACTGTGCCATTTTTCATATATATACCTACGTACGTTTAACCATTCTGTCATTGAGATAGGTAGGTACCTACTTTAGTTTTTAGTTAATTTTATATTGTTTTTTTTTTATTTTATTATTTAGGTAAAGGCATTTATTATTATATTTTAATACGACATAATAACGATACATGGTATCTTTAGATTAAGTACCTATATGTAATATGGGCCCGTATCTTTAATTAAATAAATAAAACAAATAAAAATTTCCTTTAATTATTGCCAATGGCCAACTTATTTTTATTTACTTAGGTATTTCTTAAGTTTTTAATATTTTATTATGTTTGGATAACCAACAGTACCTAGATATTATAAGAATAACTAAATCGATAAATGAATTTGATACTAAGGTAGGCTTATGTTCGTACCTATTATATTATTACCTACTGTTTTCAAGGTCAAAGTTATGCAATGAACTGACCTATAAATATGTAGATATAGATTATTGTAGATGTAGATTATTTTTACAAAAAATTAACTAAACAAAGTTGTTTTAACAAAGCATCAGAAAAATGCAAATATTTTTATATTAACTGTATAAAAATACTTCATCAATTGCACAGTTACAAAGAAGTAAAATCTGTTATCAATGACGTAGTAACGGTGTCATTACATGAATATGAAAGCCCTTGTTTGGATGGTCATCAATGTGGCACGTATGAGCGAGCTTTACAGCGTTTGTTTGAACGAACTCGAACTCTTTCTAAAAATGCCAATACTGACATTGATTTTGGTATTGTTGATGAGTCAGACAGTAATTTTATGGATGAAAATGATGAGGAACATATTTACACTGATACAATTTGTCCTCTCATAAAATATTACGACAATTTAATTGAAACTAAGTTGAAACTAATTTGCTGTTACTCGATCCAAAACAGGACAAAAAAAAATTAATATTATTTACCGGCTGTAAATGACACTTTGAAAAGATTATTACGAAAATTGCCTATGTGGGCAACGTTATGACTGAGTATTTTGCATATGCAGAAGATGTAGCTAGTAGTTCAAACGTGGAAAATCACTTTAAGGACTTACATTTTTTTTTTTTAATATCAAAGATGAGAGAATACGTCTAGATGAGTTTTTAGTACAACACTACAGTATTTTAAATGGGATTGTAAAATTGAATATTTCTGATCATTTTGCAAAAACAAAAGTAAATAAAGACATAATGCGAAAAAGCAAAATAAATGAGGATGTCTGTTCGGAAAATAAAAAAAAACTGTCAGAAATTGTAGTATCACAAAACATTTCCGCCCCACAAACTAAAGCCTATGACTTAGAAAATCCGAAATCACAAAACTTAGAAGCAGATGGCAATATAGATAAAGGACAAAACGTGAAGTACAATATGAATTCCTTTTTTTGTCTATATTTCAGGATCAGCCAATAGAGGAAGAAAATTGGCGAGGACTTGGTGTTTCTCGTAAAAAGGCAAATTATAATATTAAACCTGTATATATTTTACAAAATGGTAATGTAGCCATGTCTAAAAATAAAAGGCACATTTTAACTAAAACTTGTGCATTTGACGCCATCTCGCAAGCATTTGGCATAGCCTATAAAGACAGAGTTACGTTCAGACAAGAGATCAACTCTTGTACAAAGATTAAACATAATGCTTTTACGTCGTTCATTATAGCTCTTACTACTGCAAAGAAATTTAGTCAAAAAATGTATAACCTACGTGAGGAACTATTAAGTAAAATTTTTTGTACTGAATTAGAAACCGAAAATATAACCATATCTAATGTGATAAATTGTGCTTGTAATATTACAAAAATACTGGAAGACATATGTGTTCCATACTTTTCCGCTACGAGGAAAAGAACTTGCTCAAACAAAAATTGCATTAACCATGAAAACAATGTTAATTTCGAATGTAAATACTTGCCATTGAATATAAATATAATACAAGAAAAAGGTATTGAAAAATTAGAAGAATCTATAGAATCAGGGATGAGAAACGATTTTCCGCTCCTTTGTCCTTTGTGCAAAATAGGAACAGTAACATTCAATTACAATTTAAATAATTTAATAATATTTGAGCTTCATGATATTAATTTACCCATCAGCGATGTACCCGTTAATATTAAAATCAACAATAGAATTTATGAGATCTTGGCCATAATTGAATTCTATCCATCTCTTAGCCCTGGAGGTATAGGTCACTACAAAGCTCATTGTTACCGAACACACGGGTTTCAATGTTATGACGACATGTATAACAAAATTCAGAAAAGCAATAATAGTTTAATGCCTCATGCGAATTATCGCATGAGGCATTAAACTATTATTGCTTTTTTAGAATCGTCCGATTGCAATGTAACTAATGGACGATTCTTATTAGATACATAATAATATAAAAGTATGAACCTCAATCAAAGTGTATTTTAAAATTGAGAATTATGATATTAGTATTTTTAAACGGTCACTTAGAAAAGATAACTAGATTTGTGTGCAGGTAGAATAAGCATTTTGTGAAAACAGAAGTCTGAATTTATATTAAGTAAATAGGTACATAGTAATTTTAATAGTCGTTACTCATTAAAATGTGTCTGTGATTTTTTTATCAATCAAAATAGTTACCTTTAAGTCCAAGTATAATCTCAATATTTCAAAAAGTACGAAAAAGAAGACTGCATTGTTATATTATTCATTTTACTGTTGTATATCTGTGATTTTATACACAAAAACTTAATTTAAGAAACTGGCTTTATTTACGAATGTAATTTGATTTTTATAATAAGATTATAACAGGTACCAAAGTATATACTTATTGTTAACCTTTTTGAACTTCATTCTGATGTTGTTCAGTTTGTACTTTTTAATTAAAAAGTATACTTATTTTGGAATAGCCAACCGCGAGTAAATTATTTTAAAAAAAGTACCTATTGTAAGCATCTTGATAATATTATATAATTGATCTGTGATTTATATGCAATAAGACTTAGCTTTTACCTACTGTTTCAAAAAGTACGTATTCTAAGAAGTTGACTGCATTGCTATTTGCTATGTCGTTTATTTTTACTATTGTAGATTTTTTATTTTTATACAATTAAACTTAATTTAAGAATACGGCTATCTTTACATAAGACATATGTGATTTTTTTAAATCAGATTAGAAAAACAGTAGATCCTACCTACCTACTGTATAATATGTTAGTACTTACTGCACTGTGATGTTATTACATTTTATTATTATGTACCTATCTGTGATTTTTACAATAAAACTTAATTTTAAATATGGCTACAACTGTTTTACTTTAACTTATTCGAAACGTTAAGCACAATACGACACAACACAACATTACCCGAAAGGATGGTTATAACCTCGAGCAGCTGATGATCACTGGCAAGGTCAAAGGCAAGAGGACACAGATGGAGAATCATCGTCACAGTAAAGTTGGTCTCCTTGGTCAGTTCTTGATTTTATTATTTATTTATTTATGTACACACAAAAACACTTTACAGAAAAAAGAAATAATACAGATTGAAGAGCACAAAGGTACTTCTTATTTCAATAGTTTTTTTTTTAAATTTCAGATAAGCAAGCGACCTTGCATATAATAAATCCAAAACATATCTGTGATTATTTTTGAAGTTCATTTATATATCTACTTACTTACCTTAATTAATATCTGCATAAAATCATCATCATCTACGTATGTAGGTACTCCATATTTTTTATTACCTACGCATAATTATTTTTGAAATCAATATTCTATCTGTAGAAACAAAAATATTTAATTATAACTATGTTCTATTTTACCACTTGTGTACCCGTCTGTACCAAACACGTATTATTTTCACTTATTATCCTGTATGTTTTCGAAGGTTGGTATAATGTATTGCGCGGCCGCTTTTTTCTAACATTCTAGATTTGGTCGGGTTACCACGCATAAGTATTGTTTTTCGATTATCTCGTTAATTAATTAGTGTACAAGTCAGATATTTCATAGGTATATAATTGAACTATATATCTAATTATTTATATAAGATTCAGTTACCACAACTACAGGAAACTCGGTTAATCGGTCTTCAAATATCTCAGCTGCGCGTCGTGGCCGGAACCAATTGAAGTTGCATCATAACTTTTTAATTACTCATAGGATGCTTATGAAACTTCAGTACCATTTATAGGCAGTAATTACCTATATAATAACGTTTCAAGTTAGTCTTTGGACCGCTTATTGGAAGTGCTAGGACCTATTAGAGCATATTTATATTTACTAAAATAACTTCAAAACGGTGCATTATTGTGAATTCTTTTATTGCGTAACAAATTATAACTAATTAGCCAGATGTCATGTACAAAAGTTATAATCATCCGTTTAGTCAATTTCGAGATTCAGCAATCGTGCAAACGTTACCGCAGCAGGATTTTAAATATCTTCGCAACCATAGCAAATACAAATATAAATTAAGTTGTACCATTTATTTCAAATTGATATCTAATTATTTAGATAACATTTATTTCAAAATACCCATTAGAAAACAAAAGATCTGGCTGCGGTAACGTTACTCCAGCCGGAACTGTTTTTATCAAATAATTAAAAAACTATCAGCTTACCAAATTTAAAAATCGGCTTACCAATTACAGAAGCTGTATATCTAATTATCTATTGCACTTAGATGACGATTAACGACATTATCTGGCTGTAGTAACGCACTCGTTATAATGACTTGAAGATTCTTTTGTAGCAATAGAACTATCGTGGTTAGTATTATTATCACTGTTCATTGCACCAAAAAAATAGTTGCAATTTCTTTTAAGGGAAAGGTACAAAGCCTTAGGTGACATTTGAGCACTTAACTTGCGGCTGATAGTCTTATAAATATCGCTACCCGAATGTGGCACACTAGGTAAATTATGAAAATGTTCACTGTGTTCAAGGAAAACACACTTTTGCTCCACCAAACTCACAGATAATCTTTTTCCACGCTTCATGTTGAAGAATGTTCAACAGAAAACTTGATCAACAGCGATCTCGTAACAAAGGAATGAATGAAGATCAAAATAAAGTTATAGAAATTGAAGGTAGGTGTAAAAAATTATAAATTTAGAATCACTATGATTTTATTTTATACGTACTGAGGTATTAGTAATTCCTACATACAAATAAATCAATATTTGTGATAACAGCTAAAGGAAAATATTATTTATTACAATAGTTTTGCTTAATCACATAGTGTCTATAATTTATTTACTACCCAACACCTACTAATTTTATGATATCGAAAGAGATTAAAATACACTTTGCTATTTATTTTTCTCAGGGGCTTATAATCGAAATTTAAAATAAACGTTTAAGTAGCCATAGCTAGCAAATCCAGTGGTAAAAATAAGAGTACAATTTTTATCAACCTCTTGTTTACCCATTAAGTAAGTGCCTAAGTAAAATTATTAAAATTTTACTTGGGGTTGCTGGGGAGATGCTCTACAGCAAGTCATAATTCAGTTACCTGTACCTGTTAATCTGTTAGGGTACTTATTTTTTTTAAGTAGGTACTAATTCGGTACACATTGCGTACAATTGTGCTATGAATTTATAAACAGCAAAATAGTTGATGGGGTGTCTGGGGAGCATGACGTCAAAAATCAACAAAATGATCGTAGAAACGCATATTTTTTTTATTTTCTGGCGCTATTTCCATAATGGCTAACCAACCATCTTCAACATAATTCAATGGCAAAAAGGCCAAAGCAGCAACATCTATTCACGTGATCTTTTTCTTCTTTTGTAGAAATATTAAGATTTTTGCGTGTTACACTCTTATATCTTAACATCCGCTAAAAATGTTCGGATAGCATTTATTACCGCTAATTCCAAATCCACAATGACTTTGCGTGGTTTCCAACCTAGTAAATTTATCTTGATTGAGTTTAATAATATCTCACAAGTCGTCTCCAGTTTATTTGGGAAACCGTATGCCTGGGATATTTTTAAATAAAAAAATCGAAATTGTTTTCACTGACTGTACTTTGGATATATCTTGTGGACCCGTTGGGAATTCATCTAGGAACATTTAAAACAATATTATAATTTTTTCATGGACCCGGTGAGAAAAAAAGAACAATAGAATCGTGGACCTCTGGGAATAACCCTTCAAAGGACATAGGTAGGTAGAAACATTTTTCTGTTTTATATTCGAAATTTTTGCAGAAGAAAAATATTTATAACTAAATAACTCCACGGATTTTTCACAAAAATGAGTTTACATCTATATATTTATTGAAGGACAATTAGTATATTCCAAGTGATCTCATCTCTGTTGGTGGGTGAGCCCAGGCTTCATACATTTTTGCCCATGGTCCTTTTCTTGCTTGTACTTTTTGATGTTTTTACTAAACTACTCTTCTGAAAGTGATAGTTTAAAAAAAATCTCTATCAGCTGCAGTTTTGTTTAGTGAGAGGCACTTACAACTCTACGGGCCAGGCCACAACAGTGCGTTGCGGCGTCGCATCGCAAAAACAACATTGCACAGCTATGCGATGCGATGTCGCAACGCAAAAATTTCATCGGATACGACATCGTACGACAAGACGCTAACCGTCAGTTCAGTTTCTAGTGAAACATGGACCGCACTGCGCGTGTTCTACTTCTGCTTGCGTTAAGGCGTATTAAGAAAAAGAAACAGAAAAGAAAGTACTGGGTGCACCCATTACTGACAATTATGAATAAAGATGGAAACCACTTCAAAAGGAAATATGAGGCGCTAAAAGTGGACGAGGTTAAATTTTTCGTTTACTTTAGGATGAGTGTAGTAAGTTTTGAAGAACTTCTTAGTTTGATAAAGCCTCATTTACAAAAGAAATACATATTTAGAAAACCCATCGAACCTCTGGAGATGCTGGGATTAACTGTAAGGTAAGAAAAAAATAAACTATTTTTACTATAATCATACTGTTTAATCATTTTCATAATTTAGTGTTATTCAAAACTCGTATTCCGATTGTGTGTCATTCGTCAAATTTGTTAGTTCCTCATCGAAATGAATTTGTTCTGGCTCATTTACATCATCATTCCTTGGCGTTTGTGGAGACGATTGCATAGGTGCCGGTGATGTTTCGCATCCGCTTTGGAAGGCACTGCGTTGAATGGATGTTTGATAGCCACTCTGCATAGGCATTTGAGCTGATTGGTAGCCACTCTGCATAGACATTTGAGCTGTTTGATAGCCAGTCTGAACAGTTGTTTGAGATGTTTGATAGTTTGCTTGGACGGATGTTTGTGAAGTTTGATAGTGGCTGGGATAGTATGATGGTTGGTGTAAATCACTTAATATCTGTAGGACACGACTTTGGAAAATTATTGTTTGATTATCATTCAATTTTTCCAATGATGGCAAAATTCCTTTAAAAAAAGATAAATGTCTACTTTCAGGTGTTTTTAAAGCAGCTATAATATTCTTCTCAAATTCGTCTTCGTCAATTTTTCTTTTACGCGATGCAGGCTGGTAACGTGGCATGACAGGTTGCTGGCTTTGTTGGGTTGAGGTGCTTGGTCTTATTTCTTCATCGTCAAGACTTGATGTTGTTTTATTTTGAGAATTCTTTTTCAGAAATAGGAGCTGGTCGTATAGATGATATTGTTTAATTTTTTTGGCCCCAGCTCCGGATTTACATTGCTCGTTTATTTTTTTTTCGTATTTTGTAAAATTATCCTTGATTCCTCTCCATTTCTTTATGACATCGTTACCTAAAAAAATATGACGAATAATGATTTATTTTGTTTTCTTTCAGGTACCTGGCGACGGGAAATACTTTTAAAGATATGCATTTCACATATTATCGTGGAAAATCTACAATAACAGGAATAATAAAATTTGTTTGTCGTATTGTATGGAACATTCTTAAAAGGTTGGAATTACCAAAAATTACAACAGAGCTGATGGAAAAAATTGCTCAAGAGTATGAAAAAAAGACCAACTTTCCTAATAATTGTATAGGAGCGCTAGATGGAAAACACATTCGTATATTGAGCCCGGATCACAGTGGATCCCTATTTTTCAATTATAAAAATTATAATTCCATTGTTCTATTAGCACTTGTTGATACGAATTACAAATTTATATATGTCGATATAGGTGCATATGGTAAGGAATGTGACTCCACTGTTTTTCAGAACTCAAATCTATACGACTTATTAAAAAAAGGTCAATTATCTATACCTCCGCCAAAACCGTTACCTGGCTTTCAAAAAGAAATTCCTTTTGTCTTCGTGGCGGATGAAGGATTACCACTGACAAATAATATAATGCGCCCATATTCTGGGAAGTTTTTATCGATAGAAAAACGAGTTTTAATTATCGTTTGAGCCGAGCCAGACGATATGTTGAGAGCGCTTTTGGCATACTCGCAAATAAATGGCGCATATTTCATCGACCCATTAATGTTTCTTACGATTTCACAATAGACATTATAAAAGCATGCTGTGTATTACACAACTTTTTATTGAATCGAGATGGCGCACAAACGTTTGAAGAAATGATTACTGACGATTCTTTGCAAATTTTACACGAAACAACACATGAAAGTAGAACAGGAGCTAACATAATCAGAAACGAATTTTGTAATTATTTTAATAGTAACATTGGAGGTCTTAGTTGGCAGTTAACAAAAATATAAATGTTTATAAGTATTTACCGAGTTTTGTTTTTTCAACACTATTTAACTCCTCAAAATTTGAATATAAACTTGTACACACTTCCCTCCATGCTTCTGTTTTTAAAAATTTGTCTTTGAATTGTGATATAGTTTTGTCCCAAAGGACGGGACGTTCGTAAATTAAAGATATCAGGTGGTCGACATCGTACTGCGCCATATCGCTTAAAAAACACGTGCAGGTCGTTCAAAGTATGGACACCGACTAAACGGCAAAGCGTTGTCGCATCGCAGATTTGTACGCTGCGGCAGCGCATCGGAAATTTCCACGATGCGTTGTGCGGCGTCGTTGATTTTTGCGATGCGACGCCGCAACGCACTGTTGTGGCCTGGCCCTACTTTCTGCTGTGATTATCGCAAGATAAAGACGCTGTAAAATAGTTTTGTTTTGTTTGTGAGATATGGACTTCAGTGCAATATTGACGCTTTTTCGTGTTTAATGACCTATTGCGACACAGACGCTTCAGTGATTTGTGAAAGTTTTGTGGTATAGACGCTCATCATGGTTGGAAAAAGGAATGTAACCTGTGCCAAGTGTGGCATCAGTTCAACAGACAACCCTGGTTTGTCCTTTCATAGATTTCCTCTTCCATCCGTACATGGCCCTCTGAAGTAAGCAAACATTTTGCATTAATCATTAATATGAATGATGTTTTTGGTATATAATGATATTTTACCTACTTAAATTTTTGTTTCAGAGCAAAAGTTTGGACAATGTTTCGTTTTCCTAATGATGACTGGTCATGCGACCAATCATTAGACAAGCTGTATAAGCAAAACAATGTATTATGTGCAAAACATTTTGACGATTCTGCATATACCACTAACGAAAGAATTCGATTCCAAAGTATTCGAAGTTCCCCATTCCGTATGAGGCACAAAACAAATTAGCCCAAGTCCGTGAAGAGATGAGCAATCCAGTAAACTTACGAGACACTCAAGTAAGTATTTAAAACCATTTTACACAAAGATTTTTGACAAGTAAAGGTCTGTTTATATCTACAGACACTGAGCGTGCCAGACACGTGCCGTGGCAGACAAAATAATCTTCTTTTATACAGTATCTATTAACGTATTTATATCTATCGTTACACGGCCGCGCAGACACCAACAGACTCACTGTATAAAACAATATTATTTTGTCTGCCAAGGCACGTGTCTGGCACGCTCAGTGTCTGTAGATATAAACGGATCATAAGGAGTATGTAAGGATCGTAGCAGGTGGTGTTCTGTAGTATCTGCCTACCCCCATGGGAAAAAGGCGTGAGTTTAAGTATGTATATGTATTTTTGACAAGGTATTACATTATGACTGTGTTGTAAGGCAAAGCCCTTGTGAAACATAATTTCTAAGTAGAAAGCTTACTTTAAACAAAATAACACTTATTTCAGATGAATCCAGAAGGTAGACCTAGCACATCTCAGTGCCCGGTGCCCGGCAAAAAGCAATCCTCAAGGACCTAAACAAAGAGTAAAACAATAAGGTCCTAAAATATTCAAGGTTGACTGATTAATTTTGGAAAAAAGTAGGTACTCTGTGACTAACTGTGACTGTCAGTGTCACTGTCTCACTTGTTTTTTTTTTTATATGCACTGGCCTGGATTCAGGTGGAAACATACTATTGAAACCCGACCCGACGCTCCCGACGCCACGTAACGCCACCCCACACGAACCGTGCACATATACAACACCCCACGTGATGCTACAACACGCTTCTTTAGTATAGGGTTGCCACCTATCCGGGTTTCCCCGGATTTGTGCTAGTTTAGAAGGTGGGCGGGCGGGGTTTTACTCTAATAGAACTCCTCAAAATTTTACACCAAATCACCCGGCATTGCATGTCTATTTATTGTACACTAGCTTCTGCCAGCGGCTTCGCCCACGTGAAAAGTGTTTTATCGCCCAAGGGAACACTATAACGGGATAAAAAGCCTGTGTGCTATTCCTGACTATAATCTATCCGTCTACCAAATTTCATCTAGATCCGTTGAGCCGTTCTGGCGTGATTGAGTAACAAACATACATACAAGAAGTAAGATTACTATAGAAATTGACCACTAACTGTGCCGTACCGTAATGTGCCACACAAAAAAGTGAATGAATTAAATATTTTTACTATAAACGCATTACCCTCCTTCGGCAGTCGGGTAAAAAATACAACCGGCTTCCAATTAAAAATTTGACTCAAATAAGTTGATAATTTCTATTATAGCATAAACATAAAAATTACCGAGTTTGCACCCTAAAAATTACCGTGCTGATGAAACTTTACTCTAAATTAGGGTAATTAACCTAAGTTGGCACCACTGATCATATTTATCATAGCTTCGTTTCTAGTATTATTTCTAATACTATAATCACGGTATTGGCCTGAATTCATATCATATAATACTGAGTACCATTTTACTAATTCTATGAATTGTTCATCCGACATTTTAAATAAAAACATACAAAACATATCTTTATGCCAGGAATGCTCTCGACTGACTGACGCGTGGCATCGGGTGTTAACTAGGAACATACTGTGTGCGAAGCGTCGGGTGGCGTGTGTGCCCCCTCTCCCGGCAACACACAAATCCAACTGCGTGTTACCGCGTGTGATTGCGTGTCGTCACATGGCGTGTTGACTATGTGTTTCTGATCATATTAAATATATGGGATCACTGACCTCTAATATACAAGTACGCTGGACTTCATATTATCGATGACAAAATTAAGACATTTGATTTTCGCCATTTTGGCGCTGATAGCAACGTGACTTAACGTGATATTCCATGGAACTAATATTAGAGATGGGACATAGCCTTCGGTATAAAAATACGTGAGAATAATTTAATACTTAGGAGAACAAGAAAATCCCAATTATTTTAATTGAGATTCATTTCTAAGTAATAGAAAACTTGCTGTAAAGGTTAACTGAAAAATACTTTCAATCAGATTGCAAGCTATAAACTAGTGGATAGCGTGCTACTAAAGTTATAGCGCATTACTGTCAGATCAGTGAGATTTAAATATGGGGATAGGCTAACAACTTATCCTTAAAACTAGTATATTTGAGCAAGTATCTGCTCGGAACGCGTGAGGGAGACGTTTCTTTTAAAAAAAAAAAAAAAACAGAGGCGAAAGTTTGTGAATGTGAGTTTGTGTGTGTTTGTATGTTTGTTACTTCTTCACGCTCCAAGGGCACAGAGGTAGATTATAGTCAGGAATAGCACATAAGATTTTTATCTCGAGAATATGTTCCCTCGGGATAATTATTGATTTTCACGCGGGCGATACCGCTGGCAGACGCTAGTGTTAGTTATAAATGTGAATTGTTCTCATGGGGCGAAAAGCGAGCTGCGGAGTGTCGCTTAGCTACGCAGAATGTGCAGGGAGGAATGATAGATAAGATGGATGAAGTATGTGAAATAGTGAAGGACAATAGGATAGATGTGTTATGTGTGAATGAGACAAAAAGAAAGGGAGTGGATATATCTAAACTCGGGTCCTTGACCGCTATCTGGTCCGGTGTTCAAGAGACACAGAGGGCCTGTCAGGGTGTGGGGGTTATCCTCTCGGAGCGGATGATGAGTTGTGTAAGAGATTACGCTTGTGTGAGCCCTAGGATTCTTTGGGTGAGAATTAAGGTGGGCCTACACCCTATCTTTTTTTTTTTTTTTTTTTTTTTTTTATTTGTAATGGGTTTGCTCTTGACTCTAGTCTAGGTCATAGGTGACAGAGACAGAGTCTACGATGGAGTGAGCTTACCCAGAAGTAGCCTGTTCACTCTAACTTTGAAGAGATTCGGGTTGAATTTTGTGCGTGTATGCACCCGATATGGGATGCTCATTTTCTGAGAGAGAGGAATTCTGGGGGAAGTTTAGGAGATATACTGAATGATTGTAGGTCTAACGAGAAGGTTTTTATGCTCGGCGACTTTAATAGTTGGGTTGGTGTGAAGAGGAATGGGTTCCAAAAAGTATTAGGGGCATTCGGTGACAATAGAGTGAATGAGAATGGGATGAAGTTACTAGAAATATGTGTAGAGAAGGGCCTGTGTGTAATGAACACTATGTTTGATCATAGAAAGATCCATAGGTATACGTGGGAAAGGCAAGACAGTAGAAGTATGATTGATTTTGTTATTGTAGATGAAAGATTGAAGAGCAAAGTTGTAGATACAAGAGCATATCGGGGTGCTAATGTGGGGACTGATCACTATCTGGTTATGTGTCGAGTGGTTGGTCTGTTCAAGCATTGGCGTCATCGAGTTCAAGTTCCTGTGACTGCGTTAGAAAGAATAAAAGTAGAAAGATTACAAGAACTAAAAGTAAAGGAGGAATATAAGAGGGAAGTAAAAGAGAAGACGGATAAGATATTTGATTATTTGAATGATTTCAGTTTAGAGGATGTGTGGGAAATAGTGAAAAGTAGTATGGTGAACGCAGCCACAAAGTTATGGGGTATAGCGAAGAGAAAACGTGGTAGTAGAACGAATGATATGTGGGTAGATGATGAAGTAAAAGAGGCGGTGAAGAACAAGAAAGAGGCTTGGCTTAATGTGTTAGCCTGTAAAGCCCAAAATAGAATGAATCAGGCAACAAACGTGACGGATGATCTGGTAAGGGTGAAAGTATCGTACAATCTGATGAAAGCGAAAGTCAAAGAGGTGGTGAAAATGAAGAAGGAAGAAAAGGAAGAAAAATATAACAGGAAATTCTCCGATAACTTCAGGGCCAATGTTAAGCTGTTCTGGAAACAGGTAAGATTGGCTCGCGGAGTGACAAAAACATCGAGCATGAATGTAATAAGAGCAGAAGATGGGTGCTTACTGAGAGGTCTTGGAACGCTGGAAAGGATATTTTGAAAGTTTATTTAGTTGTCAGGATAGTGTGCAAGGAGTGGGTAACTGGGTAGAAGCCAGTGGTCAAGACCCAAACCCAGACGAAGAGCAAAAGAATGAGAATGAAATAGAAATGGATGAGATTATAAAAGCAATGAGTGGGATGAAGATTGGTAAAGCTGCAGGGTATGACCGAGTATCTGTTGAAATGCTGATGGGCGGTGACGGGGTGGTAGCAAGCCTGTTGTGCCGGATCTTTAATATGTGTTGGAGATGTGGCCGCGTGCCGGATGACTGGTGCAAGGCTGTAATCGTACCACTATATAAGGGAAAAGGCTCACAGCAGGAGTGTAAAAACTACCGCGGCATTAGTCTTTTGAGTGTTGTAGGCAAATTATATGCGAAAGTTTTAATAAATAGAGTGGTAAAAGTGACGGATGAACAATTATGGGACGTGCAAGCAGGATTTAGAGAGGGAATGGGCTGTATGGATCAGATCTTCTCCTTGAGGAGCATAGCTGAAAAACATCTGGCAAAGCACAAAAAAGTCTACTGTGCTTTCGTTGACTTGGAGAAGGCCTATGACAGTGTGTGGAGGGATGAACTGTGGTCGACGCTAGCCGGGTACGGTGTGGACTGGCGCTTGGTTCGGGCACTGAAATGTCTATATAGGGATTCCAGTGCTTGTATTAGAATTAATGGGGCGTTTACGGACTGGTTTTCCATCTCAAGGGGTGTTAGACAGGGCTGTGTAGCATCACCGTGGCTGTTCAACTTGTACATGGATAGTTGTCTGATAGGTTTGAAAGAGCATGAGTGCGGATTGAGGATGAATGAGTTGCCTGTTAAATGCCTTCTCTATGCAGATGATCAAGTTCTACTTGCATCGTCAGCAGAACAGTTGCAAGACATGGTGACTGTGATGAATGAAGCTTTTAAGTTAAAAGGGATGAGTATAAATGTGAACAAGACTAAGGTAATGGTGTTTGAAAGGGAAAACGATGTATCGGAGTGCGAAGTGAAAATAAATGATAAGAGTGTGGAGCAAGTGAACGAGTTTGTATATCTGGGAAGTATGTTCACAAGGGATGGAAAGATTGAAGAGGATGTGGAAAGGAGAGTGAATGCAGGGAATAAAGTGAATGGTGCTATACATGCCGTTGTGACCAGCAAATCGATGTCTCCGGAAGCTCGACTCGCCGTTCACAACGGCGTGCTGGTGCCTACACTTATGTATGGAAGTGAAAGTTGGGTATGCAAAAAAGACATGAAAGTAGGATTAATGCAGTAGAAATGCGGTCCTTGCGAAGTATGTGTGGTGTAACCTTAAATGATAGATTGAGGAATGAGGTAATAAGACAACGTTGTGGTTTAAAAGAAGATGTAGTGACTAAAATTGAAAAGAGTATGTTAAGATGGTTTGGCCATGTTGAGAGGATGAATGATAGGCGACTAACGAAAGGTATTTACAAGGCAGACGTGAATGGAAACGCCGGAAGGGGACGCCCTAGGAAGACATACATAGACCTTATAGGTGATGTTCTTCAGAAAGGCAAGGTGCGCAGTACTCATAACCGGCGTGTGTGTATGACAAGATGTATGAATGTGAGTGAAGCAAAAGAAGTATGTAAGGATCGTAGCAGGTGGCGTTCTGTGGTTTCTGCCTACCCCCATGGGAAAAAGGCGTGAGTTTATGTATGTATGTATGTATGTATCTGCTCGCTCAAGTATACTAGTTGGTTAATATTTACATTTACAATTGTGCTGGACGTAGCGTGATCACTGGCCCCGAGAAAAGAAGGGCGTAAACCTTCTGGCCATTGCCGCTGAACGCCCCGATCACACACGAATTAAGGTTCTTGGATGCCTGGCTGCATCAGCGACGTAAGGTTGCAAATCGACTCGAACGATTCAACAATGTGTTGACTGTACTCAAGTTACTTCCAGGTTCTGTGTTCCCTACTTCTGGATCAGCACTCCTGGTGTCCAGGTCCCGAGGTTCAGCTCGACAGGATCGAAAAGGGGTGTCTTCATTGGGGTTGAAGTCGACGAATTAAATGAAACACTAAGTTATTCAGTACACGGCACGATTCTAGGGCTCTCAACAATTACTGAGACTCGATTCTGATTTCTGCTGAGCAATGACCTATTCGTGCACAGATACGACGCACAGCCTATTTGTTTTTGTTGTTTTCCACTCAGTAATCGGCATTTTGTTTAATGTCTTGTTTGTTTTTATTTGGTAATGTCGAAACATATTACGCAAGTAAATTGTCTTTGGCCTCTCACCCACAGATATACCTAACGGTGTATTGCTCTCATCAAGCAAGAGACAAAAAAAAAAAAATCGTTTTAAATACGAGGCTTTTGGCTAATTTGTACCTATAGTGAATGCCACCCTTTATTTTGTATTGTGCGTTTAGTTTGTGCAGAATAAACAATTTTTCTTTCTTTATTCTATATAAGAATTACTTCTTATTTACTAAGACAAGTACAAGCGACTAGCTTTGGATGACTACAAATTCTATTTGGGACCGGGGTAGCTATTTACCCTCGGACCGTGCCATTATTGAGAGCCCCGCAAATTCTCGCCGAAAATAATTTTTATTATTGTAAAAAACCCTTATCAATATTTGGTAATAGGGTTACCGCACCCCTTCCACGGCGCTATCAATAGCTGGATTTCTTCGTACTGTAACACAGTAACGCAGGGGGCGTTACTGTGTTACAGTACGAAGAAATCCTGTATCCATCTCTGTATCTAATCCATATACCTAATTTCCAGGTATTGATAGCTTCCCTAGACTATTTCTATAAAATAAAGGGACAATTTCCTTTATTTTCCGGTTAAAATCTTAATAGCTTTTAACCTAGCCTATGGATATCAATAGGTTGGGTTGACCTGCTGGTGCCAATAGCAGGCTGTCTGTTGACGTCTAGAAAAAGCTTATTTTCGGGATTTTTCTATGGGATATCATCCCTTATGTACTGAGTCTATAAAATCCTAAGTCATTTCACCGACTTAATGATTTTCTACTAAGGCTAACCAGACAATCACCGCCTATTATGGGGATTCTGGTAGCCGATAGGCCACACTTTACATTCCTAGTGTTTATATAAGTCTATCCAGGCTATATGCACATAAGGTGCCTCGATAAGTACAAAATCAATAGCTGGTCACTTTCTTTGCGCCCAGCTATCGGGAAAACTATTTACAAAAACCTAATAAACTTGGGACGACACGATAGCGCGTTTATCGGGCCATCGGGAGGTCCCCAAATAATCCTTATTTTCGGAATTCCCAGGGGTGTATAGTCCCGGGGAATGCCAAAAACGGACTAAAAATTACATTTCCAGAAACCTATTTTCTGGAATTGTACTTAAACTACTTGAGCGATTTTCGCTCCAAAGTGATGACTTGGTAGCTAGTCCAGCAAGCCATCCGAAAGTACTTACACCATAAGTACATCTATTCCCTTCATGGAGTTATTCCACCTGAAGGGTCTACAAATTTCAACGTTTTACGTTGTTTACATTTTTCGTGACTGTTCATCTCGCTGACTATCCAAGCGATTCTTCCCATCTAGAAACCGCCTGGAAGCGCTTTTGGCAAGCTTTCCAATGGTAGTACACCTATATGTTTTCTAGGTACTTAGGGCACCTAAAACCGTAAGCATTTGCCGAAAACCAGATAAACAGCATGTTCCTACTATATACCGACTTGATATCTCAAGTAAATGGGCTTTATATAAAAGACTACGCTAACTATGAGGTGTATATAGGTTTCCCGTCTCGGTCTAGGTCCCCTATATACCCTAAAATGACCTAAAACCATATATTTGGTTTTTTGAGCTATCAAGTCAATATTCATATTTATATAGCGGAAACTATGTGGTTTTCGCATAGTTTCATCATTATGTACCGATTTCATGTCTAGTACATAGGATAAGCCCTTAAAAACATGATTTTAATTACTATAATTTGTTTTCCAAAGCTCCAAAACTATAAATATCACGTGGAGCCACCTCGGGCTCGCGGCTCATTCGGAACTAATCCGTCGTCGAGCAATGACGTATCGTACGACCGGAGTTTACGTTTTTCGCAATGTAACTCTTATCAGTATGCTTTCTAATGCTTTTACTCCATTAAGGGTGAACTATTGAACCCTATAACATACTGACAAATACTAAAAACATTATACTACTATCTCAAAAAATGCAGGTAATATTTCAGTATAAATATAGACGTGCCTCTAAAAATTATTTTAGTGGCCGGAACGTCCTAGTTAGCCGACAACAACGCACGTACCACACCTCTGCGTCACACTCGCACCAAATCCCCGCACGGATCGCCATTCGTCTACCCTCTTTGTCGCCGATAGTATAGGTTTTTCAACTTATACTGTCGGAGGCAACCAGGGCGGACTTCGTTGCTGCCCAACGGCTTTTGCTCGCGCGAAGTCGTTGTAGCGGTCGCGGAAAAACTAGCCCCGTTAGTTTTTCATGCTTTACAGCAAAAATCAAGTGAAAAAGAAGAAGAAGGAAAGAAGATGCCACCACCTGGTGCCCGCGGCCCCCCGGGTCGCGGCACCCCCAGCACGCAGGAGACTCGATCCTCGATGGACCGTACCGTCTCGCTCCCTAATCTAGGGATCGCGACGCCCGGTGCACCGACGACCGAAAGAAGCAGCCAACACCACCAGAACTCACCCAGAAGAAGCCAGGGTAGGCAGTCGATCCCCGACTCCCCTGCTTCACCTACACCCACACCAGAAAACTCAAGTAGGTACAGTGCCGCAACAAAGTGCAGACCCGTACCTACAAAAACACCGGTACCCTCAACGCGAAATCCGCAAAATAAAACGCCGGAATCCCATTTTTCTTCGGTATATCAACCTACCCACATTGACCAAAGGTCATCGATGTCCCAATCAGGCGCACACCCATCACGTCCCACGACCCAGCAGCCGCGTAATACTAATACAAGTACTACGCTACCACACTCTGCGCACATAAACACGCGCTTAAATTCACCCCGCGATCCAGCACCGCCGCGTACCACTACGCGCACATCACGGGACTACATACCCCCGCAACCCCCTGCTACACATAAACCTAGCATGGCGGCTCCAAAAACCGCTCCACCTGCACCCAGGCCTTCGATGACGAGCTCAGCAACAGCTGAGCCGCGACGCGACCCACGTATAGGCAGGGAACTACGCCTCCAGATGGCGCCACCTGTAGGTTCATCGGCCAATCCCGACTCACCTGCACCCCCTCGCACCTCAGCGTATGATTCCCCCGCTCTAAGATCGGGCCAATCATCTCTAAGTGGGTCAAGTACCTCGCTTGCATCCTACGGGCGTAGGGCAGAGCTAGAGGACTTAGACTCGGAAAATGTGCAAACACCAAATTCACCCTACCCCACACAAGATATGGATGTAGACTTTCAGCTGGGAGGTAGGGCGCTGAGAAGACGTCGCAGCCCGGATGACCTAACAGAGGAGGCGAAGCGCTACCGCCTTGACTCACAACACCCACTGCTGGGCAACGGAAAGGGCAAAAAGTCGCCCACTTTTGCCGACGCAGTACGTCGCTCGCCGCCGCCGCAATCGACAGCCGCCATTGCTAGCGACGCACACGCAACAAACACAAGGAGGGTAAGTGCAAACAGTCCCACACTTACCCAAAACACAGACGCAGCCCCCATAACGGCCACAAATAATGTAGCCAAGAAAAAGCGCCCACGATTCCCACCACTAATCGTCGAAAAGTTGCCAAATTGGGCGACTCATTTTAGGGCCCTGGCCGCCAAACTGGGCCGGCCACCTAATGCTCGCCCATATGGGCAGGGAGTTCGATTCTCCCCAGAGAGCGAGGATGAATACAGGGCGGTCCAGAGCTACCTGGTCGCCCTGGAAAAAGAGGAGAGCATTAGCTGGTTCGCATACTCCCTGCAGGCCGAGAAAAAGCTCAAGGTGGCCATCAGGGGGCTGCCACCCGACACTGACCCCAAGGAGATTGAGGAGGAGCTCCGCCGCCTAGGTTACGTGCCTGAGTACGTCAGGCACATAAACGCGCGCCAAGGACGACCTGGCTGCGTGTTCCACGCCGTGCTCGAAAAAACAGAAAATGTCAGAGCAATTTACGACACCTCCGTGTTTTTATACATGCGGGGGGTCAAAATCGAGGCATGGCGTGGAAAACGTGGGCCTGCCCAGTGTCATAGGTGCCAGCAGTTTCGACACAGCTCGCACCAATGTCACCGCCCAATCGCCTGTGTAAGATGCGGTGAAGGGCACACGGCAAGGGACTGCCCTCGCCCTAGAGAAGAGCCGGCCACCTGCGCAAATTGCGGAGGCCCACACCCGGCCAGTAACATTAAATGCCCGGTCTTCCAAAAGGAAATAGCGCACAGGCGACTGGGCACAGTCGCCATCTCTTCAAAAACGTCACGCTACCCACAGAAAGCGGGACAAACAGAAAAGTTACAAACTCAAAATACGCAAACACAATCAGTCGAAACGCATAGCGTGACGCTGATGGCGGCTGCAAATGGGCCCACACAACGCGGAGACGCTGCCTCCTCCTCAGGGCGGAGGAAGAAGAAGAGGGGAGGTAAGGGCAGAAAGCCCCATCACCCCCCTGTGACCCAGGAAATGACCCACCAAACCACGGAACAAAACCAAAAAACCAACAGAACAAAAGACATAAACGCGCAGGCAGTGAACAATATCAACAATGTTGATAAGTTTACAAGCGCCGGCACTGTGAATCAATACTCCGAGCGCCATCTAGCGACGGAAGTGCAAACTAAAAGTTGCACTAACCAATTGTACGCAACCAAAAATAACAGGTCGGCCAATCACGTGCCGACGCAAAACCAAAACAACACAACCGAACGGAAGAAAAACTTTACTGCCTGCGCCATACAACTGCTGATGGACCTGATAAAGGCCATCAGACAGGGTCAAGATGTGGAGCAGGTGATCCTTGACGGCTTAGCGGCCCTACTTAACCTTTACCACCATGAATAACAAGCCGTTAAGGATCCTACACTGGAATGCTCGTAGCCTCAAGAGTAAGGTCACTCTCCTCCGCCACCTCCTCAAGGAACAGGATATCGACGTGGCGCTAATAAGCGAGACCTTCCTGGGACCTGGAGACAGGTGCAAGTTCCCGGGATATCTCGTTTATAGGAAGGACGAGCGGTCGGAAAGCAGCGGACACAGTTATCGTGGCCTGGCCGTCATTGTCAACAGAAGAGTCGTCCACCAGGAGCTCCCGATTCCACCTATGCGGACAGCATACGCGCTGGGCGTACAACTACACGCAGCCGGCGAAGACATAGAACTTTACGCCTTTTATAAACCGCCAACTTACAAACTCGACATGTCGGAGTTTAGAAAAATTTTAACAAACACCAAAAACCCGACAATCCTCGCCGGAGACTTCAATGCGAAGCACCCAGCGTGGAACAGTTACCAACAGAATAGCGAGGGAAGACGACTCTTCGCTGACGCAGAGGCCCACGGGTACACGGTGTCCGGACCCGAAACACCTACTAGATGGCCACCAACAACAGACTTGAACCACATGCCAGACGTGATAGACATCGTCGTACACCGTGGGTTGAAATGCCAGGTCACACAGCAGGTACTGGAGGACGAGATGCAGTCCGACCATCACCCAGTACTTGTTGAACTATCGGACATACCGACTCGTCTCAAGCCTCGAGCGCCACGTCGATTAATCGATTGGGACGCATACTCAGAGAAGATAAACCTTACCACGCCAACTCGGCCTATCACCACCGCCGCTGACGTCGACCTACTAGCCGATGAGTTCACTGCTTGCGTACAACAAGCAATGGAAACAGCAACGATAACGCAGCAGCAGGGGAGAGTGCTACAGCCGCCCCTGCCCGCGCACATTCGTCGGCTCATTACCGATAAAAGGCGCCTACGCAAGCAGTGGCAACAAACACGATGCCCTACGATGAAGCGAGCGCTAAATAAACTCACGGAGAAGGTGAAGGCCGAGATGAGTGCTCTCAGAGCCGCGAGCTGGGAGGAACACATTGACACCATTGAAGGCGACTGGAACTCGGTACACAAGCTGTGCCGCCAGCTTAAGAATACCCCAGCTCCGGTACGACCGCTTAGAAGCACTGACGGGGCGCTTAAGTACATAGCGGGAGACCGAGCGGAGGTCTTTGCCGAACATCTGGAGCGTCAGTTCCAACCAAATCCGACCACGCAACACGAACATGTCGCAGCAGTCGAGAAACACATAAGAGACTACTTCGCAACGCCGATAGCTCCCGATGAAGATGCCATCCACTTCTCGCCTGGTGCAGTCAGACGCGCCATCTTGAGAACGAAGCCCCGGAAGGCCCCAGGTGCCGACAACATCCCGAACACAGCGCTGCGCCACCTGCCCTACCGTATGGTCGCGGCCGTGGCTCGCCTGTTCACCGGGATTGTCCGCACGGGCTCCTTCCCGGCCTCGTGGAAAGAGGGGCGCGTCATCATGCTGCCCAAGCCAAACAAAAATGTCCTGAAGCCGGAGAGCTATCGGCCTATTACACTCCTGCCCACGATCTCCAAAGTGTTCGAGTACCTCCTGCTGCGACATCTCGAACCCCACATTACGCCACGACCGGAACAATTTGGGTTCCGCGCAGAACACAGTACGACGCTCCAGCTGTCAAGGATACTGCACCTGCTGTCAACAACAATGAACAGGAAGGAGTACGCATGTGCAGTATTCCTTGACATGGAAAAGGCCTTCGACCGCGTGTGGCACGAAGGACTCGTCCACAAGCTGGCACTATCCAGCGCGCCCCGTCGCGTGGTAAGAGTAATAGAATCTTTTCTGACCCACAGGACCTTCAGAGTGGTGGTAGAAGGTGAGCTATCCGCCCCCCGCCCAATTAAGGCGGGAGTGCCGCAGGGAGCCATATCATCGCCTGCGTGTTACTCACGTTACACGGACGATATCCCCACAACACCTGAGGCAACGCTGGCGCTGTACGCTGACGATGCTGCATATATCACAACCTCGATGAACGCCAAACACGCAGCCAAAAAAATGCAGCGCGCCCTCGACCTCATCCCCGAGTGGCTAGCCAAGTGGCGGCTATCAGTTAACGTGGGTAAGACGCAGGCACTTGTTACAGGACAGGTGACTCTACCACCACTGCTGAAACTACAAGGAGTCGACATCGAGTGGTCACCCCATGTCAAGTACCTGGGTGTGACCATCGATCGCCGGCTCACGATGGGGCTGCACGTCAAGAAGGTGGTGGCGCAGTGCAGGGTCGCTCGTAACCTCCTCTATCCAGTGCTCTCATCCCGCCTCCCCGCCCGTACCAAGCTGGGAATATACAAAACATACATTCGCGCTATACTCACCTACGCTACCCCAGCTTGGTACGCACTCACGTGTGAGAAAGCCAAAAAGGCACTAAGAGCGCAACAAAACATCACTCTAAGACGCATACTCGACGCCCCACACATGGTGAGAAACGACGTCATCCTGCGTGACACCGGAATAGAGAGCCTGGACGAGTTTATAGAGCGACTCGCCACATCTATGTTCGCGCGGGCCGACGCTTCTGCCTGGCCCCATATCACCGATATCGCGCCGTGGCACGCGCGCCCGCCCGACAAGAAGCGCCTCCCCAGAAACCTCATACATGACGACGCAGCCCCATCCACCTCCCGGACTTGACGCCTGAGTAAGCAGCAACAGTCTACACGCTGCTTACTCACACAATAATACTGCTCACCCCACACGACACCCACGGCGTGAAGTTTGTACTAAGTTAACATAGACACATTTCACGTCGAAAAACAGTCATTCATTACTATACATTCGCCAGTACACTTGCACCGAATAGCGTCGCGAGTACCTCGCACGCTATTGGCTCATGGGCGGTGTTACACAAACATTGCCGCTCCTACTCTCATTGGCGGCGCCACTAGGCGCTTACATTACTAAACTGCAGGTTCGTCCAAAGCCGGCACTTCTGACGCTGGTCACCTTCGCTAGGCCTCCCAGAGTACGCTCTGGGTCTCACCCGGCGGAGGTAGACCGCCAGAGTGTCGTGAAAAAGCGGCGTACCGTTTAGTAACGGGCGCCGCGGCGCGCCTGCAGTAACACAAACAACATATACATAGCTAGCGCGAGATCATTGACCGCGCTAGCAATTTGCTAGGTCCAACGGACACCACAACGATGGGTTCGTTGTAGCGAGCCTCGGTGTTGCACCCGCGGGAAGGGGACTAAGTCTCGTGACCGCTCGCCTCGCCCCCTTGCGGGGGCGAAGCGACTTCTAATGGAGGGAAATTATTTTAGTATTAGATGGCGCGCCGTGGTAAGCAGACATGTCTACACATACATACTTTAAACTTCTATGAACCATTTAGTATGGTTGATGACGCTTCGTCGCGAACAACAATAGTTTGGGTTCACTCGGTTGGAACATCATTCATACAAATATTTGCGCACGAATGAGATGTATAATAATTTACAACGGACATATTTCTCGCTCTCATCGCTAATATCCTGTCTTTGTAGTGTTAAGGTGCAAATAAGAGTGACATCGCATTCCAGCGACGTGAAGACTTATATCAGTTTTCAACTCTGTTTCAGATGCAGATATAAATTGTTTGACTAAAAAACATTTGTTTATACAATTATAATTATCATGATTATATTCCAGAATTAATTCCAGACAGGAACGAGGTGATTGATACAAGAAGAGAGAGGCCTGTGCTCAGCAGTGGGTGAAGTCGGACTGTGGATGATCATGATGATGATTCCAGAATTTAGTATCACACTTGCTTTTTAACATATTATTACTGATTATTAGGCATTCATATAACATTCATCACTAATACCAATATGAGATATTTAGTTGCAACATATTATGAGAAGTCAATACAGTAGATGAGTGATACGCCTTGCCAAGTCTACTATTTTGATATTAGTGTAATTTAAAAATATTACTAATACTCATATTAGTTAAAATAATATAATATTTCCAGGCGAATATATTAGTATTACCTAATCTTGAGAAATATCGGTATTAACCTATCTCTAAATGTGTCAATTTTAGTTCCTGAGAACCTCGAGTGGGGCGCTTTGATTCGGCACAAAAATCAAATGTCATTTCATCTAATATATGTAGTCCAGCGTACTTGTATGATAGAGGTCAGTGTATGGGATGGATTAGTACTTCAACGCGTCAGAAGGCGTCGAGTGGCGTGGCGTCGGGTCGGGTGTTAATAATATGTTTCCACCTTTCAAGAACTGAACAGTGTCGCCAGTAGCAGATAGTCAAATATTACATGAGACATCTCAAAAAGTTATTTTTATGAGAAAAGTTACATTAAAGTCGTCACAATATAAAAAGTAAGTCTAGTGTTTCCTCCACGTTTTTTAAAGTTTTCACTCGCCTAGACATGTTGAGAATAATGATATCCATTGTCTCGTGTGGAAGTCTCAATCATTCCTGTACAACGGCACTTCGCAGTACATCCACATTGACACGTGCGGATATTATTAATTTTGCCCTTAGTTTTATCAGGGCTCAAACGTGTTCTAGGCTATTCTAAAATTGTGATATTGACATTTTTAAATAACATTTCTACAGCGATCTTTAATTAGTTGCTCTTGACTCTAGTCTAGGTCAGAGGTGACAGAGACAGAGTCGACGATGGAGTGAGCTTACCTAGAAGAAGCCTGCATCCTACCTGAGTTCAGTATTATTCCTCTACCGCATGCCAAAAGAAATACAGATTATGTTGTTCTTCTTCATATAATAATTGCAGATTTAAATGACTTCCACACTCATCGCTAAACAATATTTTACTCCATTATTCCGTTCCGTTGCCCAAAGACGATGTTATCTAGCAAAAGTTATACTGTTTCTAAGGAGTGTGCCTTATGTTATAGACTTTTGGCGGGCACGAATGAACAAAACCAGCTTCCTTCAACCTACTTCGTACCGTAAGCTCACATACTGTTTCACGTCGAACTTCCTCAAGCTCATTTCTAACTTGAACGGCATTTAAACGAAGGTTTTTCAGAATGCGAAGCTGAATGAAACGATTATTCTTGTTAGAAGTACTGGTTTTCTGCCTTGTCCTGATTTTCTCACAAATACATTAATCACTCTGAATTCTTGCAAACTGTAATAAATGGTTGAAACAGGTAAACGATTAATTATACACATCATCTGTCGGTTTAATATTTTTTTCTCATCTCAAGTGCCCTGGCCCCCTCAGTTTGGATTTAGTTGGTCACAATGTCGTCCTTAACTTCGACAAAAATCTAAAAAAAAAACAAATAATTCATTATATTAATGAATTTTTTTCGTAATTTTACAACATATCAATAAAATGACAATATGCGAAATTCTCTCAAAAGTTCGAAGTTAAAACAATCACATGAAAGGTGATGTTCAATTGTTTTATAAAGTAGGTATAATTGGTTTTATTACAAAACAAAAGAAAAACCAACCTGTTTATTTTTACAAGTGCGACATAAAAGAGTAGAAAATAAATGAGGGCGCCACAATCGCACAAGATAGCAACCCAGTTAGCACGACCCAGCTGATTTTTATTTATTTATTGTTTCACCAACAATTCTTTACACTAGTTTTATGCTAATGGTGGCATGCAAAAGTATATGCAAAAGTGCAACAATCACTTGTAGGTAAACTCCGCATGCATAAAGGAGTTGTACAAAAATTAATAAAATTAATCTAGTTCTAAAATAATTACATATCTCAAAGTCTAAATAATTAATACATATAGCAATATATTAATTTATAATATAATATAATAATAATTTTAGGTACCTATTATCTACAAAAACACATGTTTAGATCTAATTTGGCAGATACTTACGAAAATTGGCTTTTAGTTTTCCCAAACTTTCAAAGTGTAAATCAATTTGATAACTGCAGCTATTTACGAGTACAACCTTGCATAACCTTGCATAGGGGGAATTGGCGCCCAGGGGGTGGCCATAAGCTCTTAGAGCGGTATCAATTTGATATCGAGTAAGTGACAGATGTATACAAGTCAGATAAATCTGTCCCTTATTCGATCTCAAATTGATACCGCTCTACGAGCTTATCGTCACCCCCCACGCCACGCCACGGAAATTAAAGTGTACAATATTTGTGGGCAGTCAATTTTATGGTGCATTACTTTGTACACAAACAATGCGTCAATAAAGCGTCGATGATGAATGAAAGCGTGACGAATGATTTTGATAATTGAATAGTATTATTAATTTATTGGGTATAAATAATGAGTAAATATATTAAATAAGTATAATGTTTATTATTTATTTATTTATTTAGACTTCATGCACAAAAGGTACGAAGGCGGACTTAATGCCTTAGGCATTATCTACCAGTCAACAAAGGATGGTGAAGAAATAACATGGCAGGTGCATTGTTTATAATAATAATGAAAACAGTTATTTTATAACATGCTAAAATAGGCAAAATACACGTACATATATATTGAAAATAATATATACTTTATATATATATAGCATATATATATACATATACATATGTATATATATACATATATATATATATAAAGTAACAGAAAAGAAGAAAGTGAGATGACTCAGCTTAGTTGTTTTGAAAGTAAATCCGCAATTTCCGATTGAATGCATACCGACTGGTGGCCGTCCTCATCTCGGGAGGAAGCGCATTCCAAAGAAGAATGGACTGTATATGAAAGGAGGAGTGAACAAAATCAGTCGAATGAGACGGACAGAGTAAGAGGAGATGATTATTAGAAGGACGCAGATTACGAGCATGTGAAGAACATAGATATTGAAAGTTAGACATAAGATAGGAAAGAGGGGTGGGAGAATTGAGTAGGGAGAAAAGTATGGTCAAAGCTCGTAAACATCTCCTCTGGCGAATGGGCAGCCATTTTAACAAAGACCTGTAGATCGACACATGGTCATATTTTCTGAGGTTAAATATAAATCTGATACAGTTGTTCAAGACCCTATCTAGTTTATCCAGCAAGACCGCGCTTGTTAGAATCATGAATTATGATGTATTTATATTTACTAAGATAGCAAGCTTTGAATGTCAAGATGGTTGTTGTTTATTTACTGTGTATCAGAGTTCCAATGTAGGTGGTGTGTAAGGGAAAGGTTTTATGAATAAAAGCACAGAAAGACAAGACTACGTATTTATTTAAATAAGGCTTGTCAATTAATTTATATGTAGAAGGCTCATCGAGCTTACTGCCCGTTCGCTAGACCTAGTTCTCGTGGGGAAGAAGGTCAACAAACCCAACGGCAGTTCTTTCATAGTATTTATCGATATCTTTTACAACCACAAAGTGTTCGCAATATCATAGAATCAAAATAACAAGAATAAGGCAAAGGACATAGACTAGCCCTTAAATTAAATATTACATATTAGGAATAAAGGCCATAATATGATTTAAATACAGTTTCTACACAACCATTAGCAATAATAAAGTATAATATCAAATAACTTACGTTAGCCTTGTGTAGTCGATCTCACACCAATTATTAATGATAAAGGAAATATAATAATATATCTGGCCTGTACTGGCTTGTAGTTCACAGAAAAGTAAGTCTCCTTATCTTTTACACAATATTTTGTAATCTCGGGTCTATCAGTGTCTCAATACGTCCAATATGAGAAAATGGCGCGGTATCCCGCCATTTTCTATATTGCTTTAAATAATCTCACAATTAGGTGAACAATAATAAAATTCATGTAATGAATCCATTTTAAAACGTAACAAGATAATTATGGTATTTAATAACACCTCTTTAGTCATTCTTAATCAATATTCGAAAGAATATTGATACTATATAACAGACAGTATTGTACTAATTGTTACAAAGGACTTATAATACTAATATAGCAATATAAAATCCAGGATACATCACAATAATCATTACAAATTACGTAATAATTTATAGGAATATCATCAATGTGGCTTAATACAAGTTTAAGAGTTATTTCCTGTACACAACAATATTTACTTAGGTGGGTACTCTTTTACATTTGTAGGTAGTTAACACAATAATAATTTAGGTCGGTACTTAAACATTTGTCGGTAGGCGCTTAATAAATATGACAGGTATGTATTATGTAGCAAACCCATTGTCACTTCATCATCATCTGCCCAGCCTTTTCCCAACTATATTGGGGTCGGCTTCCAGTCTTACCGGATTCAGCTAAGTACCAGTGTATTACATGGAGCGACTGCCTATCTGACCTCCACAACCCAGTAACTGGGTAACACGGTACCCCTTGGCAAGACTGGTGTCAGATCTCAAGCTTCTGACTACCCGTAACGACTGTCAAAGATCTTCAAATGACAGCCGGGACCAACGGCTTAACGTGCTTTCCGAGGCACGGAGGAAACTCGGTATGTTGAAATGGTCACCCATCCACGGACCGACCTCGTCAAGCGTTGCTTAACCTTGATGATCGACCCGTGCGGCTGTAATTATTTAGCCACGAGCTCCTCACCCATTGTCCAAACCCAGAATGGGTTTGGACAATGGGTGAGGAGCTCGTGGCTTGCACTTGAAAAAATAAAATTCATGATTTAATGACGTCACGTTACTTCAAATTCTAACACGGCCATACTGACAAATACTTCGTCCACGAAGTACATAATGTAAAATTTTATATAACTTATTTGATAAATGAAAACAAAAGTTAATGCCATACGACTTTTAAATTTACTTTGGAGCTTGGATCATAATAGTGACTCAAGATAGAAGTGTTTTAAGATGATTGTACCAAAATCTTACTAATCACATCATTTTTACTATTGTCACATTTATTAATAATGAAGTGTTTAACCAATTACATTCAGGTAAACATACAATGCTACTTTTAAGACATCATGGTCCCTTTCAGTCGTACCGAGATACACCATCAAAATTATTTACCAGATACTTTGACATGTCAATCACATTCACTATCTGTCGGTGAGATTTATCGGATACAAATTTAACGATTTATTAACGAATGGTTGGGCCAAATAAATAGACACGCCAAGCGCTTTCAACCGCTACTGGTGAGATTAAATGGTGGCAAGTATAAGGCCTAGTAGCGGATATTGAGCCAAATAAATAGACACGCCAAGCGCTTTCACCCGCTACCAGTGAGATTGAATGGCGCCAAATATAAGGCCTAGTAACGGATACTTGAGCCAAATAAATAGACATGCCAGAAGCTTTCACCCTCTGCTGGCGAGATCAATAGACGCAAATTATAAGGCTGTTAAGCGAATAAGTTGTAGCCACAGAACAAAAAAACGCCTGTCTTCTCTGTTGTGTGGTTGTAGCATAAACATGTTACATTTACCGAATTGCGGTAACAACTTTTATGACGTTTACCGAATTGCGGTAAGATCTTTTATTACATTTACCGGATTGCGGTAAGATCTTCATTTATTACATTTACCGAATTGCAGTAAAATCTTTATTTATTACATTTACCGAATTGCAGTAAGTTCTTTGTTTATTACATTTACCGAATTGCGGTAAGATTTTTTTGTTATATTTTTATAAAATATAACTCGGCAAGATCTTTTATTATATTTTTATAAAATATTTATAACTCAGTGGTATCAATGTCAAAATAAATGGGAAATCAATAATTCAATATTATTTCACCAACCAACACAATACATCGCTCGGTCAATCTGACAATATTGTTGCAAATTGTACTGATTGTACATATTTTCTTCTGACCAATAATATTTTTACGGATTTTGTCAATGGCACTCTGACCAGTAGTCGACTTTTCGTCGTTATAACATTAGCTATTTGACTAAGACCACAGAATAAGCACTTTCACGGTAAAATAAATGCAAAGAAAAGATAATTACTACAGAATTTTCACCTGAAATCTGCACTAAGATTGGACCAATAACAGACCAATAGTGACATTTTTTTACAATTCTACTGCTGTATACCATTAGATCGCGATTTGTTTATATTAAAATCTGAATCTCTAATAGCCCTAAAACTATATTACATTTATTTTCAGATCGATCAAAATGCATGGTCATGAAAATATTAATTGGATTGTTACTTTTAATATTTCTGAAGATTAAAACATTAATTTTATAATTAATACGGATTGTCGGAAAATAATTTCGCTAAAGCTTTTGCTGTAACTACTATTCCTTTTTATTTATTTAATTTATTTAAACTTCATGCACAAAAGTACAATGGCGGACTTAATGCCTTAGGCATTCTCTACCAGTCAACCAAGAGTGGTGGAGAGACAACATGGCAGGTGCATTGTTTAAAACGTGGCATAAAAAAAAAAAAAAAATTAAATAATGCTTTAAATACACATACATACATATTTTATTTAATAAATACCTATATAAATATATTTGGCGTTTTTGGCTGACACAAACATCCAGCGAGCCAGATCTCCATCGGACGTCCGAACGCCCAAGGTCACGTCCGGAACTTACGTCCGATAGTTTGCACAATGTAATGTATATTTATTACACAGATCCTCTATAAGTCGCGGCTATGGTCGGTACTTTTTTTTTCTATTAAAGACTTGGCTTAAAAGTCTTGTAACCAAGCCAGGCTTATAGCCAGCCATCAAAACACTTAAAAAAAAAACAGAAAGGTTTTTGGCGGGATTTTTTCGAGTGAACTTCAGCGGCTGTTAATATTATTTGCAAATTGATTCCTAGTGGATATTGTGATATAAAAGTGGTGTAGTTTTGTGTCTACACTGTCTACGCAACTGGACAATATGTGAAATCATTGACAGCAGCGATCTCGGGATAGTTGAGCGGAGAATTTTATTGTAGTATTGACTACCTCCGCAAAGCTTACTGGGAAGGCTGACTCGATACAATTTGCTTCCAAATACTCCAAAAAACATTAGAATATGTTACATCCGCATTCTAATGTTATAGTGCGACATAAAAGAGTAGAAATTAAATGAGGGCGCCACAATCGCTCAGATAGCAACCCAGTTAGTACGACCGAGCTGATCTTGATACTTGAATAGTATTATTTATTTATTGGGTATAAAAAATGAGTAAATATATTAAATAAGTATATTTATTAAATATTTAATATGTAGTAGTAATAAAACAACAATTTCACAAAAAATAAGTATTTTTTATAATCAATTGCTTTCCATATAAACTCAGATATAAACTAATATTAATAAAATAAACTAATCTAATAAATCAAAATCTAAATACTCTACACCTTCCATGGGATCACTTAAGTTCGTGTAGTCTATTTTAAGCTCTGGTATTGATTCGTCACTGATTTCTGAACCACTCTCATCGTCACTGCTATCTGCACCATGGGACGACCCTTCATGTGTTTAGCTGGTGTTGAGAATTTCCCACCGTTTTCAATGCCATGTTGCACGATTCTGCGCACTGTGCTTACAGAAACACCTAAAACAAGCATGTAAAAGAATCACTGTCAGTCCGACGAAAGAAGTTCCGCGGTAAATAAATGTGAATATATTTTAAAATTGTTTCTTTCCATTTAGTCGATTGCATCAACAAATATGGCATAGCAAAAAAAATTTTCCGTATCCGCAATAAATTAAATTAATTGTTTTTGCCTTACTATCAACGTTGTTAAGTCGCGCTATAACTACAACGGTATTTGTTTAAGTTAGCATAACCTCAAAAATGTTAGACAAATAATTTGTAAATGATATGTGGTTCGAAAATTTAGCTCCCTGAATGTATTAATCGTTTGTAATTAATGTTTAGCGTAACTTTCAATAGTTACTTACCAGTAAAATCTGCTGTACGATGGTAAACATCTTCTAAGTTGCATAGAAGCTTCCCAGCTTGGAATTCGGCTGTACACCACATATAAACTTTGTAAACTATATCACGGGCACCTCCACGAATTACCTTATTCATGATTTGCCGCTGTTTTTCTGTCCACACTCAGAAATATCACACAAAAACCAAAATTCTTACGAAAATCGAAACCGATCGAGAAAAATTGACAGCTCAAGTACTCATTTTAGATGTTGCCATAAAATGAAAACTTTTAGTTCCCAAATATTTAATTTCTACTCTTTTATGTCGTACTGTACTAATGAATTCAAGAAAAATACTGATGACTAGGCAGCATGGTCTCAGACCTTAGCCTGTTCCGTAAGGAACAAAAAAAAAAAAAAAAAACAGGTTTTTGGCGGGATTTTTTCGAGTGAAGTTCAGCGGCTGTTAATATTATTTGCAAATTGATTCCTAGTGGATATTGTGATATAAAATTGGTGTAGTTTTGTGTCTCAACTGTCTACGCAACTGGACAATATGTGAAATCATTAACAGAAGCGATCTTAGGATAGTGGAGCGGAGAATTTTATTGTAGTATTGACTACCTCCGCTAAGCTTACTGGGAAGGCTGACTCAATACAATTTGCTGCCAAATACTCCATAAAACATTAGAATCTGTTACATCCGTATTCTAATGCATACTAAAGAATGTTAAAATTGCACTGAAGACTAGGCAGCATGGTCTCAGACCTTAGCCTGTTCCGTCAAGAACAAATAAAAAATAAAAAAAAAAAAAACAGAAAAAAACAGTTGAAATTGAATTTTGTGGTTAAGATATGAGTTTTTTAACTTTCGTATTAGTTTTATCGATATTATTTTAATATATTCGGGCAAGAACTTTTGGTGACCGTATAAATTACCTATTGTTGATTACATCAGTGCTATTTTCATATATACTTCCGTGAAACCCGTATGGTATGGTGGACATGGAAGTCGACGGGTTCGAAAATGTCAGTAATCCATCTGAAGGTGGAAAGTTCTGCAACTTGAAAGCATTTGTGACTGCTGCTCGTGAATTTGAGGCAACACACAGCGAATCAGCTGTAAATTTGATGACACGGTACCTTGGGGTAAGTTCAATCCTTGTTATGATATAGATTGCACCACACAACAAAATTACCAGACAAAATTCCTTGAATTTACACAATAACTTCGTACATACATATTATTATCTCTTGATGACCTTCAATCTTTATTTCAGCTGATAGCCTCGTCATGTGACCTCTCAATATTCTCGCCTGGTCGTTCGGAAGTGTGTGCGTTCTTCAGCTCACTATGGCGCGTGATGTGCGATGGACGTGGGCCACACTGGGCCGGTGTGGCTGTGCTGGCGAGGGCCGCTATTGAGCCCAGTGCTAGACATGCTTTGACTCATACTTACAAGTTAGTAAAGTTCTTAATTCAAATTTATTAGGCTTGCAGTTGAACCAGATGTCTTGCAGATTTATGGCAGCTTAGCCTGCCCGGTAATAACCACGGATTACCAGAATATATAATGACTATCACGGCTATGAAGCTGGCATGTATAGCTTACTTTCCTTTTGATTATTTCCATGCAATGATTCCATACTAAAAATGCGCTGAGGTGTGGAGTTGCAGACACCAGCCTGTCCTAATTAACTTAATGCCATGATTTTCTGTGATATATGGGTTTAAGTAACAAATAAGACCACCAATACTGCTATTCTTATGCATATTGTGTCCTGTTGGCCCATTCAGTGTGAAATGAAAAAAAAATTCTGTACTCTTGCTGTATTTATAAATTTTTATCATTTTCAGGTTCATGCCAATCCTGGCCCGATTATTATCTGACTCCATATCTAATGACAAGAAAATTAAATTGCTCTCTGTTATGCAAGTAAGTCTCAACAATTTAAGTTTCAAGCTCCTTTAGTGAGTGTAATGACTTTTCAGCAGTAACTTATCAAGAGATGTGCCGATTATGCCTGGTATTCATTTGAGTAGCTGTTGAAGATATATAAGTGCCCAGCTTTTGAAATTTGAGAGGGTCAGTGCTTGTCTCATATAGTTATACATTGCTGAAAAGAAGCTTTTTTTTTTTTTTATCTTATGTAGGCTCGCGCTTGACCACCATCTCACCTGATGGTAAGCGATGATGGAGCACGCTTGCCTAGAAGTAACCTATTCACAGCTATTCCTATTTATCATTTAGAAGACGAAGCACTAATAAACCCCAGGATTTTTGATTAAAGGCTGTTCTTTCTGACCATAGTGAATACATTTTGTGTCCCAATAACTAAAAATCTATTTTAAAAAGATATAGTGTGATCCATTTGAAGTAGTTTTTCTATATTATAAGAAATAATAATAAAACAACAAATGCACAGATATCTTTATTATCATACAAAAGAACCATTCTATACAATAATATTTTAAAGATTATTTCTTTAAAATGTTGTCCTTAACATGGTCCATTCTACGATTCCAATTTTCGATGACGTGTCGATGCAGTTCGGGCACCCTTTACAAAGATAACTCCATAAATTTGTTTTTTATTATATTTTTTAGTTATGAAAAAAGTACCTCCAAATGAAAACCCATTAACTAGTAAAACATCTTCTCATACCCATCTGTTACGTTACAGGAAATATCATACGGCATAAAAATCAGTTGGCAAGAGTCCTACCTATCCAACCTAATGAAGCAGCTCACAGAATGGATCACCCAGCCAATGGGGGAGACCCAACACCGCACCATTGGTCACAAGTCTCTGACTGTACTCGTCAACATATGCTATGGAAATCTACCAGCTATCTACGCACTGATGAGGACTGTTGATACTAAGGATTTTGTTGTGCATCTTATTAGTTTAAAGGTATGTTAGTAATAGTATTTTTTCAGACTGTATGAAAGAAGGCATTTTTAACCAACTGCACAAAAAAGAAGAGGTTCTCAATTTGTTTTTTTTTTTAACATTTGTTCGGGCATAACTAGTCATTTATAAACGGATTTGCAAAATTCTTTTTTTTTTGGAAAGAAGTTCTTTCCGAAGTTGTCCCATTTAAATTTAGTAAAGATCGAATAATGAACTTAGGAGATATACAACAGAACTCTTCAATAAATGTCGGCAAATCTCTCAGGATTGCTGCAATTGCATGTTTGTTTAAATGAGTTGCTATTCATCGGTATTACAAGTGCTCAGAATGATGCGGACATTGTTCTTTAACATTATTCTTATTATTTACCGACCCATAACATAAATTAGTTACCATGCTTTTATTTAAACATTTGCAAGACTGGATCCAGAAGATGAACCTGGTATTATTGTGCAACTGATGAGAGTGCTATGCCCAGCAGTGAACTCTTCTAAGCTGAATTTTATTATGACCACCATCATATTCCATACTGGTTCTGTCCAACCCCTCACCAACTTGATCTATGGCCACTCATCCAACTGTCACAGTATAAATATGGACGAACAGTACGGCAACTACCTACAAGCGGCACGCACTACTGGCATCATCGCGACAACCGCTTAAGGCGCCTCCCCGAGCAAAACGCCGCGCTAGTCGAATTTTATGCAGTTTTTAAGAGCTATCTACTCTTTATTTAAAAAGAAATATCAATGAATAAAAATACATTAAATTTCTAGATAATGTTGATTCTAAAATGATAGTACACTTTTTTTTGGTATATGTGTCACTAATCTCCTTCCAACAAAACCATAAAAATGTGAAATAATTGTTGATAGCATGCATCTCCTCGTAAAGTGTTCATTAATTATTTTTTGTACTAACACTAATGGATAGACAATTTGATAACGAACATTTTGTAAGTTTTATTTTTTTCAAAAGACCAATATTCGATTTTATAAAGATTTTATTCTAAAATCTGGGCGTATTCACTACCGTAATTCATGCGCCAACAGTGCCGCTAGGCCAATAGGAATGCTCATATCTCATGCTGATTTTTTGGTCAGGGTACGGCCTTAAGGGTCTCGACGATGCGCATGATTGTGTGAGTGTGTAGTTTCCGTACTGTTCGTCCATATTTATACTGTGCAAATGTTACCTATGTGCCATAATTTGGATCTTACTATGTTACACCTAGAGACCTTCCTGATGCAGCGAAATTGGGTCGATAGGCGAAATCGAGAACAAATTTCAAAAAAAAATTCAAGTGCAATTCGGACGAATTTCATCGCAATGCGTCCACGAATTAACACTTTTGCAAGTTTGTAGCGAAATGGATGATGATTTAGGAAGGACGAAATTTTATAAACAGACCTTTGGGAGTCTAGATATCATGAAAAAACAACTACATGTATATTTTCAAAATAAAATAATTTGCATTGTTGAACTACTAATCTATCCCTGTATGGAGGCCGTTTTGTAATTTTTCTTCTTATGGTATTTATTTCCGCCCAAAAATGCGTAAACATTAGTGTTGAAATATGGAACTTTCGAAGCTCATAACTTTCAAATATTTTTCTTTTTTGCTTTTTTGTTTCCATACAGGGCTAGATAATGATGAGACAAATTGATATCAGTTTTTATTTTGAACGTACATCGTCAAACAGTGGAGTAATCGCCAGACTAGACTACGTTTGTATGGAAGAATGATCGACTAGTGTAACCTTAATAAAAATCGCTTATCGGTTTGATATAATTTGAACAGCGTCGAGCCACCAGGAATGTCGCTTACGTTAAAACATTACCATACTGTACTGGAAACAATTTCATTAATAAACAAATCAACATTTTAGGAAGGCGGCTACGGCGGTGTAGAGGTATGCAGACTGCTCCTGTGTCTGTCTGGTGCGACGAGAGGCGCGGCGGCGACTCGACAACCAGACGTGCATAGTTATCTGTGCTGTACTATGCGCACTTTTAATAAGGCAGTCAGGTATGTTATAATAACAGAGCTATATTTTTATAGTAATAACTAGCTGTGCCCGCGGCTACGCTCCCGTCAACTGCCTACCCTAACCTACCTATCTATCTGGTAAGGTCTGTCAGAATCAAAAACTACCCCGGTGTTCCATCTCACACCTACGCGGGGGGTCGCGGGAACAACGATACTTCCGCAACCCCCGGCTAGTGCCAGCCTGTCTCTGCTGGCCTCGATCTCGGGTTGGTGGGGGGAGTGAGGTGTTAGACTCCCCCTGGTGACATCTATAAGAGGGTCGCGCGTGGAACATCTATCCTACCCTACTCTACCTATCCTATCTAACCTAACTACCTACCCAACCTAACTACCAATTATTTTTTTCTCAATTTCTTCTTTCATATTATGAACCTTCACCTTATACTAGGATAGGATAGATGAATCCCTTTTCCGCACTTAGTCTCGCATTTGGTCCGTTGTGCGTGCAGGCCTCTGTGAGAGCGAAGGGGCCGTAATCCGCCACGCGGGCTAACATGCACTGGGCATGTTAGTGGATGCCAAATGACTTCGAATTTTTGGTTCTAGGACATGCCGGTTTCCTCACGATGTTTTCCTTCACCGTTTTGAGAGCAGTGGTGATTAATAATTTACACCAGTGGCCACCACTGCTCAAAGTTCTCCTAACACTAGCAAACACAACAAACAAATAATTAGCGATGTCGGTCCAGCCGGCGTGATGGTGCCGTACCCAAAGGGTAAAAACGGGACCCTATTACTAAGACTCCAAGGTCCGTCTGTCTGTCTGCCACCAGGCTTTATCTCATGAACCGTGATAGCTTGACACTTGAAATTTTCACAGATAATAAAATAAATATTTAGGTGGGGCTCCCATACACCAAAAGTGATACTTTTTGCCGTTTTATGCGGTAATGGTACGGAACCCTTCGTGTGCGAGTCCGACTCGCACTTGGCTGGTTTTTATATATATAGATAACTAGCTGTTCCCCGCGGCTTCGCTCACGTGGACCATCCCACAGGACCCGTTTTCGGGATTAAAAAATAGCCTATGTCACTCAGGAATAATTTAGCTTTCTATTGGTGAAAGAATTTTTAAAATCGGTCCAGTAGGTTCGGAGCCTATTCGGTACAAACAAACAAAAAAATCTTTCCTCTTTATAATATTGGTATAGACTGCATTACGAAGTTAGCCTGGGACATAATCCGCCATTCCGCGTAAAAATACACCTCACCTCCAAAAATCCTACTTTAATGCTAAAACGCATCCCACGAGTCTTCCGCTCTCGTGGAAACTTCCCATAAGATTGAAATCTGTACAGGAACGAACACGAAAGAAGGTAGCCAAGTAGTACTGACGATCTAGTCGTGTGATTACGCAATTTTGTCCTAATGGCCGAATTTCGTCTACGGCGGCTAATCTCATCGGACTGAATTTCTGCCATCGGCGCAGGAGTTATTATAGTGCGCAAGTATGTTCGTATTTCCTCTTTCATCACTCGTAGTCCGATGGGACGGCAATCCGATACGACCTGAGAGAGTCCATTCGCAGGACCAACAGGCACGAGGGCCAGCTTCCAAACTCCGGGCTACCACAGGAAAAATCCTAATCAATAAATGTAAGGCAGCAAATTGATGAACAATCATGTGTTTCAGTGAAGGAGACGCGACCCAGTTACTCCACGCGTACACGTTTGTCAATGATCTGTGCTCGGACAGCAACCTGAGGAGCTACGTGCTTACCTACCCTCATTTCGTTAATGCCCTCACCGAGGCACTAAAGGTAAGAAAAAAATTCTACTCTTCATTGATGACAACAATGTAAGCATCCATGATGGTCCTCATTTAGCTAAAAGATTTGCTGTGCTGGTCATGGTACCGTATTGAATGTCGGGCTGGTAACCACAATTCCACGTCTGATCACTTTAAATGCTAGACATTTTCAAATCTTACCTCTAAACATTAACAACGACCTTTGCTGAATACAGCGGTTTCCTGCCACCTTCATCATGTCCTCAGTCAATCTTGTGGCGTCCCTAAAGTTACTAACCCCATCCCATCCCTCCTTTTGCTGGAGTGCCCCGAATGTTCGTTTACCTGCTCTCTAGATGACCCGGGCAACGCCTCCAATGCTGCAACAAACGTGGCCACCAACTGGCCCCTAACAGTGATTAAAATGACGTGTAATGAAGATGAAGGAAAATACTAAATAACAAAATACTTAGAATTATGAAATTCGAGAAGCCGCGAATAGTTGTTATGGCGAGTAGTCGAATACCGATTAAGGTCAGACCGCACTACGCGTCAGCGGAGCGACGCGACGCGACACTTTATCTCTATCTCATACATTATATTTTGTCGCGTCGCTCCGCTGACACGCAGTTACGCCTAGTGCGGTCTGACCTTAAATCGTCATTCCCTATGGCGAGCATTCGGCTCGACATTATTACTCGACATAAAAAAATGATTATTTATTCTCAAATAATAATATTACACTTGTAGTAGTTACTCTGGCACATACTATATACTAGTGAATAATATAGAAAATTTAGTTTTTCTGACCACAATCTGCCCCTTTTGGGACTTATAATATTAAATTATTAATAAAAAAGTTAAGTTAATATCTTAAACATTACTGATTTTTGGCAAACTTTTTGCGACCGGATCTGCTCGGGTGAAAATAGAGAAAACGACGTTTTCTAAAAATGAAAACTAGCTAGATCGATTTATCGCCCCCGAAATCCTCTGCATACTACATTTCATGGAAATTGTTGGAGCCGTTTCTGAGATTCAGATTATATATATAAATATATACAGGAATTGCTCGTTTAAAGATATTATAGATAATACTAACTGTGTTTTGTCTTAAAGATGAATAAAAGTTTAATTATTTTTAATTCTATAGTTTATCTGTCCATTAGAAGTTTATTTTTATTTAGACAACATTCGCCGAATGCCGAATAATGGACACTATTAATCGGTATTCGACGAATAACAAAAAAAAAACGAGTAATGCCAAATACCGAATAATTCTATTCGCGGCATCTCTAATGTAAAGTTATTTTCTGTATGAAAGAAAGCTTGATTTGACGGAACTGTACATTCTGTTTCCAGGACGTTAGAAACCTTTGCCAGGCCGCGCCGGATGATATGGGTGAACCAGAGAATGCATCAAACTGTCTTCGTAATGTGCTCAAGTTCCTCACTGTTTTAGTCAGCTTAGGTATGTATTTGTTCATCAATAACCACAGTTCAGGGGGTCTACTCCCTTACTCCGTCAACGAAGTTACTAGCCCGTCCGAAAGTACACCGGAAATTTTCAAATGTTTGTAAACGCACCCACGACACGACACAACAGAATTACCTAATGTAGGGCAGACATTTTAGTAAAAATAAAACACTTTGATGAAGTGGAACTACGAGTTTACCAAACTGCGCTATAGTAGTTTGGTAAGGGGATTACAACTGCCGACTACTACTAATGGCAAAATTGGCTTAGTACATAATACGATGTGCCAATGTTAAATTTTTTCAAGCCATGTTTCATTTAGTCAATTTTGTTGATATTAACCCTGATCGCCTCTCACAGAGAAGAGGCCTGTGTCCCAGCAGTGGAAACATTAATAGGCTGATGATGTGATGTTGATCAGTTTGTGTGAAAAATGATTAAAAAAAATTTGTGTTTTCAGATTTATATTCTCTGCGTTGTCACCATGGCGCTCTAGTCTGTTTGTGTATGAAAGCCAGTCGCATATGTCTGCCAGAGTCGTTGGAACTATTCGCCGCTATTGTATCACAATATAGAGGTAAATATTTATTCAAACTTTCAACTTGATTCTTATTATAACAACTTATTCTATACTACCTTCTGCTAGCGGCTTCGCCCGCGTGTATTATTCATATAAACCTTCCTCTTGAATCACTCAATCTATTTAAAAAAACGAATCAGAATCCGGTGCGTAGTTTTAAAGATCTAAGCATACATAGGGACAGACAGACAGCGGGAAGCGACTTTGTTTTATACTATGTAAGGATGCGATGGCGACAGTCGAAATGCCAAAATGTAAGCGCTTGCGCATCTCGCTTCGTTATGGCCGGCGAGGCCATTCCTTGTTCTGTGATTGGAATCTACAACTAAATTACCACACTTATTTATAAGAGAAACTTGACAGTGTTTAGCAATAGGCATCCCCATTGCTCATTTTTTTCATTTCATTTATTTGGTAAAGCAAAAATTACGTGTCCAATATTATTTGATAATCTCACGACGGACTAAACAGAATTATCATTTTTTTACCCAGGAAATATCCCTATTGATTAAAAGTATTTAAATGCAAATTTTGTATAGAAAATTTGAATTAAACATCTGCTAAGCAATTCCTAATCACCGTCGAGATTTTTAACACGCTTTTATTAGCTTGGTATGTATGTATCCATGTAACGGAATCTTTGAACGTGATTTTCACTTCTTTCAAAACGTAGGATTGATTTGAAACTTTGCACACTTATCAATGACCGATGACAATGCAATAATTTAGTCAAAGTCAAATATATTTGTTCAACTAGGCCAATAAGCGGCACTTTTGAACGTCAAACAAAAATAAAAATTTACAAGTAATAAAAGTTAATTCTTAATAGTTTGTCCCATTAGCCTTACCAAGACCTTCAGGATTAGCGACTTTTTAGTTCAATTTACCATTAAAGCGTGTTTTTTAGATTTTAGAACTACAATTTATTATAAAAAGGGGCCAAAGTGACATCTATGTACAAGCAAATTCATGAAGCAAGACATTTTTTTGTTTTGCAATGTTGCTTTCTGCCTTAACCTAATTATGTCATTTAGTAGGCCATGCCCTGACTCACTGTCATCAACAGCTTTAGCACATAAATAAAATAAAAACTAAAAAAATGCTTTGTATTACAGATGAGGGCCGCTTACCTCAAGAGTTAATATCAGTGATCAGTGACGGATTACCAGGGCTACTTGTACCGCCTTCTTTGGAACCAGGAAAAGCTGGACTGCAATGGGTAAGTTTACTTCACTTATTTTTTTATTTTTGTCGCAAATAATAAAAGCATAAGACCGACATTCCCTTCACTATGTTCTTTCTCCCTTAAGGCTACACTAGTCAACGGCCCGAACTATTTTGTGCGCGGTGTTAAAATGCATTTTATATCAACCGACAACACGCGCGGAAGAGATAGATGCTGTGATGAGCAGTAGGAAGCTAGTTCGCGTACGAATATACACTTTTGCAAATTTGTAGCGAAATGGATAATGATTTAGGACGAAACCGAGCGCGCGAAATTTTATAAAAAGACCTTTGGCAGTCTAGGTATCATTAAAAAACGACTAAATCTATCTGTTCAAAATAAAATTATTTGCATTGTTGAACTACTAATCTATCCCTGTATGGAGGCCGTTTTGCAATTTTCCGTCTTCTTATGGTATTTATTTGCGTCCAAAAATGCGTTAAAATTAGTGTCGAAATGTGGAACTTTCGACGCTCATAACTTTCAAATATTTTCTTTTTTTACTTTTTTACTTCCATACAGGGCTAGATAATGATGAGTCAAATTGATATCACTTTTTGTTGTGAACGTACATCGTCAAACAGTGGAATAATCCCTAGACTACGTTTGTTTGGAAGAATTTTCGACTAGTGTAACCTTAAGGGCCTTCCACCGCTTAAGTGCCGTAAAACATTAAAAAATTAATTAATAAAAATAATAATTAATTAATTAAAATTAATTTTAATTTACATTTCCATCTCCATCGTAGACTCTGTCTCTGTCACCTATGACCTAGACTAGAGTCAAGAGCAAACCCATAACAAATAAAAAAAAAAAAAAAAAAACGGTTACTTTCTAAAGTCTCCTTAGTAACAAAAAAATATATATTATGGTTTTTTCGTACACGGAATAATTGATGGCTAGAATTTCTTCATAACTGAAATAGGATTTGTAAATCAACGAATATTTTGCAAACAAAACTCCAAAAGGAGATTCAATATTGATATACTGGCTCCGAGCAGGCGCACGGCCAGTACTGCATTAACATTGGGGCATCTATAATTTAAAACCGGCCAAGTGCGAGTCGGACTCGCGCACGTAGGGTTTCGTACCATTATCGCAAAAAACGGCAAAAAAATCACGTTTGTTGTATGGGAGCCCCACTTAAATATTAATTTTATTCTGGTTTTAGTATTTGTTGTTATAGCGGCAACAGAAATACATCATCTGTGAAAATTTATACTGTCTAGCTATCATGGTTCATGAGATACAGCCTGGTGACAGACGGACAGACAGACAGACGGATCGCGTAGTCTTAGTAATGGGGTCCCGTTTTTACCCTTTGTGTACGGAACCCTAAAAATGAATAGCTAAATATGTGTCAAATCTCGAGAGCCACTGAACCGATTTCGCTAATTCTTTTTTGTTGAGTTTGTTATTGTTAGGAGAAGGTTCTAACGGAGCGAACAATTTAAAAAATTGCCCGAAAAAGTCTAAAAACAACACTTTTCTATACTCCCGTACAAACTATTCGTAATAATACTTAAAAGTCAATTTGAATTTTAATACCATAACATAAAGTTCAAGTGTTAGTGGAGAGGTTCCAGGAAGGCAAAACAATTGAGTGACGTTAGTATCGTATAAACACAGAATAAAAATAAAACTATATATAGGAACAAATAAATATATAAAACAAATTATGTAAACGTCTGAAAGAGGCTATAAATAAATAAATAGTATCGTATAAATATTGACATTAGTCAAACACAGGTTATGGTTGGTAGAGTAAGGTAGGTAGGGTAGGGTAGAGTAAGTAGGGTTGGGTAGGTAGGGTAGGGTAGGTAGGATAGGCAGGGTAGGTTAGGTAGGGTAGATGAATGTTTGGTGTTTTTATGGCAAAACAAAGTTTGCCGGGTCAGCTTGTATAATAATAAAGATAACTTTCGTGAAAAAACGCCTATCGGGACACCTTGTGTAACTATAGTACATTACTGCAGCGGCCCGCAAATGAGGCATCGATGGACAAACGCGTAAAAGTGGGCCGAGGCGAAGGCAAGGCACACATACGTAAGTCAATCAATGCCTAGTTGTGGCCAAGGCTAGTATAGTACTTTTCTCAAATAATGCGCGGAATTTAAAATTTAAGTAGTACCTAGAACTCATTTTGTACAGATACAATTACTTTTCAAAATCAATGATTAACAACGAACAACAATTTTTTTTAACTACCTTGTTTATTATGTAACACATTGCCTAAGAAATTCGTTTCGAAATATGAACATTTAGACACAAGATTATAAAATAATCATAAAACAAAACCAAATTGCATAATAACAGTCACGAAATGACTTTTACAATGCATGTCCTCGAAAAGAGCGTTTTCCAAGCAGTCGAAACTGTGCGGAAAGTGTCACTTTTTTTACTAGTGCTTTTTACTTTCCTGTACTTTTTTAATTTTTAACTCCAACGTCATCACGCCGCATAGAGTTTTTATTATTAGAGAAAAGTTTTAAAAATTAGTTAAGTACAGATTATCATTCATATAAAAGGTAAAACAAAACTAATAATACTTCATTTAAGGCGTTTTGAATTACTCTAGATTTAGATTTTGATCAATAAATTAATTTCAAATATTCAATAAATTTATATTTACTTAAACACTAAACAAAAGTAAACTTTACAAAATAAAAATTAAACTAACTACTTACACTATATACAAAAGAAAGGTACACTTAGGCGTCGAAGTACTCATCCACATCGCTGTCATCGTTTGCCACGTTGAATGGCAATGCTGATTCTTTGTGCAAAGAAAGAGCCAGCCCTCTGGTCACGCACAGTGTCGATCAGTCGGCGAGAGATCTCTTTAAAAAGGAGACGTGCACTTGGGCCCCATGACCCAAGCGTTTCGATCCCAAAAGGCTCAAAACTGTAATTACCAATTAGGTTACAGTATTTGCGCCGCTTGAGGGCCTCAGCAGGCGCAGCAGCAGCGCCAGCACAGCCCGCCGAACTAGGAATATGAGATGGCGCAAGGGTGTCGACACAGGTTGCGTCCCACACCAGAGGCCTACCCACCTTCCACGGCACCAATGTCATGCCATCTGGTCTCTTCCCATCGTCACGTACCAAGCCGTTAGGTTCTAATACAGCTGGTACGCCGGCGGTGACAAGGGCTCGACGAATAATGTCATTGATGCTGGCGTGCCGTACTATGCGTCCTGCGCTCTTGCAACAAGACAGGCCATGGTGTCCAAGGCTGCCGACAGCTTCACCACATTGACACCGATGTGGAGCAACACAAGGTGCGCCTAAGCGTAGACAGGTTGCGAGCCGAAACGAAGAGTCATCCATCATAGTGCCTATGGTGGATGACGGGAGTGCTTGAAGCCACAAACCCGACTCTCATTCCCCCACAGCCAGCAGACGCGCTCGCTCAGCAGTACTAGACGATGTATTTATAAGATTATTCTGTATAATACTGCAGAGCGGTACATCCTATCGTCTCTGGGAGGACAGGTTGTCGGGCAAATCCGTATTGGGACAAGCCATTTTCCAAGCGTGGCTTGTTGCCATGCTCAGTCGTCCAAGGCCACATTTAGGATAGATGAAAGTGTGTTTTTTATAATTTGGTCTACTTTTTCTAAAAGTTGTGGGTGTTTCCATAAATGAGAGGAGCGAAGGCTATAAGTAAATTTTAGTCCAAAGCAACAATATCGGATAAGTGTGTAGGCCGAATGCATGTTAATTTTGAAAAGTCTTTCCGAGACAACGTTAAAATTTTGTATTTTCTGTTCAATGAAATTTGGAAAGGATTCATCAAAAAAAAATTAATTTAATTAATTTTATTTGTTAAAACTTTCAGATATAAGAATTCAAAGACTGTAACTTCATCAAATAATTGTATTACTTTATTATCGGCTTTACAGAACATCTCCAATTTTTCTGACCATCAATATTCAAACGGTTTCATAGCTCAATGAGGACTGGCTGTCCTTTTCTCGTTGACACCGAGGAAAAGTCTCAATAAATATGTTTGGCAGAATTAATATTTTGTTCGTGCCTTTTTGCGTTACGACGTGACAGCTATTTGCACATGCGCAGTAGATATGCCCGAGGAACTATGAACTATTATTTAATCTGTGGATATGCTGAGCGCCCTTGAATAAGCGCCATTTTATTAATTTCTTGCTTGGTTCAGATGTATTTTTATATTTCCTCGCACAATGCATAGTAAAATGTTGTATGATACACGTGCTTAAGATGATTTCCGACTCGTGTCGAAAAATACCACTCATCGGAAATCACCTACTTCCCGCACTTGTAGCATAAATAACTATTGTATGGAGTTTTGATATCATTATGTAACTGGCAGAATGATACTGAACATGTTACCTCTCGTAAAACCGCGCGTTGATTGTGTGTATATAGTACCACCAACCAACCATAACCATATATACCGTAACCATATATATAAATTGTTGTTGGAACTTATTTTCATTTAATTAAGCTCATCAAGTAGTGGAAAAAGAATCGTTCGAGTCTCGCATAAAAAAGCTTTATTTTAACACTCGCATGTAGCTTTGGCTACATCGCTCGTGTTAAAATCTCGAATTTTTATGCTCGACACGAAATATACTATTTACCGCGTAAGTGTTCTTTTGTTTTTTTTTTCAATAAACAGCTTTCTATTTGCAAGCCAAGCAGTTTTCTATTTGCAGTTCGAAATTTAAACAAAACCTCTGTTAAGTTACCTTGGTTGCCATGTTTTGGAGTAAAAGATCTTTCCATTTTTAAATTACACGACAGATATCTACTAGAATATGGGATTCATTTGGCCGCTAAACCACGACAGATATGGTTTTTCATACAACTTTTGCCGGCCAGTACAGCAATTTTGATTTATCTTGAAGAAGGTTGTCAAAATAATGCTCAAATTTCTAATCATATTTGAGAAATAAACATTATGTTGTTCTCAAATTCAACTGGTTATAAAATAAATAACGTATTTATTCACAGTTGCAAGTTGTCGGCGCACTCTGCGAGTCAGTAGAAACGCAAGAGCGAGTGCTTCATGAAGTGACACCGGACGCCTTCGAAGATACCCTGTACAGCGTTTTGCAGTATACTTCACAGGTGTGTAATGTTTTTAACACGCTTTTATTAGCTTGGTATGTATGTATCTATGTATCAATGTAACAATGTATCAATGTATCAATGTAACGGAATCTTTGAACGTGATTTTCACCCACTTCAAAACGTTGGATTGATTTGAAACTTTGCACACTTATCAAGGACCGATGACAATGCAATAATTTAAACAGTTTGTCCCATTATCCTTACCATTAAAGCGTGTTTTTTAGTTTTTAGAACTACAATTTATTATTACTCGTATTTTGTTGATGGGGCAGACGCAGCTTAGAACATTCAGTCGGATTGACTGCATCGTGACAATGGCTGTAAGTGTTCAGCATGACAACATCTAAGGTGGAAGAAATAAAAATTATTTTTAACAAACTTCAAAAAGAAGGAGGTTATCAATTCGACTGTATTTTTTTTGTGTGTCAGCTCAAAACTTTTTACTAGATGAACCAATTTTGATGATTCTTTCTTTATATGAAATCTGGTGCTTCTCATGTGGTCCATTTAAATTTGGTGAAGATCTGATGAAGCATGTCCAACCACCAACAATTCGAAGACATGTGACATTCATCAACCCGCAATGGGCCCGCGTGGTGGATTACGGCCCATTTACTCTCACAGAGAGGAGGCTTGCGTCACAGCAGTGGGAACATTAAGAGTGATGATGATGATGAAAGCACAATTAGAGGCTGTTTCTAAAAATATGATTTTATGTATTACAGAACGGAGTAGTAGGCGCGGAGGCGTCTCAACAAGCCGTGGTAGTTGGATGCCGCACTGCACTTACATTGGCACCGCTAGAAAGACATTGGGAATCCGCCCTAGCACGCATGTTAGCACATCACCAGGTACGAAAAACAAATTCATAACATAATAAATAAATAAATAAATAATCAGTAGTGTCCGACCGGGACTGGGTTTTCAGCCGAAACCGAACTTTCGGCCTTGGTCTTAGTTTTGTTTGAAACTGAAACCGAACTTTTGGCCTTGGTCTCAGTTTCGGCCGAAACCAAAACCGAAACTAACTTAAACATATTGTTTTTTTTTTATTGTATACATACTGAAATCTCGTCCTTAGCATGTCGATGGCAATACAATTTTCAAATATTATGTTTGTCCCAGTATTTAACCACGGCAAAACCCCTCGCTGACGCAGCTATAAGGTCCTCACATGTACAGGTTACAGGGCATGCAGTACAGGACGAATTGTGGGCCATGGTTTGCGGAGGGACGCCGCACAGACACTGGACATCTGCGAATTCGCAACGCATCGCAAATTCTGCGAGCTAGCACGTATTATTTATATAGATATCGCGTCGTATCGCATCGCATCGCGGTTTTGTGTGGGCGCTTATTATCTGAGAACCTCTACCTATGGAGGTTGACTTTCCTGCGGCATGGATGCGGCCGACCTGAGTGAGGAGTCTGTTTAAGAGTTTTCCAGGTCAGCCATGGCAACGCGTGCCCAGGCGAAGGCTCTCCGATGGCCCGATGAAATAGTCAAGCAAGAGGCATGAGATTCATATGCCGAAGGTCGCATCTCTTTGAGGTGGTGTTACCATTGGGATGAGCCCACGCATGCAAGGAAACTTTTACGACTTAAGTCTCCGAGGCTGCTTTTAGCTTTCGATCTTTCTATGCGGCTCGCCATTGTCCTGCGCATTTCTGAAGATTTTAGTGGATACAGTATTCGTACCGGGGTCAATTTGTGACAGCCAGTGGAAAGCCGTCTCATTATGGACTGTTGGTGGTTCCACTAGGTTGGAGTAGACGGAGGGACTCCGTACTGGACATGGATATTCACCAGCGGAGAAGCAAAGCGTTTATTCGCAGGACTTGGGGAGTCGCCTCCCATCTGGTGGACGGCGCAGTAGATTGTTCCTAGTGTGCACCTGCATTTTAACATTCTCGCAGTTCATTCTATAGTTTAGGACCTATCCAATGTAATATCCAGATATTTTGGAAGGGGGCTGTGGAGGATAGGCACCCCTGCCATAAAATGTTGAGTTGTTTTAAGGATTAGGTTTTAGAGCGTTCTCAGCATAATAAAGACTGAGATCGGAAAGGGCGGTGGAAAGCTTGACCTTAGCGTCCTCAAAATCAATGGTTTAGCAGGTGAATGCCAGGTCGTGTGCATACAGGAAGGGGGCCGCGTGGGTTCGCCGGTTCGTCATTGGTATAAATGTTGAACAGTAATGGAGCCAGTACACTACCTTGAGGCAGCCCATTCTTTTGAACGTGCCACCTTCTCTTATCATCCAGGAGGCTAACTTGAAATAGGCGGTTAATGAGTTCTCTGAGAGTTAGCGACCACGAGTAAGCCGCGAACTAAACTACGCACGTCAATTCACGAACACTGAGTTTAAATTAATCAGCCTAGAATGTTCCTATGGGAATTAATATTACTTTTATCCCGAAACATTATTCGTATATTTTAAAATTTTCGATTCTTTCAGGTGTTCGGCGTATCCCTGCAAAGCTTATCAGAGTCGTCGACAAACGTGTCGATCTCCACCACTCCTTTCCTCTCCATATGAGGTTTAAAGTGAGGACGCCTGTGTTTGTTACGGGGTCCAGTGTGGTATATGTCACAAAATAGACCACTGAAATGTGCAATGCATTCATAACTCTAGATGATTTCTTTTGATCGCAAAGAATCATCTCGACTGTATAATGAATCGGTCACTTCATCTTGTGCTGTTAATAAAGAAATCGTCCTAACGAAAGATCATCAGAGTTTTCTACATCAGCATAATTTTATTTGTTTCCTTACAGGTCCGGAAGCTTTTGTGCGTTGGTCTAACAAGCAGTAATGGACAACGAAGACGGCAGATACTGCAGCTAGTCAAACATCACTACTTCCCATCAGACCAGATGAATCAGGTAAACACACAATTTATTGTCATTATCTATAAGCATTTGTTCATTAGTTTCGTAAGTTTCTAAAGGAACATTTTTTTTTTTCTTTTTGTGGTGAAAAACATAACCATAATAGTAAGTTAGAAGTAAGACACTATGCAACTTTTTGGCAATAGTTAAATTCAATCCAGTCATGGCTCAGCTGATTACCTGCAACTGGTAATTGAACCATACTGGTAAATTCAGTGTTGAGGAATTTTGACAAGAGATTGTTAATAAAATACTTTGCAGCACAGGGAGTCTCAGAGTTAAATACAAAAATTGAGATAACATTAGACACTTAAGGTTACACTAGTCGAAAATTCTTCCATACAAACGTAGTCTAGGGATTATTCCACTGTTTGACGATGTACGTTCAAAATAAAAAGAGATATCAATTTGTCTCATCATTATCTAGCCCTGTATGGAAGCAAAAAAGTAAAAAAATAAAATATTTGAAAGTGACACTAATTTTAACGCATTTTTGGGCGTGAATAAATACCATAAGAACACATAAAATTGCAAAACGGCCTCCATACAGGGATAGATTAGTAGTTCAACAATGCAAATAATTTTATTTTGAACAGATAGATTTAGTAGTTTTTTCATGATATCTAGACTGCCAAAGGTCTGTTTATAAAATTTCGCACGCTCGGTTTCGTCCTAAATCATTATCCATTTCGCTACAAATTTGCAAAAGTGTGTATTCGTACGCGAACTAGTTTCCTACTGCTCATCACAGCATCTATCTCTTCCGCTCGTGTTGTCGGTTGATATAAAATGCATTTTAACCCCGCGCACAAAATAGTTCGTGCCGTCGACTAGTGTACCCTTAAGAGACCCTACAAGTTTCACGAGCCAAAAACAGAAAACAGCTAATTTTTCAGCAAAAATTTCTCAATAAATACAAGATATATGATAAAATGCTACAAACAATTTTTAAATAACGTGAAAAGTCCCTTCAAAGTTTTGTTTTTATTTGACTGTATTATTTTTATCTCGAAACAAACGGAATATTTTTTTAAATTTAGAATCTTTCAGGTGTTCGGCGAATCCCTGCAAGGCTTAACAGAGTCGTCGACAGACGTGTCTATCTCCAGCACTCCCTCATCTACTACTGCAGTTTGTGCGGAGGGCGCCTGGTGCGCCGCCCGCCTGGCGCCCGCGCAGGAACATGCCGTGGATACGCTTGTAGCCACGCTCACTGATAAACTGAGGGATGGGAAGGTAAATAATAATATTACTTCTGACGGAATTATGATCATGGTGGCAAAAGTCAGTGGAGACTAACCATCGAAAGAAGGAAAGAAAAAGTATTTATTTGCCACAAAATGAGTGCGATTAGTACATTAATTGAAGTATTTTAAATACATCTTAGCATGCCCAGTGTGGCATCGATCCGTCCATGCCCGATAATTTAATGTAGCCCTCAATGAGACATGCAGGATACATACGGGCTGCCTAAAACCAATACCACTGGCAGCATTGTACCCTTGTACGCTTGCAGGAATAGCCCCTCCGGAGGTCCAAAGAGAAGTGACCATAAGCTCTTAGAGCGGTATCAATTTGAGATCGAGTAAGTGACAGATGTATACAAGTCATATACATCTGTCCCTTATTCGATCTCAAATTGAAGCAAACAAGCAGGAGACAGATAGACGACACTCTTTATACAATGTGGGCATGCCAAAGGTGTGCTACACTTTATATACTGACAAAGTGACGTTGTAAGCCCCCCACTCCTGAATTTTGCTGCGCTTTATCTTTGTCAATTTTGATTTATTTGATATAGCAATAAATACCGGCCCAATATTATTTGATAATGCCACTGATGGACTAAATATAATTATAATTTTTCTACCCAAAGCCATTTATCAAAAATATTTGTGTCAAGTTGCGATGCAGTTGCAATTTTTTTTGTTCTTACATAACAAAAACAATAACTTGATTGACAAATGCAACTTCAAAAATGTTTTTTTTTAATGGTTGGAACGCAAAATAACCGGTGGATAGCCATCCAAAACTGTTAGCTTAAAATACACATGGTATATTTTCAGATATCAGACATCGCGACCTCAAGCGTAATGGAGCTGTATGGTTATAAGATGACTTGCTTAGAACAGAGGCTGCATTCACATTCCGTAGCTTTACAGGTAAGCAAATGTATATTTATTGAGAGGTACGTAATAATTTTCACAGAAATGAAAAAGGGAAGAAACATGTTGGACATTTAACATTCGAATTGAGATCAATATGCTTCTTTAAATAATTAAAAGTGCAAATTTTTTTTTTTTATTATCTATAGGCTTGCGCTTGACCACTATCTCACCTGATGGTAAGCGATGATGTGGTCGACGATAGAGCACGCTTGCCTAGAAGAAACCTATTCACTCTTGACTTAAAGACCCCTAGATTGTAGCTATCGGGAAACACAGATTCCGGCAGGGAATTCCACTCTTTAGCTGTACGCATAATAAAAGTGTCCCCAAAACGTTTTGTGCGTATGGGTGGGATGTCCACCATGTACCGATGACGCATCGCCGTACGTCTGGTAGTCCGATGATGGAACGGGCTGGGCGGAATTAAATCATGTAATTCCATCGCACACTCCCCGAAATGTAACCGATAAAATACCGACAAACTGGCAACTCGGCGACGATGTTCAAGGCTCTGGAGCTTTGACTTGACCAGTGCCTCATTACCGATGAGTTTCTTGGCCCGCTTTTCGATCGACTCTAGTGCATCAAGCTGGTATTTGGCAGATCCATCCCAGAGATGAGAACAGTACTCCATGCACGATCGAACTTGCGCTTGATACAAGTTGAGCAGCTGTTCCGGCGTGAAGTACCTTCTCACCTTCGCAAGGATCCCCAACTTTTTGGCTGCCAGCTGAGCCTTTGCCTCAATGTATGGCCCAAAATTGAGAGTCGATGTCAACGTAACGCCAAGAAGCTCAAGATGGTTCGTTATTGGCACGGTTACATCACGGAAAGTAGGAGCCGGGTGGAATTGGCTCCTTTTAGCGGAAAAAAGACACGCCTGGGTTTTAGCAGCATTAAACCTGACCAGATTGGCATCGCCCCATTCGGAAACTGCCTGCAAGGACAAGTTCAAGCGCTCCACCATGGCCTCCCGGAGAGACCGGACCTGAGGCCCGGTAGCACGCGCGTTGGACAAGTATCTCTCAGCAACAGTGCTGTCGTCTGCATACCCAAAGGTGCCGGGCTTCAGCAGATCGTTAATGTGCAACAAGAACAATGTTGCTGAGAGTACGGACCCCTGAGGGACCCCGGCATTAATATCCAATTGGTCCGACGAGCAGCCATCGATAACCACTCGAATGGACCGATCTCTCAGGAAGTCTGCAATCCAATCACACAGACCACCGGGCAAACCGAATGAAGGAAGCTTACCAATAAGGCTTTCGTGCCAGACCCTATCGAAAGCCTTCGAGATGTCGAGGGAGACGGCAAGCGCTTCCCCATGCCTCTCGATGGCCTCACTCCATATGTGAATGGCATACGCTAGAAGATCCCCAGTAGACCGATTTCGGCGAAAGCCGTATTGGCGGTCGCTAAGGATATCGTTAGTTTCTAGGTATGCCAGGAGCTTAGTGTTGAGTACACGCTCCATACTCTTACAGAGTATGGACGTTACAGAGATGGGTCTGTAGTTGGCCGGGTCAGCTCTACTGCCCTTCTTGGGCACGGGCTGTACGTTGGCTTGCTTCCAAGCATTCGGCACTGTTCCAGTCTCATATGAAAGGCGGAATAGGCGTGTCAAGATCGGAGACAGTTCAGGCGCACAGGTTCTAAGAACTATAGCTGGTATGCCGTCAGGGCCGCTAGCCTTGTTCACGTCGAGGTTGCGCAGCACCCTACGGACGTCCTTTTGATGGATGCGAATGTCCGACATACTCGTCTCGCACCCATCAGGAGAAGGAGGGGGCCGCGAATCACCAGGATTCAGACGCGAAGATGCCGCAAAAAGGGAGGCAAACAAATTTGCCTTCTCCTCAGCGGTGTGAGCCAGTGACCCATCGGGTTTCAGCAGTGGTGGTAGTGAGGGACAGCAGAAGTTCGACTCGACCGACTTAGCCAGGGACCAGAACGCTTTACTACCTGCTGGGTAAGAAGCAAGTTTGGCCCCCATTCGGCCAATGTGGTCGAATCGAGCCCCACGCAACACCTTCTTGCAGGACTTGGCAGCCCTGTTGTAGGCTTTCTTCTTCTGACCCAAGTCACTCGCTTTACGCGATCGAGCGTCGACCCATGCCAGGTACGCCTCATGTTTAAGCGCGTCGGCGCGACGACATTCGGCGCCAAACCATGGCCGGTCAACGCTGGAAATCGTTATGTCAGAGAACGGAATGTAGTACTCCATTCCCTGACGCAACACATCAGTAACGGCGTCCGCGCACGACGAAGGATCAGCCGAAGAAAAGCAAGTAGGCTGCCAAGGATAGCAAGCGAAGAAAGAACGCATGCCATCCCAATCTGCTGACCTGTACCGCCAAACCCGCCGGGTGCCTCTTGGGCTGGGATCGGGCGGGGAATAGACGGACACAGACTTCACCAGACAGTGGTCGGAACTACCCAGGGGTGAACTTATCGACACAGAGTATCTGTCTGGATCTGTTGTCAGCAGAAGGTCCAAGCAATTCGCTGTGTGCGAATCAACATCCGGTACCCTCGTTGCCCCCTGGACCAGCTGGGTGAGGTTTAGCGTTAGCGAAAGCTTACGCATCTCCCGTCCAGCATGGTCAGTGCACTGGTATGGGAAGAGCCACTCCTGATGGTGGGCGTTAAAGTCCCCCAGTAACACTAATTGGGCGGAAGGGTACCGTTGCTGTGCCGCATCAGCCGCCTCACTGAGGTACTCTGCGAGCCTGGATGTCTCCTGATCTCCGCTGTGCGAGCGGTAGACACAGGCGTAGATAATTTTATCCAGACCTGTGTCCACTAGAGCCCACAGCGTTGAAAATTTTGAGTCCTCAAGGTTACGGAGACGCCGATAGCAAGTGTCATCACGGGCGTACATACACACAATAACATTCTACACACACATATATATATACACAATAATCATTTTAAAACAAACATTTATTGGACTAAAAAGTACGACATGTAATATCGCTTGGCAATACACTTCGAATGAGCTGAAATACGATAGTGCTATCGTATCTGATAGAGGAGTTGCTATGGCCGCCTTCCGGCTCCATCATGAGAACAGCTCCAAAGTACCGCAATATTGAAATGTTTCCAAATTTACATTAGCATGCCCAGCTTAATCGGATGCCAGGAATTGCTTGAGAAACTGATTACTAGTTGCCGGATACTATGCCGGACACAGGAATGCTAGGTAATTAGGTATTATAAATAAAATTTCAGTTACAAAGGGAATTTAGATGCATATTATTGGAGATCACCTTTTTACGCTATAAAGCTTATAAAAATAACTAAATGTCTTACGACGAAATAGATACCATGAACTCGCGCCCTTTACTCCTTTTGGTTCAAACCGAAATAAATAAGTACTAAAAACGTCATATCTATTACTATATAATATTATAAAGTTGAAGAGTTTGTTTGTTTGTTTGAACGCGCTAATCTCAGGAACAACTGGTTGGAATTGAAAAATTATTTTTATGTTAGATAGTCCATTTATCGAGGAAGGTTATAGACTATATAACTTCAAGCTACGACCATTAGGAGTGGATCATAAATGAAAAATGTTGCAAAAACGGGAAAAATATTCCATTTCGAGAGCTTCCGTTGCGTGAGCTGCGTAAACGGTTTAAGTTACGCAACAATCATGCATGTAGGGTAGGTAGGGCAGATGGGTAGGTAGGTAGCCAGTTGACGGGAGCGAAGCCGCGTGGGACAGCTACTTTGATAAAATTAGGAACTATAAGTATATGAATAACTTTTCCAGGGTGCCAGTGAACATATGGCGTCACTACAACATGCCCTTGCGATGTTACAAGCTACAAACTCATCACAACAAGATGTGCTGTACACCACACAGATGCAAAATGAAAGGTAAAGGTTGTTTAGCTGTTGTGTCCTAATTTTCGGTAAGGAGCACTGTCCACGTAAACCGCACGTCATGTGCACGTTATCGTCAATTGACGATTGCTTGCATCTTGCGTAGAAACAATCAAAACTGATATATTGCGCTGAAGTTATATGGTTACACTAGTCGACAGCACGAACTATTTTGTGCGCGGGGTTAAAATGCCTGCTATCTCATCCGACAACTCGTGCGAAAGGGATAGATGCTGTGATGAGCAGTAAGAAGCTAGTTCGCGTACGAATTAGCACTTTTGCAAGTTTGTAGCGAAATGGATGATGATTTAGGACGAAAACGAGCGCGCGAAGTTTTATAAACAGACCTTTGGGTGTCTAGATATCCTGAAAAAACGACTAAATCTATCTGTTCAAAATACAATTATTTGCATTGTTGAACTACTAATCTGTCCCTGTATGGAGGCTGTTTTGCAATTTTCCGTCTTATGGTATTTATTTACGCCCAAAAATGCGTTAAAATTAGTGTCGAAATGTGGAACATTCGACGCTCATAACTTTCAAATATTTTCTTTTTTTAATTTGTCTTATCATTATCTAGCCCTGTATGGAAATACAGGGCTAGATAATGATGAGACAAATTGATATTACTTTTTATTTTGAACGTACATCGTCAAACAGTGGAATAATCCCTAGACTACGTTTGTATGGAAGAATTTTCGACTAGTGTAACCTTAAATAACCTTTTTCGTCAAACTACAACGAAGTGCCTCTTTCCGTAAGTGAATTCGCCAAGGCAAAGGGTTTGACCCCATCAATCGACTAATCACATAGACGGAAATCTACAATATGTCTTTAATCTCGCCCGTGATTGGTAGATTGATGGGGCCCAAACCCTTTGCCTTGCCGATTTCACTTAAGCAATTAGGTTGCTGCTCATCCTCCAACTATTTTACAGCGAGAATATAACACTTATCAACAAGCTCAAATCATCATATTCAAACCAGTTATTAGCTCTACCACATCCAAGCATACAATTATTATTATGTTAACATCACGAACACCTATGAATCGCTTGATTCACGAAATTACGTAATAGATGAATGACCGCAATACTATTTTATTCTACTTTTACTATAAATATCTTTCGTGTTTCGATACTGAACGCTAAATTGAAGCAACATCGTATAAGCATCGGTGGTTCAGTGGTAGAATGCTCGCCTGCCACGCGGGCGGCCCGGGTTCGATTCCCGGCCGATGCAATATACTTTTTGCTAATTTAAATTTTGTTTTAAGGATTTTACCCAGTATTGCACAGCATTTTACACGATTTACCTTAATAAATACGCTTAAATAATGTTTTTTTACGTTTCTAGGCACAAGAAAACTATAGAAGAACTCCACAAACAACTAGAAGATGCAGAAACAACGCTGCGTGGTTTCCGAGCAAAGTTGGCCGCTGAAAAACTAGACAAAGAAAATCAGAAGGAAAATCTACACAAAGAAATGCGCGCACAAATGGCTGTATGTATTGTAAAAAGTTTAATAGCGACCTCGATTTACGAAGTGCAAAATATAAGTAAATGTAACAAAATGTCTGAATAACTAAGTTTTACATTTTAATTGATTTATATCCAGTTTAAGGCGTATATATTCCCCAATGTTAACGCAGTACTGGCCGTGCGCCCGCTTGTAGCCAGAATATCAAATTTGAATCTCCTTTTGAACAGTTTTGTTTGCAAAATATTCTATGATTGCTATTTTAGTTATGAAGAAATCCTAAACATCAATTATTCTGTGTCGAAAACATATTGTGAAAATATATTATTTTTTTAAAGCAAAACTGTTAGTTACACGAAAAAAACAAGTTTCACAAATCAACATCATCATCAGCCTTTTAATATTCCCACAGGCCTCCTCAGGAGGTTTTCACAAACAATGCATCAATAAAAAAAAAAATTTCCTAGCTGTTACTAAGGATACTCCTTTAGAAAGTAACCCTTTTGAGGGCACTAAAGCAGTGGCAGGCCCTTAATATCAGTGAACTTCTTATCTTGTTTGTTTTTAGGGTTCCGTACCCAAAGTGTAAAAATGTATACGTTCCAAACACAAATATTAATATCTTACTTATTACTAGTATTATAAATGGATAATAGGATGGATGTTTGTTACTCTTTCACACAAACACTACTAAACGGATTTAGATGAAACTTTGCAGTAATATAGCTTAAACATCAGAATAACATATGGGATATTTAGGGTTCCGTGCCCAAAGGGTAAAAACGGGACCCTATTACTAAGACTCAGCGATCCGTCTGTCTGTCCGTCTGTCACCAGGCTGTATCCCATGAACCGTGATAGCTAGACAGTTGAAATTTTCACAGATGATGTATTTCTGTTGCCGCTATAACAACAAATACTAAAAACAAAATAAAATAAATATTTAAGTGGGTCGTTTTTGCGATAATGGTACGGAACCCTTCGTGCGCGAGTCCGACTCGCACTTGGCCGGTTTTTTTATTATTGCCAATAAAATGACGAATAGAAAACTAATCATTAATTTTGCCAATCTGCATTACAGTTTTCGGCAATTACATCTTTTTTTCACTGAACGACTTTTCTAGAAGGTTAGAAAGGAGTTTTATATTTCGTAAATATCTTAATTTTTTTAGAATAACGCTTCCATTTTTGCTTACATATATGACTTTTTTGCAGAGTCTTGAAAATGATATGAAAGTCCGCGAGCGAGAGTTCGAGGAGCGTCTGAAAGCAGCGGAAGCTGACAATAAAGCAGTGCAGAAGAAATTGGAACAACAGGTGGGCTTTATTTTATTTTTATGACATTAAGGTCCTAATACATACCAATTTTATAGTGTGAAAGAAGTATTTTTTTTTTCAACAGACTACAAAAATGTAGGAGGTTCTGTTTTAATTGTTTCACTTCACGTTTTCAACATTTGAACTACGAAAAACAAAACACTATAAAGCGAAATATAACTTTCTAATCGTTTTTGACACCGACTTCCGAAAAGAAAGTTATTTTTCGGTTTGCAGTGTTTTGTTTTGAAAGTGGCTTTAATTTTATTGTTATTTTATTTTTCTCTTTTTAGTTTTGGCAAATTACCATGAATATACGCATTATTAAGGATAACTTAAAAACTACTCGTCAGATCTTTATAAAATTTAAATGGGACTACATTAGAAGCACCAGATTTCAAATGAAAAAAGAATAATCAAAATCGGGTCATATATAATTGGCGGAGTAATTGCGTAACAAGCATACAAAAAATTACAGTCGAATTGAGAACCTCCTCTTTTTAAAGTGGGTTGAAAACTGCTCTTACTGTACGAATCGAATTCACTATTAAGTCCTGTCAATTAAATTAGTACTTGCAATTTACTGTGTTCTGATTTTTATGTAATGTCTAGACCGATTTACGAGATTCTTGCATAGAATAAAGGTCTGACGAAAATGTTCTTCATATTTTAGCAATATCTGCCTGTCACATGTTACTTGGGGACGGCGCAAAATGTTTTCTTCTTCGATTCGCTTTTCTTTCATACCACCACAGATAATATAATACTAGCAATACAGATGCCTCATCCCATAAAAAGAAAGTGTGCCGACTTAACTAGCATTTTACGTCTGATTATATTATTGTTATAAGTACATCGATCGCGTTCGGTTCCGTTCGACCGCTATAGATGGTGTTAGCAGCGACTTGCAAGTAAAAGGGTTTTCTCGGTTCGTGACAATTTTATTCTTAAAATACAGTGACGATTTGTTTTATAGTATTTTTTGCACGTTTTAAAAGTTTTGTTGTACCAAAATGTGCTACAAAACAAATTTAAAAAGTGGAGTGGAGTGGCATGCCTCAGAAATTTAAAACCATCTATTGGAATCAATTGTAAATAATCTTTTAAATGTGAATTAAGAGCCCAATATTCCATAATCTTGTGCTTAGGAGAGTTGATTAAACAAGAACATACCATTTTTACAATCATATCTAGAAAATGTTAATTTTGCACATAATTCAATTACAAATCGATGCATATCGCGCCATCTAGTGATATTTATTTAGACAAAATTTTGTTTGTTATCGCTGGGACCCTGTGATATCACTCTTCACACAATCCCAACTAAAACAGTGTTTACTAAAACGTCTTATTTCTTACAGACAAGTAAAAACAGCGAGTTGGCGGGCGTGCTCATAAAGTTTGAGGAGCGCGTCAAACAGCGAGACAAGAAGCTAGACGAAGCGGCCAGCAACGATGCCGCACTACGCAGGGAGCTCGACCAGAGGGATACGGTATGTTCCTTACTATATTGCGTCCAGCTACATTTGACATAAGCCCGCCTATGAAGTTCCATAATTATTAACAGGCAACCATAGACAATAAAATTCAACACTCCATGGACGCTTACGTTAGTGAAGCGAAGTTTTCTTTAGCCCCGATATGCTGATGAATTAAAATTCACAAATGAATCGAATTATGTCTAATCGAAGTATCTACTGGGGATTTTTTAGCGTATGCCATTGCCACATATGGAGTGAGGCCATCGAGAGCCACGGGAAAGCGCTTGCCGTTTACCTCGACATCTCGAAGGCTTTTGATAGGGACGGGCACGAAAGCCTTATTGGTAAGCTTCCTTCGCTCGGTCTGCCCGGTGGTCTATGTGATTGGATTGCAGACTTCCTGAGCTATCGGTCCATTTGAGTGGTTAACGATGGCTGCTCATCGGATCAATTGGATATTCATGCCGGGGTCCCTCAGGGGTCAGGTGTATCAAGCGCAAGTTCGATCATGCATGAAGTACTGTCACAGTATCAATATGGACGAACAGTACGGACACTACCTACAAACTCTCGAAACGGCACACTCACACAAAAAAACACTAGCTGCATAAAAATTATACAATAGAAAAATGGCGGCTTTTGGGTGCCAAGGGTTTTAAGAGGTGATTTCAAAAATAAACTCGCGAATAAGATACGTAGGTATTTACCAACCACTGCTTTAATGGAGTTTTATGTTTTGGAAAATGTTATGTTCCTTTTTGTTGAAAAAAAGGGACTGCGCAAAACTGATTTTATGTTTAATCGCACTTCTACGGCATTAGAACTGGACCTGAGACGCATAAGGTCGGATGTCGAGAGAAATTATTTGAAATCAAACTTTGCTTTCGTGCGCATTATAACAACGTTTAACAGCTATATTTATGGACCTTAGTCAATGTTCCAAGTTTAAACTGTCGTTAATTTGTTCATCCTCATTGGCGTAAATGATTCAAACATTCTTCTTTCTTCATTGAACATTGTAAATTGGCTTCTTTCTAAACACTTGTGTGATTTGCTAACAGAATTCTTTCTCCTTACAGACAATCAAACAGCTAGAGAAGACAGTCCTAGAACGAGAGAACCGCCTGTACCAGCTGACGACACAGTTAGAGGAGATGAAGCGCGTGCAGGAGATGGTCGCCAAACTGATGAGCAAGAGTACCACCTCCACCAGCTAACATCGACTAACGTGAGTAGGGTTATAAGCTCTATTTATAACGGTGTAGGGTTGCTAATGGTGTGGAGTGAGCATACACTGAGTAGGACTGTGTGCTCTAGTCATAGGGACATAAGAATGGTAATAGTATGAATTTGATGAGCAAGTGGGCAAAGTCCCATAATTATTAACAGGCATCCATAGACAATAAAATGCAATACCAATAAAATTACTGGCTGGACGGCTACAATCATTCTACGCTTTAGATAACTAATTTGCAGGTTTGTTTGTTTGGCGCCAACTCAGAATGCTAGACTAAAAGATATTTTTTGTTTTTCTGTTCGTTATTTCGTCGGTTATTTTTTTTATTCAAAAAGATTTTTCCTATCGCTATCGACGATTTTGTTGATATAATGTCTCTTGTCTGGAGCCTCTTGACATAGCAGTAGACAGAAGTGTGTGGAAAAGGGTGATTGGATACTTGCCCATACAAGCTACATAAAAAATACAAGTTAGAAGTTATTGCTCACTTTGTAGTGTTTTTATTTTTAAGATGGTTGTATTTTTTTGTAATAGTACAATACTGCAGCGGCCAGCAAAAGAGGCATTGATGGACGAACGTGAACGTGTAAGTCCATCAATGCCTAGTTGTGGCCAAGGCTTGTTTAGTGCTTTTCTCAAATAATGCGCGGAAATTAAAACTAAGTAGCACCTAGAACTCATTTTGTCAAATACAATTATTTTTCGAAATCAATGACGAACAACAATAATTATGCCCGTGTTGTTTTTTTTTTTTTTCTATAAACAGCTTTCTATATGCAAGCCAGTTCGAAATTTAAATAAAACCTTTGATAAGTTACCTCCTTGGTTGCCATGTTTCGTAGTAAAAGATCGTTCAATTTTTAAATTACACGACAGATATGAGTTTACTTTGTAATTTATTTGGCCGCTAAACACGACAGATATGGATTTTCATACAACTTTTGCCGGCCGCTGCTCGCTTGTATATGGCCAGTACAGCAATTGCGATTTATTTTGAAGAAGGTTGTCAAAATAATGCTCTAATTTCCAAGCATGTTTGAGAAAAAAGTTTTATTTTATTTTACTCATTTTAGTTGTGTACATAATGTCTAGTTCTATAGTAAGTTACCTGCTCGGTTATGCCTGAAAAGATAACCCGAATAACATAAAACTTGAACAAAACCGGTGAAATGAGAGTGTGCCAGGGTGAACTGTACACATCTGAGTACCCCTTTAGAGCGTATCGGCGTGGGGTTATGTTATGTAATGGTGTAAACAATAAACATACATACAATTGCAGCAAACCCGAGAGATTTGCCTTGTTTATTGAAGAATTCTGTTGTATATCGCCGAATTTCTTCATCAGATCTGCACCAAATGTGAATGAGATAATATGAAAAGTACCAGCATTAAAAAAAAGGATCATCAAAATCGGTTCACCTAGTAAAAAGTTTTGAGGTGACACACATTAGTTTAGTTTAAAACAAAATGATATTTTAAGGAAAATATGACGCGAACTCTATGTACAGTCTGTAGCACGAAAGTGGTGTGATCGACCGTGTTTCCCCCAATGAGACGTGATCGTTTGGATAAAATTGATTTACAAATAATTTTCTTTGTTTATAGGTCACAATGTCATCGACAATGTTCGGCGGGACCAGGGATCTCAACGACAACACAACTATTACAAGACAATATTTTATACTAATAATATATCCGCATCATGATAGATTTTAATATTATTTTACAAGTGTTTTTCATATTGCGTATATGAATGAACTGGATTATGGAATGCGAACAAATTGATAATGTTTATTGTATAGATATTTTAATGTCGGACTAATAAAATTATGTATGAACATGTCGCATGTGTTTAATTCGTCAATCAATCTGCCTGCTTTTTACCAACTATGTCAGGGTCGGCCTCCAGTCTTACCGGATGCAGCTGAGTACCAGTTTTTTACTTGGAGCGACTGCCTACCTGGCCTCCTCAATCTAGTATCTGGGTAACACGATATCTTTAGTAAGGCAGGTGTCAGATTGCCTGGCGTCTGACTACAGATAACGACGTGCCAATGACGGCCAGGACCACGGAGCACATAGCAGGCCAGGACCAACGGCTTATTAAGACTGGCGTCAGATTGCCTGGCGTCTGACTACAGATATCGACGTGCCAATGACAGCCAGGACCACTGAGCACATAACCTGGCCTAGACCAACGGCTTGGTAAGACTGGTGTCATATTGCCTGGCGTCTAACTACAGATAACGTCGTGCCAATGACGGCCAGGACCACGGAGCATATAACCAGGCCAGGACCAACGGCTTGGTAAGACTGGTGTCAGATTGCCTGGCGTCTAACTACAGGTATCGGCGTGCCAATGACGGCCAGGACCACGGAGCACATAACCAGGCCAGGACCAACGGCTTGGTAAGACTGGTGTCAGATTGCCAGGCGTCTGACTACAGATAATGACGGCCAGGATCACGGAGCACATAACCAGCCAGGACTAACGGCTTTAAGTGCTTTTTCGGTATGTTAGTTAAGATGGTAAACCCATCCACGGACCGACCTCAGCATGCGTTGCTTAAGACCAGTTTTTTTATCCCTAGTTAACTCAACCAATGCTTAAATAATGCTAACCAATGATTTTAAATTTCGGTAAAACGGGCTTTTCGAACAATTACGAGCCTCACAAATGGTAAAATTAGTTGATAAAATGCGTTTGAAATTTGAAACCATTGGTTAGCATATTTAACCATTGGTTGACTTAACAACGAATCAAAAAACTAGACCTTAGCCTTGAAGATAGGTGTACAGCTGTTATTATTTAGCCTATTTTAATCATGCATATCTCCACAAAGTAAAGTCCGCCATTATACCGCCATAATAAAATTGATATCATTTTATTGGTGGCTAAGTTTTAAAGATACCTATGGGCAATTTTAGATTTTCGCGAAAACTTGTAAGTACCAAAATTTACCTTAATTTTCAACTTTTTTTTTATTTTTGGAATTTTTCCTTTTTTTTATTTTTAGTTCAATTATAGTTCTTACAAGTTTTCGCGAAAATCTAAATTTGCCCATATCTTTAAAACTTAGCCAAGTGATGAGACATCCATCTAACTAAAGAACACAGTCGCGCCATAAAACAAAAGAGTAATTTATCACAACGATTCATAAACTTAGCGTCCTTATTCTGACCTCTACATACCCCTTTACCAAAACACCAGACAAGACAGCCCACTTATCTCGAAGTGAGCTTGAAATCAGTGAATATAACACAAACATGGAGGGATGGCGGGAACAAGCCTGATGACGTCTCCCGTGTTCCGGCGAACTGACCTTGAACTAGCGAGATGAGGCAGGGTTAGGGACGAGTCACACTGCGTTGGAATACTCAGTAATACGCGAGTATGGGATACTCCTTCCTTTCGTGTTGATTTGGCTCAAATGGTATCTGACCCGTATGCAGCCACCTGAAGCTCTAGAAAAATGTGATTTTATCTGCGATGGCGATGAACGAAATGTAAGGAGTGGATCACGAGCCATTTCGATCGCGCTTGTTGACATGCATTTTTGACATTTAACTGCGCAGGGTCTTGCGGCCAATTTCAGAGACACAAAGATCCGCTGTGACTAGGTGCTATACATTGTCCTTAAAACGCCGGCAATCAATACACATCTAACGTACGTAATGTTTATGTACATTACAAATGGAAGGAAATGGGCTTAAAAGCTTCTTGAAAGCCTCTGCTAATGTTATTACATTTAGTGATTAGGTATTTTACGTAGCTAGGTAGGTACTTAGTGAGATAGTAAGGTTCTTTTCGTTACTTATTATATATATATGTAGGAGGAAGGTATTTCTAATAATCTAGAACAAAGAAGTATGACGCATTTAAACTTATTAATTCAGTTTTGTTTAATTGGCAACATTTAGCCTACGATTCAATCTCAGTTCGATTTTATTCGATTGACAACACTTTATTTGGCTTATGTCAAAATACTCGATTTTGATTGGATGTTAAAAGCTGTGAACTTTGCCCGAGGTGTTCTTAAAACAATGAAAGCAGGGTAGCCAAGGATAATGGCGACCTGAGCGAAGTCGCCCGCCATATTTGGTCGGAAAAAGTTAGAAAAAGGAGCGCGTTTGCAAAAAGTTGAAAAACAGAGTTGTGAGGGAAATAATTGAGAAGTAGCCTAAAGTGTGGCGTTATAAACTTGAAAGTGTGTTTTGTTGAGAGAAAGCGAAACGAATAGGTGGCCGAATTCGCTGCTTTGATAAGATTGGAACAAGGACTATCTCCAAATCGGCATAAGTTACCTGCTTTGTAGCATGCATATACCCACGAAAGCCCACAAGATCGAGTGTTTATCCAAGATAGCCCTCCTATTTGCGACATATATTTATGTAGGTATGTATTATAATATGTATAAGATATATATGTAACATATGTATTTAAAAGGTTTGCTTTCCACGGTTTAAACAATGCACCTGCCATGTTATCTCTTCACCACCCTTGGTTGACTGGTAGAGAAAGCCTAAGGCATTAAGTCCGCCATTGTACCTTTGTGCATGAAGTTTAAATAAATAAATAAATAAGTTCCTACTTTGTTAACTACTGGTAGACGGGAGCATCTATCAAAACAACATTCCTGTTCTTTTACTGCAGAATAAGCCGAATAAAAGCTGATGTTGTCTTTGAAAATATCTAATCAAACCATTTCTGATAAGCAAGAAGTCGCTGAGACATTAGAAAAGTTCTTTACCAACATTCCGTTAGAGGTTACGAAGTCACTTCTCTCCTCATCTAAATTGGCTGCAGCTCTTCTTAAGGAATACTTTACTAAAGACATACCAACCTTTAAATTTAAACCAATATGCATTGATACAATTAAAAACGCGTTCAAAAGTCTCAATATAAAAACACTGAAGACTTATGGGGGATATCCGTTAGGGCAAGGGTTCTTGGAGATATTATTGACTCAATTGCTCCTGTCGTAACAGGCATATTCAATCAATGTTTGGACAGCGGCACGTTTCCTGACTTAATGAAACAAACAAAAGTAACCTAACTAATTAACCTACTAGTCACACGTGACACACTTAACTTTGGTTTTGACTGACGCCGCAAAATGTTAATTTGATGCAATTGTTTAAAGATATTTCATTTTAGCAAGTACAAATAAACACGTCCGCCTAGTCTCGCGACTGGTCGAAGATGACTGTGGTTAGACTGTGTGCATAATGAGGAGTATTCTGAAAAAAAGATGTTTTAAGTAAGCGACACTCCACTAGATCTCCTAGCGACACTCAAAGCCGAGAGCCGAAACCCACAGGAGTTGCTCCACCCGTATTGTGTGGTTCCTTAGTTTTATCCTGACTTCGGCTTTTAATTTGTAGGCCGCCAAACGAAAGTCGTTCTGAGCAGTCGACCACCTCATAACTTGACTTGCGAGAGGCAACTCACAAAAAAAAAAGTTTGCCTTTTTTGACTGTGACCGCTTTCTAATCTATGTACCTTTTAAAACAATGAACTCTAGGTCAGTTTTCGCGGATCAATTAATTCAGTGTCGTAGGTCATTCTTTTATTAGCTTATCACCCAAAATATCTTGACGGCTCAGTGTGAATCGACCTGAACAGACGAATACAGACAGGGGCAGACACGCTCTTTTGTGTTGTACACTCACTAACAAAAATAATATAGCAAACACTATTCATAGGTATTTCTCCCAACCCGGGGTGTCTACATTGTATTTATTATGAATACATAATATATACAATGTAGACACAGATATACGGATAATACACGTTTTTACGTAATAAAGAGTGCTAAAATGAACAATTATTTTCGTTTATGTGTTACTTTGTAGGGGTATTAAGCTGAAACTAACTCATAAAAATAACATTTTAGCATCAGCTCAGGTATTTCACTACCTCATTATTCTAAAGATGGCGAATGCTGAGTTTCAATTTAAGCCTGAAAGCATTGGCCGTTTGAAAATATCTGTCAGGAATTTTTCAATAGCAATAGCCCAGTAAAAGAATGCTTGGACGAATTTGGGGAAGGCCTTTGCCCAGTTACAGTTACAGTATAGGCCAGGGATGGCGAACCTTTATTGGAAAACGTGCCATTTAAAATATACTCGTAGTACCTGGGTGACCGAGCTCCGCTCGGGTTAAAATAGAGAAAACGACTCTATCTCAATAAAAAAATCCATCCAAAAACCATACCATAAAGTATCTATCGCGATAAATCCCTCTAGCTAAGTTTCATTGTTAGAAAACGTCGTTTTCTTTGTTTGTTTTTATATATATATAAGAATTGGTCGTTTAAAGGTATTTATTATATTATTATATAGATATATTTTTATGTGACAATGAAGTGCAAAGCAAAAGTATTTGACTTTGTCTTAATTGACAAAAAATAAAACGAATTGCTATGAATTAATCAATTATTTATTTGCCCCCAGAAATTCTTACAGCAATCCTAATAAATATTAACAGTTTTATGTTGTATTTAAATAGAAGTAGGAGTTGGTGTCATTTCTGCTGTTGCAAATTACCTAGATTCTAAATAACCTCATTTTAGCGTGCCCAAAATATTTTGTGCCACCACAGGCACGCGTGCCATAGGTTCGCCATCCGTGCTATAGGCTATTCATTGTGTTTTTTGTGTACATCTTTCATTGGAGGGCCTGAATAAATAAATAAACATTTACCAGCTATGCGTGTGTATACTTACTATAATTCTTCTTATTGTGTGAGGATGTGGACACTTCTGGTGTCAGAGTTAATTAAACCGCCTCTGGCAAACCCTGACTAGGCTATTTCAGACTTACATTAACAACATAACTCCTACAGCCTAACTGCGTAAGTGAATTCGGCAAGGCGAAGGATTTGATCCCATCAATCGACCAATCACGTGCGAGATGAAAGACGCGTTGTGGATTTCCGTCTATGTGATTGGTCGATTGATGGGGACAAATCCTTCGCCTTGCCAAATTCACTTTCGCAATTAGGCTGCAGGTTCCCTCCTCGTTTTCCTTCACCGTTGCCTATGATTGCCAAGATAAACTTAGAAAGTACATATGAAATATTGGTAGTTGCCGGATTTGAACCCACGACCTCAAGCAAGAGAGGCGAGGTTTTAGCCACTGGGCCACCACGACATATAGATACTTAAGTGCCTTACCACAAAACAATACTAAAATGCTTATAGGTACCTTAAAATCAGATTAAAACCGCTCTGCCTTCACCAGTACTTACTCATTATAGTCACCTGAGCGCTCTTAACCGTCGGCATTGCAGGTACATAGCCCACATAGGTCACAGCTGGCTGTTCTGAATCTGTCATACACCTACGAACTTGACACCATGACCTTCAATCGCCAGGAATGTCAAGGTCAGTCTGTTTAGGGTTAATTAGGGTTATTTTGTTTTGCTCCCACGATACCTATACCTAGGTAGGTAGATATCCTGCAGAATCCATGTCGTTTTCTGGGATAGTGCCAGTTCTCGCCAAACTTCTTGGCCGCCCTGCAGTTGCCTTTCCGATACGCAAGGCACGGCGCTGTGCTATTTTTTGTTGTATGACATTTACTAATGCGCAGCCACTGTAGCCAACTTTAGGGCGGCCATGAAGTTTGGCGAGAACTGTTACACATTTTTTTTTATATTTTTATAACTTGGGTACAGTCTATAATAATAATAATACATCGGCGGCTGCAGTTGCGTCGAGCTCAAGCGACGAGTATTTTTCCCCGCCGACGTCGCCAACACCTGTACGTCGGCAGGGGAGAGGCCGGCCACCGAGGAGCTTGGGATCTAGGAGCCAACCGGCCCCGAGCCGGGTCCCCGCTGCCGGTGGTTGTGTGCAGCGCATGAGATGGACTCAAGGTATGAATGAGAACGTCATGCGCGCATATTACGGGTCTACAGAGGGGGGAACTAACCTCACTGCGTACCGTGTTAGGATGCTGTCTCTGTTTCGGGACCTAGAACCAACCGTAAACGTCTCGGCCCAACGATTGTCGGATCAGGTGCGGGTCATCCAGCGTAATCACAGGTTGGATGACGCCGCACTAGATAGGTTGCGCTCAGAATTGCTGAGCAACCAAATCATCTCAACCCCGACACAGACCGCGGCACCGCCAGCCACTATTGTGATCCCGCCGCGGTCTAATCTTGTTAACGATGAGGCAGATGATAGGGTTGCCACAGTAAGTAGCCAGTGCAACGAAAGATTGAGGAGCGCACTGGAAGATGCGATTCGCGAGTATAGGTCGACTCCGAATGAACTTAGACCCCGATTACCACGGTTGCCTATGCACAAGAAGAATAGGGCGCTGGTGTGTGCCTTGGACTCGCTGCTTAAGAACATCTTTGAAAGCAGCGAGAACCTTGTTGATACGCACTCAATCCTGTATTGCGGGGCTGTTGCGGCATGTCGTTTAGCCAACGTTAAGTTTCCAAACGAGGCTATTCGACCAAAGCCTGCCGTGCCAGCTTGGCAATGCAGGATCGAAAGGCGTATCGATGGGGCCAGGGTACTCATCGGCAAACTATACTGTTTCAGGGAGGGCAATACACGACCACGTGTGATGCGTTTCGTGAGGCGGGCGTTTTCGGGGACTGAAATTAGTCCTCGAGAATACATGTCCCGTGTCACGGAACGCATCGACTACCTGAAACAGAAAGTTTGTGCATGGGCAAACCGTATTCGGCGGTATAGGCGGCGGATTCACCGGTACTCGCAGAATCGCATGTTCCAGAGCGATGAGAGGTGGGTATATAGAGCTTGGGAGCGACCTGAACAAAATGTGACTAGCGTGTGCCGCCCGGATGATGTCGCCACGAGTACATTCTTGCGAAACATCTGGTCGGTGCCCGTTTGTCACACTGAGGGTGGCTGGATGCGTGATGTCGAGCGCGTGTGTGAAGCTATACCAGAAATGGAAAAAGTAACTATTAGTCCATCTGATGTAGCCAAAGCAGTTCGTCCGCTACCGAACTGGAAGTCTCCGGGACCGGACGGACTGCATAACTTTTGGCTAAAATGGTATAGCAGCTCACACGCGCTACTGGCATCTCAATTCCAGTCATGCTTAGAATTTGAAGTTACCCACCTGCTCCATAAGACAGGTAGTCCCGCGGAACCCAAGAATTATAGACCAATTACATGCTTGTCAACGGTTTATAAACTTCTTACATCCATCCTGAGAGCCAAAATTGATAAACACATTGAAAGTAATTCAATAATGTCTACCTCTCAGAAGGGATGTAGGAATGGGTCCCGCGGCACTACGGAGCTACTCCTCATCGACATGGCCATAAGCCAGCAGGTTCGTCGATCCCGCAGGGATCTGTCGACATGCTGGATTGACTACAGAAGGCATACGACTCTGTGCCACATACATGGCTCATGAGGGTGCTGAAGTTGTACAAAATAGATGCAACTGTATGCACCTTCCTTGAGTCATGTATGGGGCAATGGAAGACAGTCCTTCGATATCCAGGATGTCAACCGATTCAGGGGGATGATGAACCTGTATGGATTAAGCGGGGCATAACATGGCATATTTCAGGGCGACAGTTTGAGCCCAATTTTGGTTCTGCTTAGCCCTGAATCCTCTAAGCACACTGCTGGAGGATTCAGGACTAGGCGATAGCCTAGCCGATAGGTTGAGAAGAGGTGGTCAGGTCATATCTCACCTCCTTTACATGGATGATCTGAAACTCTTTACCCCCAATAAATTCCAACTGACGGAGCTACTGAAGGTAACTGAAACCTTCAGTAACTCCATCAGGATGGAATTTGGTGTGGAAAAATGTGCAGTCATGCATGTAAAGCAAGGGGAGATTATGGAATCCGAGGGAATTCAACTCTCTGATTCCATACACCTTAGACACCTCTCCTCGACCGAAACTTACAAGTATTTGGGTATGTCGGAAGCGTTGGGCATCAACAGTACTGACATGAAGCAACTGCTGAAGGAGCGTTTCTTTGGCCGCCTGAAAAAGGTATTAAATAGCCTTTTGTCGGGCGGAAATAGGGTGCGCGCCTTCAACAGTTGGGTCATGCCGGTTTTGATGTACTCTTTCGGCATACTCAAATGGACTCAGACCGAGCTCGACGCCCTCGATAGGAGGGTCCGGACACTGCTGACCGCAAACCGGATGCATCACCCACGATCATCGGTGATGAGACTGGACATCCCGCGGAAGTGTGGGGGTCGAGGCTTTTTAAACGCCAAGACTCTTCACAACCGCGAGGTGTGCAGCCTCAGAGAATACTTTTTAAAAGCTGAAGTGGGTATGCACCGGGATGTGATCGCAGTGGACAAGGGACTCACCCCGTTGTCCATGGCTAAAGAGAACTGGCGCAAGCCTGTAATACTATCGACTGATGACCGCAAAGAGGTATGGCAAGGCAAGGAGCTACACGGGCGCTTCTATCGGGCTCTCCATGGGCCCGATGTAGATTTCCCAGCATCCGTATCCTGGCTACGTTTCGGCGACCTTTTCGGGGAAACTGAAGGTTTTGTCTGTGCAATTATGGACGAAGTTATCTTGACGAATAACTACCGGAGACATATAATGAAGGACGGGACGGTTGACATATGTCGGGCATGCCACCGTCCGGGTGAATCCATCAGACATATTATCTCTGGTTGTTCTCGTCTGGCTAACGGCGAGTACTTACACAGGCATAACCAAGTGGCCAGGATTATTCACCAGCAACTTGCTTTGAAGTACAATCTAGTGGAATCGGAGGTACCGTATTACAAGTATGTGCCCGACCCAGTTCTCGAAAATGACCATGTCACGTTGTACTGGGATCGGTCTATCATTACTGATAGGACTATTGTTGCCAATAAGCCGGATATAGTGGTGATAGACCGATTAACGCGCCGCACAATGATAATCGATATCACCATCCCACATGACGAGAACCTCGTGAAAGCTGAGAAAGAGAAACAAATCAAGTATCTTGACTTAGCACATGAGGTTGTCGACATGTGGAATGTGGACTCGGCGATCATTGTGCCGATTGTCGTTACGGCCAACGGCCTGATGGCCAAGAGCCTCGACGACCATCTGTCGAGGCTGTCATTGGGCGGTTGGATCAAGGGTCTGATACAGAAGGCAGTACTCCTCGATACGGCTCGCATTGTGAGGAGGTTCCTGTCTCTGGAGCCCTAACCGCCGGTAGCTTGGACCTTGTTCCCGATACCGGTTGGCTTCTATTTTTTATATTTTTAAATGATTTTTTAGTTTTCTTTTTTTTTAATATTTAAAAATGTAATAAAATAAGAAAAAAGATAAATAAACGACATAATAATAATAATAAATGTTTATTGGTGCAAAAAAGGTTACATTACAGTTTGCATACACGTACAGTCAGCTATATTGCAAGAATCCCATTGTAACCATTTTGAATAATGAACCCTGCCTCTCAAACTAGGGGAAACCTGTATCTTGAGAGACAAATCTGAGCAACCTAAAAACTTAGGTAGATGATATTAAGAAAATGTAGCTTGTACAATATTCTAATTATCTAGTTTTTTTATAGATAAGAAACGGCAAGGAGTGAGATTTGATAGTTACCTAATGACCAAACTTTACCTTTTAACATAAACTAACAAATTAAAACACAATTTTTTTAGAGATCCGCAAGAGACCAGGGTTACCGACATAGCCCGAAGAATTTCCAAACTTAAGTGGCAGTGGGCAGGGCACATTGCTCGCAGAACGGATGGCCGATAGGGCAGAAAGGTTCTGGAGTGGCGACCGCGAACTGGAAGACGTTGCGTTGGAAGGCCTCCCACCAGGTGGACCGAACCTGGTGAAGGTTGCGGGGATCCGCTGGTTGCGGGATACACGAGACCGGTCAATGTGGCGACGCTTGGGGGAGGCCTATGTCCAGCAGTGGACGTCTTTCGGCTGATATGATGATGATGATGAAAACACAAATATACTAACTAGGCAGAAAATTACAGAAACTTCTCTTCATATTCAATTTCAACAAACAAACTTCCAGGGAACCTACCTAATCGAGATAAAATAAAGCGATTCATCTTATTTTCTTCGTGCAAATGATAAATTGCTTTCTGAACACAGTAAATTAAAACCTAACTAGGTCTCGGGACTTAGGAGAACTCATTTGGTATTTCTATTGGACAGAAGAGTGATTTGTCTAGTTTTTACCCGACTGTCTCTGAAGGAGGGTAATGTTTTTCGGTCTAGCTGTCTGGAGTTGTTAATTGTTTTCCTATTTTGGTAGGTGACAAATGTTTTTAGCTGGTTCATAAGTATTTGTTTGGTTTGGTGGGATTGTGGAGGTTTCGTTCGTGTTTTATATTGTTTTGTCTGCTCAGTACCTATTATCTAAACTTACTGCTCTCACCACGAACATTATTTCACTGATACAAAGTAGGGATGTTACGGAAGTGATGTTATCGGAATCGAAGTCAGAATTGGAGGTTTTAAATTTGGTTTATCGGAATCGGAACCGGAATTGAAATCGGAATCGGGGGCGAAGGCTGAAGAAGTTGTGTTAAGAGAAAGCAGGTTTAATGAAATAAAATAATACATACATTGTTAATCAGCCTTTTTAATATCAGCTCAAACACAGTAAAAAAAATAGGATCTAGAATCGCAATCAGTATTATATAAATCAGAGAGTTTGTACTGATATAAATAAACAAGTTAGTACACGTTGACTGCGCCACCGCCACGCCGCTGCCGCCACTGCGAATCGACCTCTGATAACCTAAAAGTTTAGGACCCCGAAATCAAAATCGGCAGGCTTATTACGTATCTTTTGCAAGAGCAAAACGATAGCGACTTTTGCGCAATAATTGCTCTTCCATACAGAAGTTTTAGAGTTGTGGGCGGTTTTTTATTAAATAAGTACATTTGACAAACAGCGAGCGATTAGCAAACGATTGTGTAGGACCTACCATACCTACACTGCAGGTAATGCCGACTTTTATGACGTAAAGCGTTTGATCGTTATCGTTTTGAAAGATACGTAATAAGCCTGCGGATGTTCCGACTTTTCGGAATCGGAATCATTTATTTTTATCCCGGAAAATGCAGGGTTTTCGCAGAATCGCCACGGGAGCGAGACCAAGAGCAGATAGCTAGTCCAGGGGGATGACCATAAGCTCTTAGAGCGGTATCAATTTGAGTAAGTGACAGATGTATACACGTCACATACATCTATCCCTTATTCGATCTCAAATTGATACCGCTCTAAGAGCTTATGGTCACCCCCCAGGTACTATAGAGTCAGTCTCGAGCCGTCGATCTCGTCACCGGTGTTTATGTGTTAGATTCTGATCAGCGTTCAGCCTTAAGACTTAATTTAGTTTTGAACGTTAGAAGCAGAACCCCTGTGCAGCTCAGTTCCGATGTTAATTTAAATGATCAAACCATATAACAGAAATAGCCATTTTTTTAAGAATTTATGGGCAATTGTGTAATTTGACAACACTACTAACGGCGATCCGAAAAAAACAATGTTCAGAGATTCGTGAAAAAAAGGCACATGTAGGTATAAGTAGTGCAGTAGGGACGTGCTACATCTTTACCTGTTTAAATCTGGCAACTGTTATTTCGTTCTAGAATATAAAAATATTTCGAACACTAAGAATTATTTGAAGATATTTTTGTTTAGTTTTGCACGTTGTTCAGTCAATACAAGTTAAAAGATTTTTTTGTCTATCACCACCACCCTGCCACCCTGAGCTAAGTCCCCACAGTACTGCGCGTGGACATGACTTTAAGTGCAGGGAGGCGCCGGAAATTGTTGTGCGACTGACTGTGAGAGCAACGCAAGTGCGATAATCTAGTCGTAAATATGTTTTATAGGTGTGTAGCGGCACCGACGTCGCCGCTTACGAACTAATGACATGACGTCACACAAATCCTGCATCGCGCAAGCAAAGTTTTCGGCGCGATTTGAACACATACAACAGTCCGACAATAACCGTTGGGCAGTTGCCCGGACCAGACACACCACCCGTCTGGTCGGAAGATCCTCCCTTTTCTATGGAGGTTTGTGGGACTTTACACCCTGTTCCACCTCCCCCAAAGTTATTTATATCATGTAAGCAATATTTGAAATTGCTTAGAAGCAGAAGTTTACTTGTGGAATTTCGAATTAGCATTGTACCTATTAAAACTTTGGTACTGTTTACTGGGTTGTGGCGGTCAGATAGGCAGTCGCTCCATGTAAAACATTGGTACTTAGCTGAATCTGGTAAGACTGGAAGCCGACCCCAATATAGTTACTGAGGGGTGACCATGAGCTTTTAGAGTAAGGTTATTTTGAGTGTGTGTCACGGACAGATGTGTATAACTTGTATATACCCCTGGTGTCAGATTATCTGGCTTCTAACTAGCCGTAACGACTGCCAAAGTTTCACAAATGACAGACGCCCCAATGGTGTAACGTGGTGTCCGAGATATGGAGGATGTAATCAGTGGCGGCCTTAGCAAATTTTTTAGGTGGTGCGAGATCTTAAAGTGGCGCTTCTCCAAATACAAAACTTTCGCGTTCTTACATTCCATCCAGTTGTTTTTCGTGAAAATGATTAGGTAAGTTCAGTTCAGGTTGTTAACTTTATCGAAACATGCAGAACAGTTTAAGGAAGGGCTACCTACAGATTTTTTAGCTACTGATAGGTATTAATTCTACTTTATGGATAGATATTACTTCTAGTTTATGTAGGATCAAGGGCTGAGAGGGCTGTGGGCTGTCGGGGGCCCGGAGCAGCGAAGCAAAATGGAGGCACTTGGCCCGTCTCCATATTATCGAGCGTAGCGAGCATGTAGTAAAGTAAACACCATCCATATGCACCCCGTCTCTTATAGTTTTTTTCGAAGATGGTACACGTGTGGTCAAACATGAAAGGAAATCGTATTTCACGGGACAAAGTTCAATGCGATTCATGTCTGGCACCCCGGGCAGTCGCCCTTGCTTGCCGTATCGGTAGCAGCATTAGAGAGGTCGACCAAGTATCTATCTATAATAATGTCTAAGGTGACGTGTCGCACCGCTCGCTTTAGGGCCGCCACTGGTTGTTGTAATCCATTCACGGAACGATCTCGGCAAGCTTACGTAGTAGCAACCTATGACAATATATGTCAGAGTCACATTAATGAAAGGACATTACAAAAATAAAACGACATGCATTTATGATATCTATTTATTGATTTCATAGTACAATAGATAAGTCTCGATGAAGTGAGTGAGTTCATCCAATAGTTTGATAACAGTAAGTAAATAAAATTTGCAGCAATAACATACTTAGAAGTAGATAGATGTGTGCTTAGTATCAGTCAGCGAGATTACTATGTTATACAAGAGGCTCTAGACGATCAATAAAAAAAATAACAAAACATCCAAAATATTTGGAGTTGACATGCGCTACCAAAATGTAGATACGTCAATCTCTTAAAGGTATTTCGACAATCGCAAATGCAATTGTCGAAAAGTCAAAATATCACACAAGTAAAACTTTTTCTTGTGCTTCTGAGACTCACTCTATCAGCAAACACGATGGTCGAAGTGCCAAAATATAAGGGATTGATCTCGTAACATTGCGATTGCGATAGCGCTTGGAATTCTTATATAGTTTTGACGTTTTTCAAAATGCTATCGAGGCTCTTTCGTTGTTAAACTTAGCCTCTAGTAGCCTTAATTAATATATAGTTGTTCTATCTCACGATGACGGATGAATCGTAGCAAAATTAATCTTATTTCAGCGTCATAAAAGTCACGTAACGCTTCTTCGTGAGATAGAACAACTATAGAGTCTGGCAAACGAAAGTAGACACTCGAGTTATTTGCAAACTTTTTATATGGCAATGCTATACTAATGTCAACCCCAATTTGCCGTATGACGCTACTAAGTTGATACTTTGTTTTAATTCGTAATCACTATTTATATTTTTGTAAAAACATTTTCTCTATTTAATCATTTAAAAAGTTTTATTATTAATGTAGAAAACCTGATGATTCCTGTGACTCCTGTGACTCTTATGAATCTTTTCACATGAAAGTCTTAGATTCAGACTTTGATTGATAGTGAATAAACCAAAATTATTATAGAATACTGTTGCTTTTTTTATTCAGATTGATATATCTAGGTAAAGTATTTATTTATTTATTTAAAGACTTTGGAAGACTTACAGCTAAATACAATGGTGATAAATAACAGTAAGACAATCTGCCAGCCAATAACAAGTCTTCACGTCTTGAGCTTGTCTGGTATAAATGTACTGTGGAACAAAATATACACACTGCCCAATAAGCCAAAATAAAAAACAAAATGAAATGACAAAAATTAAAAAACATGCAGGTAGGTCATCACTTAAGATGTTTAAAATGAATATAATTGCTACCGGTTATTATCTATGTGAACCAAGTTGTTAAAAATTAGATTTAAAAAAAAAAAAAAAACAAAGTCAAGTAAGCTTTAAAAAAATTACCTACCTAAATGTACCTATAGTATTTTTATTCAGACGAAGTAATATAAATAATTCTAAAGTATCAAATTAGGTTATGGAGTTGCTATGCTGATTTTTTTAAATTTGCCGCGCTTTTTCAGTCTCTACTTTCGTTTGCCAGACTTTAACTGAAAACTTCTTAAAGGAGTCAGTGTACTCATCAATAAAAACAACTTTTAGTAAGGGATTACAGCAGGTACGGGGTACGGGTACAGGTACCTAAAAGAGGGCCTCTACAACTTTTATGTAAAACCTGTTGATTGCGAAATAAAATAATGTAATTAATTAACCTTGAACTCAGCTTTTTCCTAAATTAAACCGAGTTTTGCGAACTTAAATGTATGGACACTTTTTTATTTCAGATTTGGTTGATGAATACAATTATCCCTTAAGTGGTTTTCACCTATTTCAGTAGAGACGACACAGATCTTATTGGCCGTGTGCGAATCAACATCCGGCACCCTCGTTGCCCCCTGGACCAGCTGGGTAAGGTTTAGCACAAGCGAAAACTTACGCATCTCTCGACTAGGATGGAATCTTCACGAACATTTTTCAACCACTTAACTTTATCGTAGAATACTTTTCTGTTAACTGCTTTCGTTAAACTGGATATCTAAATATAACATAGATATTTACAAAAAATCGCCGCGCTGTTAAACATCTGATTAGTAGATGTTTAATTCGTAATTTTTGGACAATTTGATTTTTTATAAATAAGTTGTAATCGGAAGCCTACTAACGAATTTTAAACTTACTTTGTACTAACACTGATATTTTCAGTGGTGTCTTTAGGTACCTACAACCTATTTGTTAAAAATAGGCAAACCTGAGTTTATTTTACCTAGTAATAATTTCGTTTCAACGCATAAATATGCGTATTATTATTAGTGGTAAAATTATTGGTTGATGCGCAGTGATGGTATTATTAGTGTCATTGTTGCGTATTATGTCAAAATGCGAATCAACTTTTGCATTAATGATTCAGTTCGAAGTCTAAATAATTGACAATTCAATTTATTTTCATTGCTAACTAATTTCACGCGGCCTAGCTCGCATGGCAATTTAATTTAACACTTTCAAAAAAGGAGGTACGTACTACGCATTCATCAAGCTACAACTCCGAGATGCCTTTAACATCGGGAAACGAAAAAAGTTAAATGAACTGGAAGGAACCGGTTCTCATTTCAAATAATTAGCATTTTTTTCACATTCTTTATTTCAACGGGTTGAATTCGAGTTGCCAACTAAAGAATTTATATTGAAAAGATGTTACTTTTTCACGATTTTATTCCTTTTTACCTTTATTGGCGTCCTGTTCATTAGTCGACAAAAGGTCAATATTTCCGCAAAAGATAACAAATCAGTGAAAAAGGAAATTTAATTTTTTATCTGTGCCGGGAGCGAGATATCGAAAATTTACGCGCGTTTTTTTCATTTTGAATCTATTTGCTTGATATTTCTGAATGTTTGTGTAAGATAAAAAAATGTCGCGATATCGAAATAATTCACATTTAAGGGTAAGTACACACTACACCAGATTGTATCACTACTACGCAGCTATAATTTCGTAGCAGCGTACCACTTACGTAGCGCTTTTGCTGTGAGCATTTGGCGTACTAGCACTTGAGCACTTTAACCAGTCATCAAATGCTTCAGTGAGCAGATATTTTTGAATCAGTGAGCAGATTTTTTTGAATCAGTGAGTAAAATTACAAGGAACTTATTTGTACTCACTTAGTAATGCTAGACCGTAGTTTGTAATGCTCAAAGTGCATATTTTATACAAAATACTTTTTGACGGTTTTGCTTGCTGTGAGTTTCCACGTGCAAGTCCCTTACTATCGAGTACTTGTACAGACAGTCTATTCTTTTAAAATGTCACCATGAAACCTAGGTAAAGTGGGCTGTCATTAGTCTTATTCTGTCAAAATCTCAACGTGAAAACGTAGGTGAAATGAGCTGAGCATGAGCATGAGCTTTCAACCCACCAAATCGAGGAAAAAAGACAGTTAATTTCAAGCTCACTCCAACTAAGTTTTAAGGATGTAGCCTGACCAAAAAATCAGCATGAGATATGAGCATTCCTATTGGCCTAGCGGCACTGGTGGTGCATGAATTACAGTAGTGAATACGCCCAGATTTAGAATAAAATCTTTATAAAATCGAATAATGGTCTTTTGAAAAAAATAAAACTTACAAAATGTTAGTTATCAAATTGGCTATCCATTAGTGTTAGTACAAAAAATAATTAGTTAGATAGTTTATTAATATCCGCCTTAATGATTGTTCATATATATATTAGATTTCACGGTGAGAAGTTTAAAGAATAGCATTGCAGTTTTTGTTAACGTAAGTATATCAATAAAACAGTACTTCACATCGACTAGTTATCTCGCTGTCTGAAACTACCCACAATAATTAACTTTACAATATATTAATTTGCTAATAATACTTTGATCTGATCAAATAACAGTCGAACTATGATTATAACACAAAGTCAATACTGCTAGTCACTAGAAATCAATTTGGCATCGATATTAAATCTGTAGATAAGCGAAAGTAAACAGAGAAGTATTAATTTAAGTCTAGATTAGAATTGTATTTGGATCGGTACAGTGTGATGCTATGTTAAAGCCATTTTTTGATAGTCTCTTACAAATCGTCAAAAGTCCACTCTTGGAGTCTGCCAACGAGTTATGGAACGAAGTTAACGAGTTAAGAACGTTCCAAAGCAGGGATATAGCAGGGATATAGGGTGTATTTGCCCTGCAGTCGGACAACAAAGGCTTTTAATAATAACTAGCGGATTCTCGGCGTGTGCTACTACGCAAAAAAAGAAATAAACAAAAGTGGTCTAAAGCCATCTTCGCATTATTGCCTTTCTAATCAAATTCGGGGCACATCAGTTGGACGAATAAAACTTTTGATGACTAAAAGACTAAACTTTTGTTAGACTGACTACTTAAGGTTACACTAGTCGACGGCATGAACTATTTTGTGCGCGGGGTAAAATGCCTGCTATCTCATCCGACAACTCGTGCGAAAGAGACAGATGATGTGATGAGCAGCAAGAAGCTAGTTCGCGTACGAATTAGCACTTTTGCAAGTTTGTAGCGAAATGGATGATGATTTAGGACGAAAACGAGCGCGCGAAGTTTTATAAACAGACCTTTGGGAAGACTCCTCTATCTAGATAGATATCATGAAAAAATGACTAAATGTATATTTTCAAAATAAAATTATTTGCATTGTTGAACTACTAATCTGGACGTTTTGTAGTTTTCCTTTTTCTTATGGTATTTATTGGCGTCCAAAGATGCGTTAAAATTAGTGTTGAAATGTGAAACTTTCGACGCTCATAACTTTCAAATATTTTTCTTTTTTACTTTTTTGTCTCCATTCAGGGCTAGATAATGATGAGACAAATTGATATAATTTTTTATTTTGAACGTACATCGTCAAACAGTGGAGTAATCCCTAGACTATGTTTGTATGGAAGAATTATCGACTAGTGTAACCTTAACGCCTGGAATAGCTAACGCATCATTTGACGAACAAATGTAGCGTCAGTAACGTACCTATTGATTTATCAAAAATCTAATTTCACTCTAAGGCTATGTCCTCACTAGCAGGTGGTTTTCCTAGAAACTACTGACTTACATTTGGTTAGTCGACTCGCGAAGGCGCCAAACGCCTGTCAGTGCATACGTTTCAAGTTGGCCTCTTTAACATTGCACCACATTGCCTCCATTAGATATATAGAATCAGAGATATTTCAATAAAAATATAGCGTTGTATTTCAATTACGTCCTAATTAAATGTACGATAATGGTTGAAAAATAACTACATTTAACAACGCCCATGCCTCGAATTAAACAGCTTAAAACTATGTTTAAAGTTATTATATTGTAATCACAAAGCGATTGCACCATTGCCTTTTATTTATTTGTATTGCTGAATATAATCTCCTTCCTTCCTTTATAAACAAGCTTTTGACAGTGGCTTCGCCCGCGTTTAAGTCGAAATGATCCCAATGGAAAATCTTGTGTCCTTCTTTAAGGTACAAATTATCGCAATACCAAAATTCATCAAAACTAGTTTAGCGGACGTGCCAGGTAAATAGACAGACCTTCGTATTTACAATATTAAAATGGCTCTAAAACTCTGGGTATTTATTAATCAATATCGCCATAACGACATTAATAGAGATTTAGATGAAACTAGACTCAAAAAGTCAAGAGATTATGGCATCGGTTCTACGAGTTTTGTTATATTCATCAATACAAACAAAACTGGTTGCTTAAAAACAAAAACGTTAACAGCAAGAACACCGATAAGGCAAAAATCACAATCTGTGCGTTTTATTTGTGTACTTCAAACGTGCTAGTGTATGCCAACCTTTCATATTTTACACTCAGGTGAGACATCCTTCACGTCTAGCGGTTTATACGCCACGTCGACGTGACGATAAATCATCGCTTCGATATAGAGATTAGGTTTGATCTGTTGACAACGGTGCGGTTTGCAGTGCCGTCACCGTCACGTAAATGTTGAGGTGGTCACATAAGACGTTTTTCGTACGATTATGTGACCGGTCCGCATGCCACAACGTTCTCGTTCCGATCAAAAGATGCCAGATGTGAAGGCTTCCTAATACACATTCAAACAAAATAATTTGTAATATTTAACTTATTATACATTTGATTGATAGGATTTATACATTTGACTTAGGTATACATTACGATAAACAAAACACTTATACTTAAATTACGTAATAAAATAATTATTGTAACAAATATCAACAAAAAGTATATCGTTTTATTAAATTACTTATTTTAAGGAAAAGGAAAAGACGTAAAATCACATGTTCAAATAAAAAAATGAAACACAAAAATGTTTGATAAACCAATTTTTACCGACGAACCGTGTATTCGGCTGGAATAATAATCCTTATGACGGAACAAAATACGTGAGAATGTAATCGAATTTACCGTATGAATCTAACGTACTTACAATAATTACTTACAGAAACGTACGAGATAAAACGACGCTTTTGGCACTTAGGTCTTTTCCTTTATTCATTTGAACAATCTTTTTCGAGCATTGCTTCACTCAACTTTATTATTTGGAACATTTCAATCTACTATACGGAACCATTTTCTAGCGGCGTATTTTTTTTGTGTTATTTTAAGTAATAGTGCGCGGCTACAAAACATGTTCCTTTACGGTGTAGATTTAGAGAGCTTGCACAGAAGACTGGGTTTGCACATGACTTTTGTGCAAGAGCATCATTCGGTCGTGATTTTAGTAAAAATATGTGCAGACGCCGGGACTAGATAAGAAATTCGTTTCTTTTCAAGTGCAGATACTTTTACTAAAATATTGGGCGACGGATGTTCATGCACAGATTCGTAATGGAATCAAAATGTAAACCCAGTCCTATGTGTAAGAGCACTTATTGTTCGTTTCTATAGTTTTCTCCATAATTTTTAACGCTTCAAAATTCCTTTTATACAAGTGCTTTATCGGAAGAGTGCTTACTTACAAAGGAGGTATTTTATCTATTAAATTATTGCTATATTTGTTACATTTCAATAAAACTTTATTTAATTTCAAACTTTCACTAAGATAACTAATGCACTAAATCTTACTAGTTTTTCGAAATCTTCACTAATTAGTTTTCAAAACTTTTATTTTCTTTAATAAAATATTTTTAACGTACTATTGGTCTTTAATAAAATTTAATATTAAATACTATTAATACTATAAATGAAGTGACTAGAAACATGCAAAACTTGATGAGAGTGAGTAATTTTATACTTAAAGATCAAATGTTTGGATATTTTTTTATTTAAATATTTATATTCTACCAATTATATGGAAATATCATATTATGTATTCATCGTAAATTTTCATAATTCATGATGAATTATTTCACCGCCATGACTCTTCCACATAATTCGTAAAATACACAAGAAGCGTATTATATTATCTAAATGGGAAATATTATATTAATATCTGTACAATTATTTGTCATTTAGAAATTACACTTTACCATTATCATCGTATGCGATTAAAATTAATCATTAAAATATTATTCGAATAAATTATTCACATTGCAAAATATTGCAATGGCTTTAAGTATGATTCATGCGGACTCGAGTAGCTTTCAGGCCTTGGCCTGGGTGAGGAGCAATAGTGGGAAAATAGATCATCTTACTTGATATTTTATTATCCAAATGCATAAATAACATCTATTTATGTTACAGCAAATATCAGTTATTTTCAAAATAAATAGTTCAATCTATCTGATTGTATCGTTGGTCATTATTATTTAGTTTCAAGATTTCCAATCTTCCAGGTATACTAGATGAGTTGAAAACTGTTCTGAGGACGGTAAACCGAAGTTTTAACAATCTACCAACTGGCAACTTTAGTTTCAGAACTATTCGTTTTGAAATAACAATGTGTTAGCCACACATAAGTTACTCGTTAGTCCATGAAAATATCCATTGTGTCTGCGAGTAGTAGAATTATTATACGTATATTGGTACCAGCCAAAGGTTTTAAAATGCTAATACTCGCAATTTTGATTATAATAAGCTAACCATTTTCCTACAATTGCACAATACACTCAGGTTTAGACAGGCCTCTTGATGGCCACTTTTCACAACATTTTCGATCAACGAAAATCTACATTATTCAAGGAACATATCCTCGAGCGTACATGACAATGAATACATGAAAAGTACCACTAGTTATAACAATTTTACTACTAGATCACAAACTGATTGACTAAAGAACTATTTATCAATTCCTTTATTAGTCGCTAGATGAAGTATTGCGTTTTAAAAGCTACTTGTTGAGAAGACGCGTATAATGCATGCACAGGGGGTATAAAACTCTGTCAACTTAACTGTGCACCTCGCTGGAATGCGACTTCACTCCCGCCGACCCCCGCGGCTCCCCGCGTTTATTTATGCGTTCAGAAGCGGGAGTCGAACGTCAGTCACGTCACAGCGCCAAGAGTACAGTTAAGTTAACCGTGTTGTACAATGGAAGAATCTTGTGTTTGTGCAGAAAATAAGGCAGCGTATAGTAAACTTTTAAAATAGTTATTAGTTTCGAGTAATACTTTTTGAGTTTTGAATAGGAATAATAAGAAATCTTGGAGTTTACCGATATGTTGTTTGTGTAAAAATTACTGCTGTAAATATATTTTTTTACTTAAATATAGTTGGCGTTTTATTTTTCATTTGAGGTTGAAAATAAGTGCTATGTTTTGGTTTGTTTTATATGATAACAAATTTCACATGTTTGTCTGTGGTACGGCCATATTATTGGAGCAGCGTATTATTAAACAACATAATTAATAACTAATTACCGTATTATTAGAAGTGCGTTTTACTTATCTTTCCTTCAGGATTTTCACTTGACACTTTTAAAATATTTTTCCAAACATCAAAGAGTCGTAATTGGAATTCGTATCTTGCTTTCACTAAAAACAACATTCCAATACGAATAATAATACGCCGCTGCAATAATGTGGCACAGTCTTTATCAATGAACCAATACTATTCATGATTTTGTAAACCGTAGCCAGGACTGCTTCACTTAAGGCCTTGATAAATCTAGAATCTTGTATTATTAACCATACCAAATGTTCGGAATTTCTTTCCGTAGAGAGGGAGACAGTGGAACATTCATTTGTTTTTTCTTTGCCTAAGACTTTTCTTCTGTTCTTTGGCTGTTGAAGGTGTGCTGGCTTCGTCCGCTATTGCGATGATATTTTAAACTATATATGTCTGACGGTGGCAGTTGTCGAACGCGTTGGATATGGAGTTAATTGTACTACGGGTTTAGTTGATTATCACTACACTCTCTCTTCGGGTGCTAGTCCAAGTTTGTTTTAATATTACCTGTAAAGATAGGATTATTTAGAAATCTGTAGCATAAGGATAAATCAGCTTGTAATGTTTCCACAGCTGGAACACAGGCCTTCTCTTCGTGAGAGGGAATGGGCCACACTTGCCTAGTACGAGTTGGTTTTGGTTCTAGGAAATGCCCGATTGCCTCAGGAGGTTTTCCTTCACCGAGACTTACTTTTTGCAAATTATTTTTATCACCAATGCAGGTGATGAAAATAATTTACAAAAGGTACCTTCAGTGCCTGCCTGGGTTCGAACTCACAACCTACAGCGCGTAACCCCCACTGGTAACTATTGGGTTGGTGTTATCAGAACAGGGTTATCCATACTAACTCCTATGTCACAGGAATATACATCTAGTTTAGGAGTCAGAGTATCTAAGTATTGTTTTAAGCTTTTTATATTTTTTATCTAATTATGAATGTTTGTAAGACAGGCTTTTGGAGAAATAAAAAAGACTTATAAATAAGTAAATAAACAAAAATTAAACAAAAAAAAGAAAATACTTATTTATAAGTCTTTTAATACTATTGGTGAAGAAAACCCCAGAAGCCTGATATGGCAACAAACATTTTAAAGCACCTTAAGTAATTTTAGAATAGGTAGGCAAAATTTAAGATCTTCATATAAATTTAGGAACGCTAACTTGAATAAGACTGGCCCAATGATGCTTCCTTGGTGAACCAGTTCTTTTATTGAGATACTAGGATAGCATGAACAACTACAGGTAGCTCTGACATACCTCTCGTCGGAGTCTTCTGGCTCAGAGTTGTCCTCTGCTCGTATTGGTGAGCTGTCAGAAAAGAAAAAAATATATTTTACTTGGTTAGGGAAATCGGAAAAATGGTGTACAAAAGAGATTCCTCTGAATAAAAATCTGCTTGAAATAAATCTAAACAAAAAAAAATGTAGCTGGAAATCTTTTAGAATAATAGACAGTTTTCAGTTTTAGGTTTCCTGTTTTCTGTCGTAGGTTTAACTATGTATCACGTTTTCAGAAGATGTTCTTATTTTACGTCGACAGAGATATTCTATCATCAGAACAATCTGACCGGGATCATTCTCCGACCGGATTACTACAAGCCGCAGTTGCAACATATATGCGAGAGTACGTATATCTTGCCATCCATTGTGTGCGGATCGCAAGGCATTGATGCGGGGCTACTGCCGGCCTCCTCGTAACTTATGTATTCCTGGTACCATTCCACTTGTCGAAGTATTGCCGTCGAATTGTCCGGTTAAGTTTTAAGCTTGAAAGCACTTAAATGGTTAATGATTTTGGTCAGGTTCTAGAGCATTTTACGGTTTATAGTTTCTGGTACTTATTTAGAAAGTGTATTTTCTATGCTTGCAAAATATAAGATTTTTAAAGTTATACCCCTACCTGCCGGTGAAAATTCCACAATGCCAAAATCGGGGAGAACTTATGTAGCTTCTAAAATTGACAAAAAAAAACTAATAATAATGCCAAATGTTTAATCCTTAAGGTCCTTGTAAATAGGGAACTATTACGCAAAGCTGCGCTCAGATGGCGCCACAGGAATCGGAGTAAACAAACTAGAGAAGGGCGTTTTCGGTTTTTTGCGCAAACGGTTATGTATGTGTTTTCATATCGATATCGAAAACGAATTTCAGATATCGATATAATTAGTACAGTTTGCAAAAGTTAAAATGTTATTTAGATGCGCAAACTAACAACGAGCGCGAAATAATACTTAGAAAGAGAGTTAGCGCATAAGGTTCCTAACGTTTGTGAAGTTTGCGTTTTGTTCGTAGTTCGTACGTTTTCGCATTGTTACGGTTGTAAGTTTTGATTTATTCGTTCTTGCATGCTAGTAAAGTTTTTATTAGATACAGCTTTTATAATATCGTTTATTTTGATATCTATATGATATGATATTTAACACATATCCGATTTAAGTTACGTTTTGATTTATCGGACCCATCCCTAAAAAAAACCAAACTGTCAAAGTCGAGCGACAAAATTTCGCAGTATAAGCATACAAAATATAAAACTATTAGTGAAAGTAACATGAAGCTAACTACTTCCCCAATATTATTATTTGAACACAAGTTATCTTAAAAACAGTAACATATAGTTCGGTAACCACAAACAGTAGTAGACGCCATGTTGTTATGTTTTTGATTACTCCGAGCCGTCAAGCGCCATCTGGCGGGAGCAATTGGCAGTAATGTTCCCTATTGAGCCCATACAACTTATATTTGTATTAATTTGTCAAAGGTATTCAGCATCCACCTAAGGGTGGCAAACACTTAACACGGTATGTACTAGGCTTGCATAAAGCTCTTGCCTGTACAAAAGAGAAAGAACAGCACAACTACACACAATCTCACCAAGATCACTAACCACTTCTCGACTTTCCACCTGTTTTCTGCTGTTTCGCAGCCCGCCTTGATCTCGGGAGGCACCTGATGCCTTAACTACAGCATGTACTAGGCTCTCATAGAGATACAAGAGAAGAGCGACAGCACAACTAAACTCATAAACTCTTCGTCATTTCAAGTGTCACAGTCTAGGTAACCAACGTTCCGCAGCGCCTTGGTCTCGAGGCACCTGTATCCTTTACTACAGCATGTACTAGGTTCTCATAGAGATCAAGAGAAGAAGATCGGCACAACTACACACATCTTACCAAGAGCACAACTCCTCGTCTTTCCACGTGTCTCAGTCTAGGTTACCGCCGTTCCGCAGCCCCGCCTTAGTCTCGGGGGGTACCTGCTTGCGGAAGCAGTCATCCAGGAAGGCCGACATGGTTCGGTACAGGTGCCGCTTCACACCGTCCAGGTTGTGGCCTTCATCGGGGTAGATCTAAAGAAGAAAGGAGGATTTAGTATGCTAAATGCAATATATATGTGTAGTAAAGATTAGGAAGAATGAAAAACCGGCCAAGTGCCAGTCAGACTCGCGCGCAGACGGCTCCGTATAAACAGCTGCATACACCAAAATAAATAGGTAACATTACTAACGTTCATAAACAATGAAAGCACCGAACATTGCTCTAAAGAAGGGACAAAATTAACTATGCCGTTCGAAAACTGTTGTCCCCATACATCAATCAAAAATTGGCCATTAAACCTTTGAATCGAAATATGGTTTTCACAGACCCGTAATAATTTTGAATGGCGAGAAAAAACAAACATCTCCACTTTTCGTGTACATAAGGTATACAATTTTTTATTCTTTGTTTTATTTACCACATTATCGGCGTGACTAATATGTATATTCATGCTAAATTATAGCTTTTTAGTAGTAATAGTCTCTGAGTTAATTTGCCGATGGACGGATGGAAGGACGGACGGACAGATGGAAATGGCGAAACTATAAGGATTCCTTGTTGACTACGAAACCCTAAAAAAGAAAATACTGCCACCAACACAATAAAATCATACAAAACTAGCCAACCAGCAATATTGAGCTTAGGTATTATTTTCTTAGTGCTGCTAATACACAGGTTTTTTGAGCCTAGTGCGGTGGATTTAATGGTTTTTAGGGTTCCGTACCCAAAAGCTAAAAACGGGACCCTATTACGAACACTCCGCAGTCCGTCTGTCTGTGTGTCTGTCACAAGGCTGTATCTCATGAACCGTGATAGCTAGATAGCTGAAATTTTCACAGATGATGTATTTCTGTTGCTGCTATAACAACAAATACTAAAAACAGAAAAAAATAAGTGGGGCTCCCATACAACAAACGTGAGTTTTTTGCAATAATGGTACGGAACCCTTCGTGCCCGAGTCCGACTCGCACTTGGCCGGTTTTTATTAATATTTTGATTAGAATCGCAACAAAAGCTGGTGGTATAAAAGCAGACAAGATTACAACTTGAATGGTCAAGACTATCCGTAACACTAAACATTATTAGGATCTTCGCCGAACTTATTATTAGATAAGCTTTGTTTCATTGTTTATCTATACGTGTCAGTTACGTTTTATTAAGATTGGATTTACACATTTTGATGGCCAGAATACTTATAACATAGTTCTTGGACCACCATAAACAATACAGGTACGAGTATTCTTTCTGGTTTTTCTTTTCTCTGTTGTTAAGATAATAATAGATAAAATTTTATTTCCTCTCACCTGCTGTCGCAGCAAAGGGCATCACGATTGCCCGAAGTTCACTTGACAGAATCCTTCTTAAAATATCCTTCATACCTTTTTTTTTTTTCATCCTTCTTACCTGCTGTCGGAACATGCTCCCCTGGTCAGCTGACACCACCGCAAGGGTCATGCTTTGATGCACATGCACATTATTGTCTGCAGTCCCAGGCAGCAGTAGGGATCTTGTCGAGCAACGCTGATACTTGATTCATAACTTTACATCTTCTATGCAAATGTGATGTCCTAGTAACTTTACCACCTTAACCCCTTCGGCGAAAAAACTAGATGGAATCTTTTCAAATCTTTGGTTACCTGCTGTCGGAACATGCTACCCTGGTCAGCTAACGCCCTCGCAAGGGCCATGCTCTGCTGCACATGCACATTATTGTCTGCAGTCCCGTGGACCAGTAGCAGCATCTTGTCGTGCAACGCTGCTGCTTGCTTGGTGACGTCAGCGTCGGCATATCCTCGGTAGTTCCCGGTCGCGTTCGGGAAGCCCATGTAGCGTTCCGCGTACGCTGAGGCTGTTGGGGAGAAGAACAGAATTTTAAAGATATTATACAGGTGCTAAACAAGTTGAGAGGCCATCTGAAGGAACAGTCGTCGCAAGCTATGAACACGTGCCATGGGTATAGGTCTGTGCTATTAATGGGGTCGCAGATTTGTGTATGTTCAAATATAATTCTTAGAAACAAAACTGATACGAGTCTGGAATTACAGCGGTATCTATAGACCCTAGAAACCGATAAGTTAACTAGGCGTACAGGAACGCTTGGCGGTAGTAATAATGAGGTGGTAGACTTTCCTCGGATGAGCTCCATCACAAAGTGGTCTACTAAGAAGTATTATAGTTGTGAAATCCTAAAAAATTATAGAAGATTAAAGCAATTTAATATCAGTATTGTTTTGTTTGCTGATTCTCGACCCTTTTCTAAACTAGAATATAGAGTACTGACAACAGAAGCTTTGGAGCGAGAGAGTTTCTTCAGCTACATTTACTTTAAAAGGTTCAGGGAATAATAAAAATTATTAATTCAGGCATTGTTGTGAAGCTGCGAAATAAAATAAAATGAGGCCTTCAGAAAAGGCGAGAAAAGAAATCTAAAAGTTTTATCAGATCGTTGTCCGATGGGAATAGTAGGTGCTTATTGTTGAAATTATGATAACCAAGAGTTTTAGAAACATCTGTAAACATAGAAAAAAATATTATTACTTTACTGTTATTATAAATGTAAAAGGTTAATGAATCACGCCTCATCTACAAAACGGGGTTCTTTGAGTAGCCTGCACCACGGAGCTTGGACTTCGTTCGGTACACGAGTAGACCTTGACTTATTTTTGGAAACAGGATTTTTGTCCGACATTCATGCGGGTAAAATTATTGGCAATAAGCTATAGTCTGCAATATAAGGCCAAAGCCACAATCCTTCTGATATACCAAAATTAATTTTCAACAGGAAAAATTTGAAAAAAAATGTGAAAGTTTAGTGACGTCACAAGCCCCCACTCCTGAACTTTGATGCGCTTTATCTTCGTCAATTATTATATATTTGATATAGCAAAAAATACGGGTCCAGTATTATTTGATTCGCGGCTCCGCCCTTGTGGGCGGAGCCGCTGTCAAAAACTAGTCCAGAACGTGGTGAAAGCAACCGGGCCTATGGTTCCCATGTATTTAATCACCCAAACTCATCAAACCGCATTCCCTTCTAAAACAAAAGGCCTACAAATTCAAATAGATTACGCGAACAGCCCTGTCATGTACCCCCATTAAAATAACATTAAGACCCATTACTGGCTGAATTACTGTATTTATAACAATTACAATCGTCCTTCGATTACTGTTTGAGTTCCTTTGTTGTCTGGCGTATAATGAAGGAATTTTGTGGCTTCATAAAATGGAAGAACTTAAGTGCTATATGATGCGAAAATTGGCCAATATGGTCTTAGGAAATAATATTTTGTAAGAAGCGAGAATTTCGAAACGCTTTCCTGATATTCTTGGGTTTTCACAATCCTGATTGGACGAAAGGTTGATGATAGGACAGCCAAAGTAAGATGATCTCAACGCTATCTCATAGTGGAATTCTGGGGTTACTAAGAGCAAGAGCCTATTACTGCACGTCTATAGCGCAGTCGCCAAAGCATCATGGATTTGGTCAGCTAGCTCGCAAATATGTATCGACCGATTGCACAGCATGATTATCTTCTTGTTTAAGTCTTTTTAGTTCGCGTATTAAACATTCGGGTTTTTTGATCTTTTTAATTAACTTTTTTTTTATATGAGATTTACTAATGCGCAGCCATTGCAGCCAACTTCAGGTCGGCCAATAAGTTTGGCGAGAACTATACTAGGAGTATAGCCTATAGTCCAGTTCCCTATCCAATCCATTGCTCACCTTAAGTACTGACAGCGCACGATGAGTGTCAACGCAATCCCGCAATGGAAGACATTCAGCATGCTGGCTGATGCGGGAGGTACTAGGAGTCCATATTACTACATATCTATAGCACAGTTCCCTATCCAATCCATTGCTCAGCATAGTACAGGCAGCGCACAATGGGACTCAACGCAATATCGCAATAGAAGACGTTTAGGTGTGCTGGTTGTCGTGAAGGTTACTAGGAACCCATACTATTGCACAGTTCCTCTGTACATTGCTCACCATAGTATCGCCAGCGCACGATGGGTGTCAACGCGATCCCGCAGTGGAAGACGTTCAGTGTGCTGGCTAACGCGAGAGCTGCTAGGAAGCCACCGTGTGCTCTCCCCCATACTGCTACACGACGCGCGTCAATGAAATGAAGAGAGTCTCGGAGGTACCTGGTGGTAGAAAATTCATGTTAATATCTTTGGGAAAAGGCTTTTTTTTATCGACGTTCTATGTAAGCCTTTCCGTCATCCTATTTCAGAATTTGGAAAGACTGAATGATGCAGGAAGCATTCAAGGCCAAACACTTCTCTTCTATTTTGATGTGACGGAGTGATTATGTAGAAACCGTAGGGTTTCAACAATTCTTGATTGGAAACGATTTACAAGATTTGGAAATTTTCATCAACTACAATCTGTTCTAACCCCCGGTTTCTCAACACTCGATATCGGGCTGGTAACGTACGTAATCGACGAATAATCGCCGGTTACCAGCAGGTGACACAGTGTTTAGCTGTTATTTGCTGCAATCACAGCAAATAACGCGTTCTTGAAAATTTGTCACATTAATTCTGCGATAATTCTGCAGTGAGAAATACGGCCTTAGTGTTCTTAAGCAAACAAGTAACTTGTAGAACTCGTGATGATCATACAGGAATTACTTTAAACATTATTTTATCTGTGCTTTGAACTAAATTTTACTACCATTATTCATAGTTACTTACTCAGCAACTTCCAACTGGTCCTGCAGCTCAACAGTCCCGAGCCGGCGATGTAGCGCGTGATGGGCTCCGAGCCCCCTGCCTCCCGCCCCCCTCGCATCGACTGAAGCGAGAATAGCACCCGCACCAGCTGCTAACGAGCCCCAGTCTAGAGCCCAACGCTCTGTGACCAGCTGCGTCCCTGGTGCCCCGTGGCTGTTGGAGAAGATAAGAATCAATATCAATCTATATGCCTAGTCTTTTCCTAACTATGTTGGGCTTCCAGTCTTACCGGATTCAGCTGAGAACCGATATTCATGACAGCACGGACCGATCTCGGTTAGCGTTGCTTAACTTCGAAGATCGAACCGTGCGGCTTTTATTATTTAGCTGAAAGCTTCTCCCCCATGGTGAAGACAAGAATATGCCATAATACCAGCCTGTCGCTGTCTCACTGCAAGGCAAACAACGTCTCTTCTCATAAAGAGAAGATAAAGTCATATTAGTACTTGTCCGCATTTGAACCCACAAACCCTTTGAAACAGGTGAAAGTACCAGGCGAGTATAAGTTCTAAAGAGCATTGCAGTGAGAATAGCTGTCGCACCAGCAGTTAAGAGAGCCACGTTGTTTTTTTAACAATTTGATAGTATTGATAGAAGACTTAATATGAATATAATAGTTTTATGAAAAGTCAACCTCAACGGAATCTCTGCATAACCATACATTCTAAAGATAGCAACATCACTTGCAAGTAGGATTTTACATAATGTAAAAATCATCTTTTGTTTAGAAACATTCTGAAACAATATGAAAGGTGAGTTTACATAAAGATTGATTACAAATCCATCTTATAAAAACTTAACATTAACATTCAAAGCGGGATATTTACTATGTTTACTGTTTGTTGTGAGTTCCCGCTTTTAATGTTAATGTTAGTGTTAGTGACCATGACAGTTTAAAAACTTATAAAAACTTTTTCATTATTCTTATTTTAGTCACAATATACGGTATATTGTGACTAATTATGTTCATAGAGCAACACGGACCACCGGCGGATTATGTTATGAGACGATATACAGATCCTGAAGGTCAAATAAACGTGAATTTTGATTTGAAAATTACAATAGTCTTTGCTTAAAAAATCGTGTTATTTGAGGACAGTAACGACAGTAATAAATCCCTCCATAGATGACGCTTATTACTTACAAGGAATGTTAAGCATCAGATATATTTTCAGGCTCTATTGTCTAAATGATTTGTGAGATCTCAGGCCATTACGACTCTTATTACTTTTGTAACAATGACTGTAATGGCACGGCTATCGGCGAGAATAGACTAACAGTCTTATAAAAAGGAAGTGCGGTTATATTTTACATTTACAGTTTCATTCTGTGGCAGAATTGGAATATTTCAGATGTTCAGTGGTTTTCTGATCGTTGAATTTGGTTGAGAAGTTGGATAACTGTCGAGAATTCTTTATAGAATTAGGATCGGAGAATATTTGTGGCGGCTCTTTTAAGAATTCGAACGGTTGAGTCATCTTCGAATGAAATAGTACATTTCACATTTTACATTTCGAGCATAAATAAAGCCTTTATAAGCGAGACACGAACGATTTTTTTTTCACTACCTGATGAACTTACTTAATTAAATGCAAATAAGTTCCAACAACAATTTATTAGAAAAGTTCAGAGTAAAAACCACAGACTATATACACACAATCAACGCGCGCTTTTTCGAGAGGTAACAGGTTCAGTATAATTCTGCCAGTTACATAATGATATCCAAACTCCATATAAAAGTCATTTCGTAACTGTTATTATGTTATTTTTATTTGATAATCTTGTGTCTAAATTTTCACATTTCGAAACGAATGTCTTAGGCAATGTGTTACAAAAAGTCAGCTATGTGACTTTGCGTAACCTATTTTTGTGAATAATATTGTAAACTTTCTATCGTTTTGTAGAAGGACGAAGTTTAATTGCCATAAGCTATTAAAATTATCAAATGACATAATAGCAGTAATCCATTTTTTTGGAAGTCAATCAGATCCAGCATTCATGTATTTTTTCATTCTTAATCTTAGTAACGGTATGCGCGACCCGAAAGCGGACTAGGATCTCATGTTTAGCAGCTGTTGTTTATAGCGTATCCTGACAGCCTACCCCACTGCAGGAATCTGCAGGTATTTGTTTTTGATTAAACCAAATTTTCATTAATGATACTTCATAGTATAATAGATTGCTGCAGGGTTGCCTGGAAATATTAATCCGCAATCGCCTTAATTACATAAATTGAAATTTATGTTTGATAGATAAGCCCAAATATATAAGTTTTTAAAGTGAATCGAGCGCTAATTTGAAATACACCACCTGGTGTAGAGAATAGCTGCTAAGACTGGTAACACACGAATGGCTAAGTAGATAGTATAAGTACTCACACTTTTAACACCAGTGGGTACTTAGTGACCTCGTCCTCCCTCAGCCCAGGAGGTAGAAGCAGCCGCACCCGGGCTGCATGACCGCTGGAGAGCTGCACCGAGAATGTTCGGGGCGTCGGCAGGGCAATGGCTGCTAATCTTTCCTGTTAGAATTAAAGAGTTGGATTAGCTGGTTGCAAGAGAGAGAAAATTAGGAAGATTAATGATTTGAAAAAGGTTGGCTATAAATACCTTTACAAATACTCTGTCTGTACGTTTTTGTGCGTAAAGTGTCAACTAAATTCCTCATTTACTGGAGCTATAATTGGATATATAATTGGAGGAAAGTATTCTGAATCATGTATGTACACAGATATGGTCTGTGGATTATTTTTATTTGAAGTTTAGTTTTACTTTACTTGTAATTTTATTACTGCAGCTCGCAGACTATTCACATACACATCATCTTAGCCGGAAGACTTCTACTGCTGAATACTCGTATAGTTCCTCCCCAAGTGTCGTCACATGGTCTCGTCGTATTTCATTTCATTTATTTATTCACAAACAATTAACATTGTGTCGAATATTGGGTACATAATTACAAAAATTGGTGGAACATAAATACAGTAAAATTATCACTTGAAGATTAATTCAATTATTGTTGCTAAATGTATGTCGACATAAAAAAAAATATATATTACAAAGCATTATAATCAATGATAATTCAAATATTTCAGAAAATAAATTAATAATTACAATGTCAAATTAATCAAATATGTCACAAATAATTAGCATATCAGTTGAATACAATATATTTCACGTGCAAATATAATGTCAAATTAAAATATTTAGTTAAAAATTTAAAAAAAAGCAATAATAATGTCAAATCAATAAATATGTCACGAATAATTGGAATGTCAAAATTATGTCAAATTAACCTTAAGTCACAAACATTAATAAAAATGTCAATTAATCCAGTGTATGTCCGAAGCACTTTAATGTCAAATTAATCCATTAATAGTTAATCTAGTTTTAATTGCTTGACATAAAATCTGACATCGAGTAATAACATTTTTCCAACAAGAAGGCCTTTAATTTGGTTTTAAATATGTGGAAGCTATAAATTAATAGTTTTAATTCCGTCGGTAATCTATTAAACAATTCCACTGCTTGGTATCTGGAGCAATGTTTGACTATGTTAAAATTTGGTGATATAGTGTGTTTTAAATCCTTCCTTCTTGTGCATTCTCTTAACTTTCGTTCCTCTTGAGATTCATGCAGATGAATATACTTCGCAAAGTGACTTAGGATTACTAAAATGTATAAACTTGGTACTGTTAATATTTCCAGTTTTTTAAAATGATCTTTGCATGAGTCTGTTTGTGAAATCTTGACTATTGTCCTTATGGCACGTTTCTGTAAGATGAAAGCCTTCTGACAGTTATAAATATAGCTGTTACCCCAAAAACATGATGCTGTATCTTAATCTAGATTCTACTAGCGCAAAATATCTCTAAGGCTCCTAAGTGCATAACATGCTGATGAAATAGAGGAGTCAATAGCAGCTAGTTCCTGTTTCCAGTTTAAAAGCTCGTCTATATGAATCCCTAAGAATTTCACTTTATCTACTAATTTGATCATGTCTTCTTTGATTTGTACATCTAAACTGTCATTGTTACGAGTTGTAGTCTTAAATAAAATTATGTTAGTTACTTGTATTTAATAAAAGGTTATTGGCTGTAAACCAATCGCAAATAAGTTCTAGGGTTTTATTCACATTTTTGCTCAATATGTTTAAGTCATTTTCACCAATAATTATATTTGTGTCATCTGCAAAGACAACAAGTCTTACGTCCGGCTTAACGTGATGCATAAAGTTCAGCAAGCCATTTGTAAATATGATAAATAATATTGGTCCTAAAATTGAGCCTTGAGGCACACCACGTTTTATGGTTTTAATTTTAGACTTATATACGACTTCGTGATTACTATCATCGATGCTTTTTATTTCGACATACATCCGTCTATTTTGTAAGTACGATCTTAAAAGCTGTAAGGACTTGCCTCGGATGCCATAATATTCAAGTTTAGTCAGTAACAGCTCATAATCAATTGTGTCAAAAGCAGAACTAAGGTCGATAAAGAGACCAGCCACTTTCATTTTGTCATTTAATTTAGCAATTATGTCATCTACAAGAGTGTTTATTGCATCTGAGCAACCGACGCCTTTCTGATAGCCAAATTGTCTTAAATTAATAATTTTATTTAGATTCAAATGCACCATCAGTCTAGTTTTAATTAATTTTTCAAATACTTTTGATAAGGTTGGCAAAAGGGATATGGGCCGGTAATTTTTCGGATTTGTCCTAAGGCCTTTTTTGAAAATTGGAACTACTTTAGCCAGTTTTAACTGTTCTGGAAAGACCGACTCTTCGAAACATTTGTTAAAAAATTCAGAAAGAGGGAAAGCTAATGCGACTATATTTGCCTTTAAAATCGAAATAGGTAGGTCATCAAAACCGCAAGATTTTTTGTTGGCCATCTTGTTTATTATTTTTGTGATCTCAGATGGAGTAGTCGGATCGAAAGTTAGAACACTTTCAACTCTTTTTGTTGCTTCCGACAGAAAAAATATTGCCCTTTCCTTTTCATTACTGGCTAGGGACGCGTTGAACACAAAACTGTCGATAAAATGATTTGCGACCTCCTGGGGATCAGTTAACACTTTATTATCAACTTTCAAGATTAAATTTCCACATGATTTTTTTGTTTTTGACTTATTTGTAATTTGGTTTACAAGCTTCCACGTCTCTCTGGTTATATTTTTTGCATTATTTAAGTGATTTAATGTGGCCTGTTTTTTGGCTTGCTGAATAACTCTCCTATAAATCCTAACGTAGTTGTTTTTATAATTTTTTAAACTGGAATTATTTAGCGTACCTGAACATAGTAACCTCTTCATCTTACTTGAAACTTTAACCCCTTTAGTTATCCACTTTACTGTTGTATTTTTATACAGCTTTATTCTTATTGACTTTTTTTGGTAACAGTCTTGAAATATTTTTCCAAGACATTTTATAAAAGTATTTATTCCCATGTTATTCCAATTTTTATTGTTGATACTTTTCTTGAAGGCATTACTATTTTTTTCATTAAACATTCTTTTTTTAATAACTATGGTTTGTTCTGAGTTTTTAGATTTAATATTAATGTAACGTATCGCATATCATATGCAGCGTATTTCCGCAACTTTAACCAGATCATGGATACTCGACCTCATTCAAAAACATACTCGTTGGTGAAAAAAACCGGCCAACTGCGAGTCGGACTCGCGCACGAAAGGTTCCGTACCATTATCGCAGAAAACGACAAAAAAATCACATTTGTTGTATTTGTTGTTATACATACATCAACACGGTCTAGGGATATTTCATACTCAATTAAATAACTCGAAAAGTACTGGCCGCATTGGAATCTTTTATACACCGATTTGTTTGTAATTTATCTCAGACTAATTGCAAATTCAAATTTTTGCAAATTCTTTTGTTTTGGTGGCATAAAAATGTCTTGATGTGTAGGAGAGGGAATTTTCATTTGTGCGAAATTTAGAAAACAATGCGAATTACGTTTAGTTACAGTTTTTTTTCATTTTTAAACGAAAGATAAAGTTAAAATTGAGGTATTGTAGCCATGCAACGCCAACATTTGACGAGGGCGGAGATGTTACGAGCTGTGGAAATGCTGGAAGCTGGGTCTGTTCAGCGTAATGTTGCTGAGGCCATAGGGACCCACCAAAATGTAATTTCAAGATTGTGGACACGCTATCGTGCCACAGGTGAAGTAGCGGAGAGGCACCGGGGGCCAAGTCGCATCACTACCCCCAGACAAGACCGATTTTTGTAAATTACTGCGCGAGCTCAACCAAATTCAACGGCGACTCAATTGGTCCAAAGGCTGCGAGTGGAACACCAAGTGCTTGTGAGTGACCAAACTGTAAGAAGGCGACTGCATGAAAGCAATCTACGCTCTCGTAGACCACTCCGGGTCCCACCTTTACGGAGAGGCAATCGTAGACGACGATTAGAATGGGTTCGGAACCACGTGGACTGGGGCCGTGAGCAATGGTCCAATGTGCTGTTCACGGATGATCCAGGTTCGGCTTCCATCCAGATTCACGAAGGACGCGTGTTTGGCGAGTTCCTGGACGATGGAGCCGTCTTCAGAACCCTCAGGAAGTTCACCCATACCAAGGAGGAACAATTATGGTTTGGGCAGGAATTCGTCTTGGAGGACGGACGGATCTCGTTTGGGTGCGGGGCAATATGACGGCAGAACGATACGTTCAACAGGTGCTGGAGCCCGTAATCTTGCCCCACAGAACACAAATGGGACAAGATTGCCTGCTCATGCACGACAATGCCCGGGCACACACGGCGAGAACGGTAGCAGCTTGGTTACATACACACAATGTTAGGGCCTTAGACTGGCCTGCTCAATCGCCAGATCTAAATCCCATTGAGCATGCGTGGGATATGCTGCAAAGAAGAGCTCTGAAGGAAGTTCCTGAAAATCTGGCTACAGAAGATCAACTTTTTGCGCACCTCAGAAGGACATGGTACAATTTTCCGCAGCAAGACATTGACAACCTTGTTCTGAGCATGCCGAATCGTTGCCGATGTGTTATGAACATCATGGGCGCTTTCTCAGACTACTAACTTATTATTATTATTATTATTATTTGGCCCCGCCTTTCTTTAGAAAATATTAGTTCATCATTCAAACTTCTTTCACTTCCATTCCTTTAAGGATGATTTCCGGAATAATAAATATCCTATGTCCTTCCCAGGATCTCAAACTATCTCCATACCAAATTCATCAAAATGGGCTCAGCGGAATATGCGTGAAAAGGTAACAGACAGACAGAGTTACTTTCGCATTTATAATATTAGTATGGATTTTTCATAAACATTGCGTTAATAAAACAACAACTTAGACACAAACAAAAATACGCCTATAACATCCTTATCTATCGTACTCTCATTATCTTTTCCTCCATATTTACTCAATTACAAAGACCATTCATAAGAACTCAGTGTTCTTGCTATTGTACGAATCGTATATAACTTAGATACCATTAATCATTTCAGAAAGTGTAACATTAAGGGTGCTTTTCCACCAGAGATCTGCGAGGTACCTAGTGACGAAGTGCGCGAAAAAAACATCATCATCATCATCATCAGCCTATTAATGTTCCCACTGCTGGGACACAGGCCTCCTCTCTGTGAGAGGGAATGGGCCGTAATCCAACACGCGGGCCCAGTGCGGGTTGGTGGATGTCACATGTCTTCGAATTTTTGGTTCTAGGACATGCCGGTTTCCTCGCGATGTTTTACTTCACCGTTTTGAGAGCAGTGGTGTAGAAATAATATAGTCTGGAATAGCACATAGGATACTTTTTATCCCGGAAATATGTTCCATCGGGATAATCTTTGACTTCCACGCGGGCGAAGCCCCTTGCAGAGGCATAAGAGGCTCTAGACAAAGTGGCATTCCAAAAGCGATTTCGACGGTCGAAATGCCAAAATGCCAGAGATTCATCACGTGACATTTCGATAGCGCTTGACAATACCATACATTTTTGATATCATTCCGATCGCTAGCGTCACGCTTGCGTTGATAGAATAAAGAAAAACAGAAAGAAAACTAGTTTATTTGGCACACACAGCTACACACATTGTAAGTACAAATAAAATGGAACTTAATGAAAATGAGAATGTCACTTGTCTAGAGCCTAAGAGTGCTCTTCGTCCAGAGATGTGTGAGGAAGCAATGGAATCACTTCATTTTCTTAACCTCCGGTTTAACTCTGGTGGATAAGGCTCGCGTTTTGTTGTTGGACGTGGTAGGGCCGTTGGGGAGGTCCACCTACCGAAAAGTGGTAGGTGGCGGGGCCACTGACCTGACCCGTCACAGGGGGACCAAGGGTGCCATACACGGGGTCGTCTGGTGCACATGTGCTGATTTGGTCCCTGGGGTAGTCAATGTGTGTGTGTGCGCCGACGATGAAGAGTAATCCCCAGAGGAGGGTCCGGTCACGGACTGCCGCAGCGGGTTCGCGGTGAGTGCTAACGCGTGCCAGTGTTGACGCCATAAGCGGCACTGGAGGACACCGTGGAGTTTTAATGGGTTAGAGTCCCACATAGCTGCGCTATTTCCCCGTGGTAGCGCAGTATGCATGAGCATTGCCCCACGCTAAAAAATGGCGTCCTCGCACAATTTACTCGGACAACGCATAGTTTAATTGTCGGGCATTTGCTCGGACTCCAGTCTCACGCAAAGGAGGTTTTATACTTTAGTATTTATGATTTGTGATACGTGTAACTAGCATAGTCTTAAGTTGATGATATATTACAAGCCAACCTTTGTAGAGAGAGAACAATAAATAAATTATTATTAATTATTACCATACTATACTTATTTAGCAATGCACCGGTTCCTCGTATAGCTTTGGTGGCAATAGTCACATATTTTCACTTCTTCACTATGTCTCGCAGAACCTCGCAAACTCGTTCACCTTTGGTGGAAAAGCAACCTTAGGCTCCACTCTAAGCGTAACGGAATTATATAGCTTAGCGTCACTTTAACAGTCTTAAAATGTTGACAGTATCTTGGAGCATTTTCGGGTTATGATTTTCGAGGCAATGGTAGATCTTAAAAGCTTAACATTGATGCGTTAAATAAACAGTTTTTTTTTCTTTTGGTTCTTGGAGATACTGTCTTTTGGCAATATACCGAGAAACCTTTGGTTTATTTATGGTGGAAGAAGACATGATTGTTATTTTTTGACTTTATTCAAAGATTTCTTCCGTTGTTATGGTCATAGAGTCGACAGGAATCTTTTAAACTGGCTTTGACTTAAGTGGTGCTAAAACCATCAATATACGGTTAGGAAGTTTGGTCGATATCAACCTTTACAGCATGCATTTTTTTTTGCAAAAATGCATGCGAAATCAAGAATTATAAAGCTACAAACTAAACTCCATTTGAAATAACATAAGACATGTTTCCAAATCTTTTTAAAGTCCGTTCAACCGATTTTGAGTTCTATTCCGTAAACATAAGGATGACATAAAAAGCATAAACCTGTTACAAAAACCAACTGTTTACTACAGCTACCATAAGTCGTATCACTAGCGCAATAGAATTCAAAATCGGTTGAACTGGCTGTAAAATGGGCTAATTTAAACGTCTAATGTTTTCGCAAATGGAGTAGGTATAGTCTTGTCTTGTCTTCCTAGCCTTACTTTTTAGTGCAATAGTTCCTGATGAGTTTAAGACATACCATTCAGGCATAAAATATTTAAAACCAACCAACGGCACTCGAAGTATTGTCCTGTTGCGACACGGAAACAGTCAAAGAACGCGTTTTGAAGCAAAAAGTTATTTTAATCATCGATCCGTGATGAAAGCGAAGATTATCCGGGACAATAGCTGAACTGGGTTTTACACTTGGACGGTTTCAACCACTTGAATTTTATGCTCATTTTTCTAAATGAATATTTTACAGAAATAACTTTGGGGCTATTGTAAAAAATTTATTTGTTTGATGTTTGGACTGCGGTACAGTCACGAGCATTAATTGCGACAATTCGCCTTAATTATATTGGTACAAATTGAAAATGTGTTTAAACAGCTGGGGGATGGAATTCTGGTGAACTGGAACTAATACAGGTTCTCATTACCTACCACGGGTGCCAGAGTTTCATGACCATTGTGTATTTTGTTTTTTAATTCTTAATTCTTAATTCTTTATTGTACACCAAAAGAAACAACATTACAAACATGTGATAATAAAGTGCATGTACAAAGGCGAGCTTAACTCAATTCTGAGTTCTCTTACAGCAAACCCTAGAGTGACAGAGAAATTTTATAATTAAAGAGGGCAGGCATCCAGTGTACAATATTAAAATAACCTATGACGAATTACATTAACACATAAATATACTTACTACGTACGTACATAAATAAATATATATATATACATATATATATATATACATACTAATATTATGTCATTGAGCCAGATAATGATCTTTGATCCTCCTCTTAAAGACCTCCAGAGAAGGGCTGTCGCGTAGGGAGTGTGGGAGAGCGTTCCAGAGTCGCACTGCTGTAGCAGAGAAAGAGCCATCATAGCGGCTGGAAGTGTGTCGCGGAGGACGAAGGAGAAGAGAAGTGGCAGTGCGACAGGGTTTACCTCTCGGCACAAGATATTCAAAGCGTTCACGAAGGTATTGAGGGGCATTAGGATTGTGCAGGATACTATAGAGAAGGGATAGGATATGGGTATCTCGACGACGCCGAATCGGCAGCCACCTTAATCTGTTCCGGCACTCCGACACATGGTCGTATTTGCGGAGGCCAAAAATAAAGCGGATGCACAAATTCTGCAGTCGCTCGAGTTTATTAAGGAGTACCTCCGTTGCATCTAAAAAACAGACATCCGCATAGTCTATGAGCGGTAGAAGAAGGGATTGCGCAAGAGTAACCTTAGTGTGAAATGGTAAGAATTTTTGGAGACGTTTAAGGGACTGAAAGGAGTAAAATACCCTCTTACTCACATTTGCAATATGGACCTCCCAAGAGAGGTTAGTGTCCATATAAACGCCTAGATTTTTTGCGGTTTTGGAGTAATCAATGGGCACTGAATCATACACTATCGGCGGGAGAGACTGGTGATCCAATAGGTTGAGCATGTATCTACCACCAACAATGAGCGCTTGCGATTTGTTTGGGTTTAGTAATAGTCCGTAGGATTTAGCCCACTTGTTAATTTAATCAAGGTCACTGTTGATGGCAGCCACAGCCTCAGCGAGTTCACTTACTTTAAAATGACGATACAACTGCAAGTCGTCTGCATAGAGATGGTAGTTAGAAGAAAGGACCTTAGTGATAGCATTTATAAAAATTGAGAAGAGAAGAGGAGAGAGGACGCCACCCTGAGGAACACCCGCAGTCAATTTACACCATTTAGAGGAACACTCATCGGATTGAACAGACTGCGAGCGGCCCTGAAGATAAGATTTGAACCACTCAATTACTGGAGCAGAGACATTAAGGGTGGAAAGGATTCCTAAGAGAATGTCAAAGTCAACTGAGTTGAAGGCACTACTGAAGTCCAGTAAAACCAATATAGTTAGAGATTTATTCTCCATAGCCAGTCTTATGTCGTCAGTTATTTTTACAAGAGTTGTTACAGTACTATGGCCAGGTCTGAAACCAGATTGGTAAGGACTCAGCAGGCCATTAGAGGACAAATAACAAGACAGTTGCTTCTGAACAATACTCTCGAGGACTTTGGAGAGAATTGGGAGGATGGAAATTGGACGGAAGTGGGATGGTAAGGAGGGATTAGAAACTTTAGGAAGCGGCAGGACGTGAGCCTTCTTCCAGGCTGTAGGAAAAGTGTTTGTGAAAAGTGAATAATTTACAATGTGAGTTACAACAGGAACTATTTCAGTCAAAATAGGCAAGAACATTTGGAGTTGAAGGCCATCATCTCCTACCGCCTTAGTGGAGATGGATAGGATACATTTCTTAATGTCTAGTTCAGCAATTGGGTGGAAAGAGAAAGAAGTATTTGCTGGCAAAGGAAGATTAGAGAGTTCTTTGAGAGTGGAGGATTTAACATGGTTGTCAAGGGTGATAGGTGAGTTACAAAAATGCACATTAAGTGCATTAAGGTCCATCTTTTCGGGAGCTCTCTCGCTAGAGGCTTTGCCAATACCAAGAGTTTTTAAAAATTGCCATACTTGTGTTGGGTTGAAGTTACCTATGGAGTTATGAATGTGGCGCCTCTTTGCATTCCTACACAGACGACCGCAGCGATTCCGCAACCTCTTATAAATTGCCCAGTTCTCTTCGGTGGGCTGCTTTCTGTACAAGCGCTTAGCCTTGTCACGCTTAGCCATCTGGTTTTTAATTGCTGGGGATAGCCATGGCGCAGGAAGGTGTTTTACTCTCACCTTTTTAAGAGGAGCATGTACCTCATATAGTTCCAGTATAGTCCTGCTGAAGGTTGACACCATAGAGTCTATATCCTCGCATGTGAACACAGGAGACCAGTCTATCACACCCGCATCAGCCCTCAAACGCTCCAGATCAATGTTTTTAAAACTACGAAGCAAAAGAAATTTGGCCTTGCGTTTTGGAGGTCGAATTTTGTAGGAAAGATATATGAGGTCATGATAGGAAAAAGGAGCAGGAAGCTGTCCATGTGTGGCTACTTTATTAGGGTCAGAAACTAGAATGAGATCTAAGAGAGAAGGAGTACTGTGAGGAGCCCTGTGAGTAGCATTTAGCGGAAGTAAGTGCATATTGACAGAAGAGACAAGTGATTGGAGTTTACGGCTCCGCACATCTCCCTTGATCAGAAAGGTGTTGAAGTCTCCGAAGATAAGCGTATGCTCATAGAGTGGGGAAAGGTTTTCTAATTTAGTTTCGAAGGAGGAAAAGTAGTCGATTTGACAGGAGGGACTATAATAGACACCTAATAGCAGTTTTGTGTGTTGAAAGTCTATTTCAATGAATAGGTGTTCAGCAAACTTTGAGTAGATACTCGGAGACTGGTCAACTATCCTGTAACTGATATCCCCACGGAGATAAATGGCAACCCCCCCACATCCCTTGCCCGTTCTGTCATTGCGGACAATTTTGTATCCAGGCAGAGAATACTGCGTGGAAGGAAGTGCAGGTTTGAGAAAGGTTTCGGATACAAGGACAGCGTGAACAAGATCTGAGTCGAAGGACGACAGCAGGTCAGAGTAGTGAGCAGGGATGCTTTGAGCGTTTATGTGAACAGCGTTGAAGAACCTGCGACAATTTGAAAATGTAGAAGAAAGGTAGTCTCGAAGATTAAGAGAATTATCATCGCTAAGATCCACAGCAAAGTCCTCCTCTGACACACAAGAGGATGAGCACGAAAAGAAACTATCATCTACAAGATCATCTGACATAATAAAATATAAATATTATAAATTAAAAACTACTCTAAAAAACTAAAGACAAACAAAATTAATTCAAGTACTCAAACCTCGTTGCACTCGCCAGTTACATTACAATTAATTAAAATAAAATTGCTAAAAAGCCAACAATCCAAACAAAAGCAAAAAGTAGGTTAGTGTGTTTCCGAACGTAACTTCTATAAAACACGAAAACTTATGTCAATTGACCTGTGACAGTGACAGTTACGTCTTACATAGTCATCAAAACATAAAAACAATAAACTAAAGGTTAAAACTAAAAAAATCGAGTGACCGACATACAAGGAAAAACAAAAAACCACAACAAATTCCTTATACACCGAGAAATGAAAGAACCGTGACGCCGTACCATCATTTTGCTGGCTTGCGAGTTCTCTTCTCAGGCACTGGCTTCGATGTTATAGCTGAGGCCTCGGCAATGGGGAACTGGGCAACAAGTTCTCGATATTCCGTTGCAGACTCGATCTTCCGCCGCAATTTATCAGAGACCTGGATAACAATTTTTCCCTCGGATGTCCAACACCTATTTATGCCGTATAACTTCCGAGCATTCATGAAAATGTCATGTCTTGGCTTGGTGAGGAACTCGGAAAGCGTCAGTCCGGACCCTTTTAGCTTGGTTTTATTTCTCCACACCTCGTTCCGGACGATGCGGCTCTCAAAGCGAACCAAGAGAGGCCGGGGCTTTTTGGTGTTGCTGCCAAGGCGGTGACAGGCTGTTAGATCATTTCGGGTGACGCTTTTCATTTCTAGCCGCTCCGACAAAATTTTGAGGATACCTGTGCTAGGATCAGCATCCTTCTCCTCAGACAGACCATGTAGCAGGAGAACCTTAGCACGGGATGCCATCTCGTGCCTGTCTAGCCCCACCACAAGCAACTCCATCTGGGATTTCAGTGCACTCAAGGTTTTCCAGATGAGACTCTTGAACTCGGTGAAGTCCTTCGATAGGCTGGCAATAGTCTTGTGGGAACCCTCAACGCTGGCATTCCTCAAGTCCTCCTCGTACTGTGTCATTCTTGAAGAAAACGTAGCCGTAAGTTCCTCCACACAAGTTGATAGTTTGGAGTATAGGTCCATAATAGTGAAGTGCAGTGCTGGCAGTTGAGGTAAGTTGTGAAGGAGAGTTGATGAGATGAGTGAGTGCACCAGAGGTCTATGTACTAATTTAACACTGCTATTTCATCTAAAATACTGTTTTTCTATTTATTTAAAATTAAAAATATAAGAGCTCAAATTTTTTGTGTTTACTTGGAACTACCCTCAGAGTTCAAATTTTAACCGACTTTTATGCCAAATAAATGATTTAAATATAAAAAAAACAATTACACAAAATCCAACCGCAACACAAGCGTTGATAGAAACGTTATGGTGTTACGAACATATTATTTTCGAAACCGAACTAATATGAACATTGCTCCGTTGGTTTCGCAGTCGCGAGCGCGACTGCTGAGCGGGGGCTTTCGGAATGCTGAGTGTTATTCGAATATTCGAAGTCAGCGACGGCGATGGTCGAAATTAAAGAAAGATAGAAAAGAAAGAAAGAAAAACGTTTATTTGAAATACTTAAAAACAAATACAGATTATGCGTCACAACCACGCAAAACGGTCATCACTCAGCATAATGCTGGGACTCGCGAGCAAGACAGAGCCACAGCCCTGGTTTTTAGCGATAGCCGGTGTCGACTGGGTGACGCCGAAACAATTAAACCTTAATGTAACATGCAAGGTGTTGATCACCTGTCATTTCAATAGCGTTTGATATTCCCATAAATTTTTGACATTTTATCAATCGCTGTCGTCACGCTTTCGTTGATAGAATGTCACTTGTCTAGGACCTTTGGGAACGATTCCCAAAAAAAAAATTGGTAGTTGGCGGGGCCACTGATCTGACCCGTCACAGGGGGACCGAGGGTGCCATACACGGGGTCGTCTGGCACCCATGTGCTGATTTAGTCCCTGGGGTAGTCAAGGCGTACAATGTGTTCTGGTGCGCCGGTGATGAGAGGTTATCCCCAGAGGACGGTCCGGTGATGGACAGCCGCGGCGAGTTCGCGGTGAGTGCTAACGCGTGCCCGTGTTCCCGCCATAAGCGGCACAGGAGGACACCGTGGAGTTTTAGTGGGTTGGAGTCCCACATAACTGCACTGTCTCCCCGTGGTAGTGCAGTATGCATGATATATAAAAAAGCAAAAAAAATATAGGCTTGTGTCATGCATTTTATCACGGTTTTTATTTCCAAACTGATAAAAATGTGTGACTTAGGCCTAACACAGTGGCCCGTGCTCGCCGGTCTGGTGGCTGTACATACGACTCTTAAGGTTACACTAGTCGATCATTCTTCCATACAAACGTAGTCTGGCGATTACTCCACTGTTTGACGATGTACGTTCGAAATAAAAAATGATATCAATTTGTCTCATCATTGTCTCAGCCCTGTATGGAAACAAAAAAGTAATAAAATATATATATTTGAAAGTTATGAGCGTCGAAAGTTATTTTAATTTCAACACTCATTTTAACGCATCTTTGGGCCGAAATAAATACCATAAGAAGAACGATAATTTAAAAACGGCCTCCATACAGGGATAGATTAGTAGTTCAACAATGCAAATAATTTTATTTTAAAAATACACATTTAGTCTCATGATATCTAGACTCTCAAAGGTTTATTTATAAAATTTCGCGCGCGCGTTTTCGTCCTAAATCATCATCCATTTCGCTACAAACTTGGAAAAATGCTAATTCGTACGCGAACTAGCTTCTTATTGCATCACAGCATCACCCACTTTCACACGTGTTGTCGGATGAGATAGTATGCATTTTAACCCCGCGCGCAAAATAGTTCGTGCCGTTGACTAGGGGAACCTTAAAGACTGTGTTATAAAATTTGGAGCCAACATTTTTAACAAAGCGGTGACGCAGTTTTATGTTCATGAATGTTTCAAAAGTAGACCGTAAACTTAATGGTCTTTAAACACTAAAAATAAAAGCGTCTAGACGAAATTTTCCCCCGCCACAATGCTTAGAATACGTATATGTATCCCCGAAATAAGGTTTTTTTGATTCTTGATACGAGAGTAGAGGCACTGTAATTAATATACCTAGGTCTAAACACTTAGTTTTCTCTGAACTCATTTTCTTTCATAAGTGATTTCTTCTTTTTCCCTTCCCATAGACATGGAAGAATGGACTGAGCAATGCCATATCATTTCTATAAGTCGAATTGATAAAGGTGACATTGCAAGCCTGTGATGTTGGCCAATCAGAATACCACATTTTTTTTACAAAGAATTGTAACTGACTTCCAAATAAAAACAATACAAAATGAAAAATAACTTCGATTTCGGAAGTCGGTGTTTTTGTTTTTGTTTTTTCATTTTTAGATACCGACTTCTGAAATTGAATTGTTCACTTTGTAGTTGTGGTACATATCTTAAATGCCCTATGCCGCAATAGATTACCCGAATAACAGAACACAAGCGCTGAAATTACAGTGTACCAGGGTGAACTGTACACATCTGCGTACCCGCGTGACCGCGTTATGTTATGAAATGGTGTAAACAATAAACAGACATGCGATTGCAGCAATCCCGAGATATTTGCTGTCACTTATTGAAGAGTTCTGTTGTATATCTCCGAAGTCCTTCATCTGATCATCTCGGCGTAGCTCAATTTAAATGGGACCACACGAGAAGCAAAAAAAACGAATCATCAAAATCGGTTCACCTAGTAAAAATTTCTGAATTAACAAACACAAGAAAACAGTCGAATTAAGAACGCACTCCTTTTTGAAGTCGCTTAAAAAAACTCATCTACTGGCTGTACAATTAATTTTTTCAGTATTTACTTTTGATAGGGAATTATATTTGTTAGCTTATATCTGGTAATGCATTACTATACTTAATCGACTAACACTAGACAGCTAGATAAGTTTGTCCATCAGTCATGACGTTTGCTGTCAACTTAGCTGTCAAAGAGTTAACGGTCGGCCCCCTTGATCGGGACGCGGAGCGTTTACAAGTCTGAGCGATAAAGAGGAATATTATTTCGTGTTTCTTAGCATGTAAGTAAAACTATTCTAATTTAATGATTTGATCTGGTATATTTTTCGGAATATTATGAATTTACTCTGGTGTGTTTTTGAATCATTGTGGAAAGGGAAATAAATGTTTATGTTTTAATGATGTGTTTGGATTTCTATTGCGAACCTTTCTTTATTTCTGGACTGGTGCTTACATATTATATTGATAGGGTATTATTTATGTTCATGGATAGAAACCTGTTGCTATTTCTTGCTACATATTTTTCTGTAAAACACATAATGAACGGTAAATTCTTACCTTAGAAACAGTTTTTATCCCACTTTGTGGCAGGCCTTCCAACGCTGCGTCTTACTGTACGCTGCCGCCACTCCAGATCCATGGATCATCCGTTCTGCTCACTGCTATTTAAAGTTGGCAATTCTTTGAATCATAGCCCTTACCTTAACAATAGTATTGTTCTCCAAATGCGCCACCAGCCGTGGATCAGGCAGCGCAGTCTTATGCAGACTGAAGGTAGGGACTCCGGGCCCCAGGCACTCCAGTACGAAGTAGGCAGACGAGGGGCTGAAGTGGGCCTCGTGGTACAGGCACGGCAGGTTCTGAGGCACGCCATCTGGTGGGACCAGGGAGAAAGTACATGGAGGTTTGGAAGATGACGATGTGCCGTTTTGGATCTAGCTAGGCTTAGCCAAAGCGCCTTTCTTTTATTTCATAACAGAATAGGGTTATTGACTAAAATATCTATTTAGTCCGTCAGTTAAATAACCTAAAAATATTAAACACGTATTTTTTATATTGTAAACACAAAAAATACGACTTTACAGTGTTGTAACATTGTGTGACGTCAGGGTGTGCTACACTTTATAATGACAATGTGACGTCACAAGCGCCCAATTCTGAACTTTGACGCGCTTTATCTTTGTCAGTTTTCATTTATTTGATAAAGCAATAAATACGGGTCCAATAATATTGGACACTGACGGACTAAATAATTATCACCTTTCTACCCAGTAAACATAGATATTGTTCACGTAAAGAGTCAAAGAACATTGAGCCAGAAGCGAAGCGACGCCTCGGCATCGGTCCCCTATCTCCACAACGTAAAATCGAGTAGAAGTCTTCCAGTGCATTCGTAAGAATACGCGCTTCTTTTTACTCGATTGCCGAAGGAGGGTAATGTGTTTATCAGTCTACGTATGTTCCTATGTGGCGTTCTAGAGACCGAACGCGTAGGCCGATTTTGATGATTCTTACGTCAATTGATTCCTCTTAACCTTGCGAGTGTCACTGGCTACATTAAAATTGGAAAATATAAAAATGGCGGATTTTGGGCGCCGATTGTGAGTGACCATTTTTTTTTTTGATCCATACCCATCGTGTAGGGTATCAAAATAAAGAGTATTAAGAGGTGATTTCAAAAATATTAAACACTTATATGCTTAAATGTACATAATTCTAAAAAAATGTGAAATTATAAATCAAAAAGTTATCCAAAAAATCAAAAAACCCAACTGCTTAAAAAGCGAACTAAAAAGATGTAAACAAGAAGAAAATCATGCTGTGCAGTCGAAGGATACATCTGGTTTTGGTCAGCCAGCTCTGGTTTTGGTGGTTTGTATCCGCGCTTTTTAAGCAGTCGGGTTTTTTGATATTTTTAATTAATTTTGTTTATCGTTCTTTGACAGGATGTGTGCATTACGTGGTGGAGCTTAGGGTCAATATGTTATGTAAATCTTTAGAGTGACGCCACGTGACTCTGCATGATTGTACTTTGACCTCTTTCGTAAAATATTGAAAAATTGCTATTAATTTCATACCAATTCAAATGATTGGAAACAAGAAAGAAGCTTTTCGTATTAAACTTTAAATATTTTCTTACCAGGGTACTTCTTCTTCTTCTTCTTGCTGGGAGAAGGCGAAGTGGCTGGCAGCTCCTCATCCCAGTCACCATCACCCCACGTGCTATCCCCAGAAGATGCCAGGTTGCCGTAGTACTCCAGGTTGATTGAGGGGGATGGCTGCATGGAAAGAATGCTGATGTTATTTAAAGTGACAAAAATAGGCTCGAGAGAACGAGTTGGAGGTAATGGCTTGGTCAAAAATGTAATTCACTAGGCAATATATTTAGAATCAGTAATTTGACACGTAGGCCTATATATTCCAAGTCAGTCTGAAAGAGTCTTGGTAAGGAAACAACCCTCGATTAATGTCAATAGAAAAGAAAAGAGAGATAGAAAGAAAGAAAAATATATTTATTTGTGACCCGCACAGGACACACGAGAAATAAGCAAAGAAAAATTAGATGTAGACAAATTACAGGTCGGAATCATGAATTCTATACTCTCAAACCCTAACAGTGAAGGAGCTTGTCTTTTGTTACAATTATTATCATCTTAAGTAAAATTTGTGATGTAGTATTAGTGAATAATAATAAGACTAACCGGACTGACATACATACATACACACATGTAGAGACACACATGTATGTGTGTGTTTTATACATGTAGTATAAAACTCCTAAAAAAAATAGAATAAAAATAAGCAAAGAACGATTGTTTATGAATAAATATCAATCTATAACTGTCGACTTGATTATTCGAGGTGGATTCGAGCGGGGTAGGTACAGTCAAGGGTCAAATGCGTTTTCTTATCCTACCAAAATTCAAATGACTTGTCTTTGTAGAAGAAGTTAAATTATCCACAACTGAGTTAACATGTTGTATTAAATTAAAGTATAGATTATAACTACTAACCGTGAAAATTGCCGCTGCTATTGTGGTGGAGTGTGACTGCACTTTTCACTCTTAACTGTACATTACTTGGAATATGGACCATAGACTGTCATTATAAAGACACGATTTTCGATTCTGTGCCAATACTCATTCCCTTCGAACATTCAAATCAGAACCAACCAATGGAATGCTGATTGCTTGCAGTAAACTAATTTTCATTAAGCTGGTAGTACTTAGCTCCTTCGCAAGTAGTCTTACTACTGAAATAAAGTAAAACTATAGTTACTACAGTTTTCTCAATATTTGAAACCGGTGAACCAAATATTGTTTCAATATAAGCCGCTTCCTCGAATACCAAGTATTTGCTCATGATATTTGTGTTCATATTACCTCTGTCAAGTTGCTACAACCCTAGTACCTATTGACCAGAACATTGAGAAAACATTCCACAAGTCTATGTGAGTATTATTTTCATCTGTTATTTTAGGATCTGTTGACTACATAAATAACAGGAAATCTATTTTTTGTCGGCATCTGATAATTTACGTTGTTTACAATATTAGGTCTAATTTCGTCGGGACAATGAATGCCAATTAGAAGTTCAAGTGTTGTCATTTATTTGCATAATTGGACAGGAAAGAGATGGAAGAAAACAAAAAGAGCTAATAAAACGACTGTTTGATAAGAGCAACGATTTGTAGATAACTAATCGATCTAAGGCAGAATCAAGGGAAAGGATCAAAAAACAAAAGAAAGGATAAAAGAACCGCAACAAAAGAAAATCGTCCGCTTCTATTCACATCCTCTTTTTGCTTGCTTCAAAAGCACACAAATGCCTAATAGGTAACCGGTAACGGGTTGGTAACTGAATCGTGATTAAAAGAGGTGTCTTTCTAATAGGCAATCAAATATTACGTTCACAGATTTAAGTGCACAGGAATGCCATATCCTGTCACCGATGTAGCATAGATGTTTGTTAAGGCGTACTTCCAATATTCTGGCGTTAAGCCACTACGGTTCGAACTCGATATTAAGTGATTAAATAGCGATTTTGTGAAAAAACATATATAAATATGGCGTATTTTAAAGCTGTATTTAACAGAATTCATTATCAATAACTGCCGATTTTTCTGCATCTACTTGAAACTTAAAGCTTGCATCTCTAACGAATGGCCTCTTTGCTATTTCCCTCAATATGGACTGAGATTGACAGGCATTTGAGGATCCGTTCTTGACATTTTATAAAAAGCTCTGTATAGTTTCTGCGCTCCTGGTATATATGTATAGATCAGGGGCGTTACCATGACGTAAATTGTCATGGTTTCACTGTGAAAATAAGACGGAGCTAGACAAGACATAAAGCACTGCCCCTTTGTCACAGTGGTACCATGATAGTTTTGACACGTCATAACCACCCCACCCCTCACCTCCCCTGAAACCACGTTGGTATGTAAATTACACTGACCTGTGAGTTACACGTGACACAGTACGGTAGTTTCTGCGGGGAGCCCGGCCTCGGCGCCTCGGACGATACTCTGTATAGGTGCTGCTGTCCTGGTTTACCTTCTGGGATACCCAAGTAGTATCTAAAAAAGAAGCAATAGTCAGTATTTACGATGTGAAGGAGCAATATTTAAAAAAAAGCTGGATTAGTTTCTGATTCAATTACCAATTTCAATAAAATATTTGTGCTTCGCAGAACAATTCTGTTCTATAGTGCGCGCAGAACTAGTTGGCCGCGTTATGACAATGTCAATAGGTCAATGGGTCATCACACCGATTGTCAATGGGTCATCCCGGGTTTTACTGGCGCCCCCGCCTCTCCGTCCCACCGTTCACATACCTAAGGCGCGGCCAACTAGTTCCGCGCGCACTATAGTAGACTGTTTGAAAATCATCTTAAATAATCATAAATATCTGTATTTAAAGGCTGTACATTTGCATTAAGAAAGGATTTTTCATAATAGCCGAAGCGGTTTGAATTTGTAAGCAGATGGAGTGGTATAGACGTATGCAGAAGAGGGTAGAAAGTCCCTTAAACCTCCGACGGGTGTTGTGCCTGTGGGCAATTCGCGATGTAGAATCTACCTAATATAATAGTTACATTGTTTTAATAGTTATTACCAGTAAGTTCATAATAAGGAAAAAGAAAATTACTCACATATGCTGATTCGCATGATCCCAAGCCAACAACTGGACGACATCAAAGCTCCCATGCGTCAAAGGCAGAGCCCTGGGACCATGCGAGTTATGTTCTGTCCTGACTATGTGACGGAACAAGCCCGCTGGGCCGTCCCTGACTGGGGCCAGGGTTACCAGGGCACCACCACCTGCTGACCAGAGGGGGGAGGGTGCTGATTCTACCCAACCATCTAAGCCTGAGGATATTCTGTATACCTGTGGAAAAAATCTTTGTTAAATGCAGAAGAATACGCGTAAGCATGTTGAATGGGACAAATATTGTGTAACATTACTCTTCATTCACTTCTGTAGTGCAATTCAGTAACTGTCAAACGATGAAAACTGCGTTAAAGTGAACATGAAGTGAGCTTTCAACCCATCCGATCGAGGTGGAATGACTGTTAACTTCTGTAGTGCAATTCAGGAACTGTCTCACCATGAAAACTGCTTTGAAGTGAACATGAAGTGAGCTGTCAACCCATCTGATCAAGGTGAAATGACAGTTCACTTCAAGCTCACTTCACCTAAGTTTTAACGATGAGATGTTTACTGAATAGAACGGACGTTCTATAACTTTTTAAAGCCAGCGGCTGCAAGCTTGTCCATAACGATGGCAAGTTATCCAGTAAAGAAAGATTCTTGATCCAAAAACTGTCAAAAAATAGGTCCGTTTCCTCTTCTATCTTTAAATGGTGTCCAAATCGAAAATCGGAATCTTGATGTTCTTATGGTTAGTAAATATTAAATTCAAGACTTTTTAGTCAAGCCGCTAAAAGTTTTACGTTCTAAAATATAAATCTGTGAAGAAGTTAGGTACGAAAACGAAAACAAAAATAAGTTAATCCAACAGTTTGCAAGACATTAAAATAACTTACAAGCTTACAACCGCAGTCTCTAACCAAACATAAAATTTTATTAAGGTTTTAAAATTTAAAAGCTACGACAAAAACAACATTTTAGTACGACATTCGTTAAAAAAGGAGCTTCGGAGTATGAGGTTACAATAGAAAACAGTATCTTTTGGAATTTTAAAAAGTTCAGCAAAATATTCAGATTGAATCTTTTTTGTGAATATTTCATGAAAGAACGTCGTTAAAGATAGTTTTTTATGTCAGTGATACTGTTTGTATAAAGACTTTTTATTTTAATATTCGTAGTTGGTATTTAACTTTATTGTTTTGTATTGCAGTTCTACTTAGGGTAAAAGCTCACAGACTATGTTCAATGCGATACGGCAATATAAATTTTACATATTTTTTAAATTCTTATGAATGTTCACCTCAATCCACTTTGTTTGGTTCATTAGCTAAAATACCTACTTAGCTCGCCTGTAAAATTAATTATATAGAACAACGTACTAACTCCACTGTGTTGTGCTATTATGGTGTACAATAAAGCATATTCCATCTTAAAGAGTCAACACTTTTAGGAAACATGTACTTTCCGAGGTAAAACCGCTCCGCTCCCACTTCATTCTCGTCATCTGGAGAAACCAAGCTTTAGTCAAAGTACTAGGCTGCCAGAACCCAACAGGAGCTTTTTTCACAAACGTCTTTGGTAGTCGATAAATCATTTCCCTGTGTGTTTGACCTCAGGTAATCAAGTTTGCTAATTAAACTTACAGTCACATTAGTGGCTATTTGTTATTATTGGTTTTGTGGAGCTTAGTTTATAATATACTTACTTTATTATGTGAATATAAATAAATTATTATAATAATCAGAGCTACGTACGGGCTAAATTATTTGACTCCTTCCTTACCTCCTGACAGTACCACATAGGACTCTTGCAGACGGAGACCACTGATAGGTTCTGCATCCTAGTCAGCCAAACCACGCACACTTCTGTGAGGGACACCCATTGTGCACTTGTGAAGTAGTAATCACTGCAAGAGATGATAAGTTAAGAGTTGAGTGTTCACGCAAATAAAACTTAAGCACAATAATATAGAATTGGTTTAATGGTAGCCGATATAATAGAGGATGAAGTAGGTTCTAAAAACAAGTCACAGTTAATTTTCATGCATAATTAATGTCTGGAACAGCGCCTTGCAGACATCGATTTCATAAATCCTAGTACAGTCTCTAAGCTGATAAATAAATAAAAAACAACATCGTAAAATTACTAATTTTAGAACTCAAAGATTTGGCTGTACCGATATAAAATTAATATGTTCTCAAAAATCAAGGGTAACTTATTAGTTTTTATAAATGCTGGTAGATCCATAAATTCTGGTAGCCTAAGATCCGACTCCAGAAATCTGCAGGCATCAGGATTTTTGATTAAACTTAATTTTCATGAATGATTATTGATAGTAGAATAGATTGATGTAGGGTAGCCTGGAAATATCTAGCCGAAATAACCCTAATTAAATCAATTTAAATTTATCTTTGTTCATCATCATCATATCAGCCGAAAGACGTCCACTGCTGGACATAGGCCTCCCCCACGCGTCGCCACATTGACCGGTCCCGTGCGTCCCGCAACCAGCGGATTCCTGCAACCTTCACCAGGTCATCGGTCCACCTGGTGGGAGGCCTTCCAACGCAACGTCTTCCGGTTCGCGGTCGCCACTCCAGAACCTTTCTGCCCCATCGGCCATCCGTTCTGCGAGCAATGTGCCCTGCCCACTGCCACTCAAGTTTGGCAATTCTTCGGGCTATGTCGGTAACCCTGGTTCTCTTACGGATCTCAACATTTCTAATTCGATCACGCAAGGAAACGCCGAGCATAGCCCTCTCCATTGCCCTTTGAGTGACTGTAAGCTTTCTGATAAGGCCCATTGATAGCGACCACGTCTCAGAGCCATATGTCATCACTGGCAACACACACTGGTCATAGACTTTTGTCTTGAGACACTGTGGTAAGTTGGACGAGAAGACACCGCGCAACTTCCCGAACGCTGCCCAGCCGAGTCGGATTCGACGGTTGACCTCTTTCTCGAAATTGGCCCTACCCAACTGGATCGTTTGTCCCAGGTAGACATAGTTGTTAACCAACCCCAAATATAACAAATGAATCAAACATCATTTGAAAGAAACTGGTGTAGAAAATAGGAAAAATAAGGTTGCCTGCTCTCAGTTAGCCGCAAACTGTGGGTTGCCAGTTTACCTGTAAAACCTGGCAACCCATAAAGGGTGGCTAACTGAGAGCTAGTTGATGCGGCTTACGTACCCACGACACAGGTGAAGTTCCTAGTGTAGGGCAGAGTTGAGAGAAAATTAGTTGCGGCAAGATGCGGCCAGGCAACCCTGCAGTAATCTATTATACTGTCATGAATCATTAATAAAAATACAGTTTAATCAAAAACAAAATACCTGCAGACTTTTGCAGTGGGATCTCAGTATATATGTAGAACTCAATACCACATAAAATGCTGATCAACCTGCACAAAATTTATGACTACTTACCAGGAGAACAAGAAATCAAAACGTACTTTCACGAAGTGCCACTAAACAATAAAACATAAGACGATCGGGCTGTTTCAACAGTAAACTCACAATGTAGGTAAATGACGGCTGATTCAAAATATTGAAGGTATACGAAGCCCTCTCACTTTGTATATTTTATGGGGTTCAGCTCATTTATAATCCCACTCGGTTTATGGCTACAGCGCTTTAAAGCAGTCGAGTTCGCTTTAGGGTCTTTGCTTTATAATATATGGTGATCTGTACTTTGTATATTGGATCACTATGAACAAGGGGTTTCTTAGGGGTTATAAAAGATTTAAAGCTGTTGTTATCATAAAAGTTATTATGCTGAGATTCTGGGGAACTTATGCTTTACGTTTTTCTTGATACTATCCTCTTAACCAATAATGGATTTAAATAAAAACGGATATCACAGAGGTTCAGCAATAAGCAAATTAACACTTATTGTACTGTGAAGGGTTAATTAGCTTGTTTTTTTTATTGGTGGCGAATAAACTATACCTCCTGTGGACCTCTGCAATACTAGTGCATTGCAAAGCTGAAATGTTTGTAAACGCTCTCACGCTGTCCTATTCCTTATCAAGAATAATAGAAAGATAATAGAATTACTAGTGAAAACTTATAGCAGTCTACTGCTGGATAAAATTCTTCAATCGAACACCATGCATCTCAATACTCGGCAACTCTCATCCAGCTGGTATCAACCAAACCATTATAGAATAGGATTTTCACATACTGTATGATTTTGAGATTTGATTCGTGTGTCACGTCAAAGATGACGATAAAAGTAGAATTAAGCTCCCAGTATGTCCTTACCAGAACAGTTTCAGCGATTTCCTCAAAGGACACGATTTAAGTTTCTGCAGTAAGTATCTACTTACCCTTCTTCTAGTATAACTTTAGGTGGCGTAAGATGTCTCGTGCGGATGTGCTTGGGGTCTGCGATGTCGGCCACTGTAAGTGTCGCCGTCGGATTGTTGGTCCCTGGCTTTGGGTATCTCACGCTTCTGATCTCCGGGTACGTCTGCGTGGAGAAAAGGAAAGTTTAGTTTAGTTATTGAAATATCCATTCTTTTTATTAAGGGACTGATCTTTTATCCAAAGAATAAAATAAATATCGCCATATTCATATTTCGCTTTATTTGACATATTTTCTATGCAATAACTATCGAAACACTATTTTTATCCCTTTAATCAATACAAGGCCATCGGCTATTAAAAAATCAGCTCTATATGTGCCGCAAATTTTATTCGTATGACCCTCCGTTCCCATAGTTTATAAATATATACCAACCAGATATCTACCTATACAACTTTGTGACGTCCCTTGCGAATATGTAGCATAGGTACTCAGACGACTGAGAAGCGGGCAAGGGAAGCCGCATTCCAACAAATTGCCCAAATAGTCTATGGTCGGCTAAACGGTCATTTATTTTTAAACATAGACTTGACTAGTTTTAACACTAACTCAGTCTCCATTTAAATATAAAAATAATCTACTCGGTTACAAATCGTTCGATGACACGTTGCCACTCAGTTCAAAATTGACTTTTATTGACTTTCGGAACAGGATTTAAATTACCTTGGCCGGATCATCAGTGTCCAGGGCTGCTCCATACCAGGGGTATTTCTGTTCGTGCACCAGACTGTCGTTGAAGGTCGCGTATAGCACCATGTGGCCGTCTGCTGACATCCATAGGGCAGTGCGAGAGCCCAGGATTTCTTCTGTAACAAAAAAACTAGTTTTAATCTTCGGATTTGATGCGTATAATATAAATGTTAAAATATTTTTTTCTGTTTTATTGATTGTTACGTTATCACATGAAAACTGATGTGTTGATAAAGGGCGAAGAATTGAATCCAGAAACTAGCACAGTATTCTTAGGCTTAACTTTGGATGCTAAGCTTCAGTGGGGCCCACATATATACAAATTGTTAAACAAGCTAGCTCCGCAGCATATGCTGTTAGAAACATTCGTAATCTAGCTGATATAGAGACAGCCGTTTAGTATACTTTAGCTATTTTCATAGTGTAATGTCGTGCGGTATTCTGTTGTGGGAAAATGCCGCCGACATCCAGACTATCTTTGTTTTGCAGAAAAGAGCTGTTCGATCAATTTATAAATTAGGCCCGTGACACTCTCTCAGAGAGAAATTTAAGGAGATTAATGTAATGACTGTGCCTTCTCAGTATATTTATGAAATCTTTTATATTCCCATAAAAATATAAAATTGTAAAAAAAAATACAGTGATATCCATAACATAAATACTAGGAACAAACACAAATTTGTAGTACCAACAACAAGGCTCAAGAAAATAGGTGGCTCGTTTAGATGTCAATGTGTACGCTTTTATAATAAGCTTCCAAGCCACGTACAAGATCTAAGTCTTAATAAATTTATGAGGATTAGTTTATGCGGCCTACCCGAATGTCCTTTCTTTGGTATTATTCGTCGAATCGTGGAGCCTTAAATTCTTAGTTGAGCTGCTCGGTTATTGACAAATGCGTGCACTGACTGGACAGTTCTACTCAATCTGACTGGTTCTTTCCTCAAAAGACCATTTCAGACATCAGTCTACATGGCCTTCACATGATCTAAGCATGATTTTGTTTGGACTTTGAAAGAGACTGTGACCTCTGAGTTTGTTTCGGCATTTCTTCTCAGAGTAGTCAGATGGGAAACGCCGACCTCATCTAGTTTTAAAAAATATGATCGACATGTAAAAGTGTTTGTACAAACCAACTTACAGAGATAAAATCATTTGTTATTTATCACGCCAAATCTGTTTAGCTGATCGTAATTAATTAAAATGGTTTGACCATGATCTGGATATAGAGAATACTTTATCCACAAGGTTCTGCATTACATTAGGCAGTTTATTAGTTAGGTACCAAATTGAATACGGTAAAATGTTTGCCACAAACATCTTTTTGCGGTCTATTGGAAGGTTTTTGTTAGTAAGCAATATAATCATAGAATTGGTAATATAAAAATCTCAAATAGAGAAAGAACTAATTGATTGATTGCTTAATGCATGTTAGCTGTTTAGTTCGACTCTCCTCACGATGTGCTTCGTCACCGAAAGTCAGCAGGCATTATAAACATTAAAATTAAAATGCCACAGATTGTTACTAGCCATAATAACCCAGATACTGGTGGATAACTGTGGTGTTGTGATAGTGGGTTTCTCAAGTCTTCAAATAAAATGTTTTCTGAAAATATAATAACGAGTATAACAATTTCCCGTTTCCATTTCAGCATTGAATATTTATTTTCAGCTGAACGCTATTGGAAATGACTTTAAAATTAAATATGCGACACGTTGAAGCAATGTTCAATGCAAAAATATTTTCTACCTAGAAACATTTTTGTTTAAAGCACTTGAATTTTTGATGTTGACACAGTATTTATAATAAAAGTTCGTGTTTAAATATAACAACATCACGCCGGTATTTTCCAAAGGGGTCGTGTATTTATGGGTTGTATTATTAATTTCTCAGTTATCTTTTTAAGTGCGTTTTCTGTCAATCGGGTACAAAACTAGATTCCGAGAAATTTGAACTTTTTGGTACTGGGAAATTTCTATTCGCAAAAACCCACTAACATATTGGTAAAACTGGGCATTGAACCACTGGTAGTCCAATGGTTCAATGCCCAGTACTCACCTCAGTCTTTGACGTATCAGTGTGAATGAGCACTCCGATTATGTTGCTAGATAATCTTCGGCGATATAGTAGAGCTACTTAATGCTTAATTACTTACGTATTGATAAAGTTCTACAACAGGGGGGTGACCATAAGCTCTTAGAGCGGTATCAATTTGAGATAGAGTAAGTGACAGATGTATACATGTCAGATACATCTGGGGGGTAACCATAAGCTCTTAGAGCGGTATCAATTTGAGATCGAATAAGGGACATATGTATCTGACTTGTATACATCTGTCACTTACTCGATGTCAAATTGATACCGCTCTAAGAGCTTATGGTCACCCCCCTGTCCCTTATTCGATCTCAAATTGATACCGCTCTAAGAGGTTATGGTCACCCCCCAGGAATGTCATTTGATTGGCCTTCAGAAGCTTGAGGGCTTTGATTGCCGAAAATAAAATAAAACTTTTAACCTAAAACGTATAGAATACCAACACATTAAAGTAATGTTCTCTATTTTTTTGGAAATTTTCCTACCATGAGTCAAGTAAGAAATAACTCGTTACAACTAAAAAAATTGCCAAATCTAGAACATACCATCGATGAAAAATGTTTTATTAAATAAAAGTCTGCTTCTCAATGAGATCTGTTTTCTTTCCAGTTATCCCTGCTCCTTATTTCTTTAGTTCGTCTTTCAATTCCTTAAGCTTCCATGGACAATACATATTATCAATAAGAATGGTAGACCGGATTAAACACGAAAAATAACAAAGAACGTGATGTAAACAAAGCAAAAATGATTTGACAGCAGCCATTGCGAGTAAGAGCAGTGGTGGCCCAGAGGTGTCAGCCGCGACTTACAAGTTGCAGGTCGTGGGTTCGAGCCCAGGCAGGCGCTTTACTTTGTGTAAATTATTTTATCACCACTGCTCTCAAAACGGTGAAGGAAAACATCGTGTACTAGAACCAAAAATTCGAAGACATGTGACATCCACCAACCCGCACTGGGCCCGCGTGGTGGATTACGGCCCAAGCCCTCTCGCAGAGAGGAGGCCTGTGTCCCAGCAGTGGGAACATTAATAAGCTGATGATGATGATGATGATTGCGCCGCCAGCGACATCTGCGCTCAGCTTTGCGTTCACATCTCCATTGTCAGCGAAGCGTAATGTTACAGATGACAACGATGCATCGATCTTCATTGCGAACCACAGCGTGCCAATGTGGCGCATGTCATGTGTATATAGGGGGATTTATATTTAGCATGAAATAGAGTGGAACAGTTGACGTAGTGGATAAGCAATTGGCTGTTACGGTTTGTGGCGTGGGATTGATTCCCGCATGGAATACATAATATTGATTTGACCGACAGATTTATATTTTTTGTAGATCTGCCTGTTTGGCCTCTGAGCGGCAGGTCTTGGTCGCCAGGATCGGGTGAGATCTGTCTTTGTCAGCAGTTGTGAGGGCAATGCTGGCAGAGACAGAAAAATTGAGGGAAATGGCCTCCTTCTATGAGTTCGTGATGATCCAGAAGGAAGCCGCCGAGAGGGATCGTGAGAGGGCCGATCCCTCTCGGAGAAGAAGGCATCAGGAAGGCAACCGCCTCGATGCCTAAAACGCCGAAACCTGCAGGCGGGACTCCGGGGTCGCGGGCGCTCAGACTGAGGACTCTGACAACCCACCAAGTGACTTCAGGCAAGACGGTGGCACAGTGATCACGTGCTGCCGTGCACAGTGAGGCTAAGGGGAGACGCGGATACGCCTCTCATTCTCCCCAGGGACGTGCCCTAACAGGCGTTGCACGAAGGGGTTCCGGAGTGGTCTTTTATGAGGTAACGGGGCCCCTTCCAAGTGCTAATGATGTAATTCGCCATATCTTGCCATGCCTATTATAATCACTACTGTTCAATATTCAGGATACTAGCAAGTAGAATGAACACATCTCCATGTGTAATATCTAAATACGCATACACCCGTACTTTGGTTAATCGTGACTGACAAAAACAAAGTTAATACTTAGTTAAGTTTATAGTGCCAAACGTAAACCCTTTCCGTTTAAAAATTAATGACGGAATTGTAGATCAAATAATTCATAGCGAAACACCCTGTATATCCGCATCTAATAATACCGCACAGATGTGGTGCAACGGGTCTCAGTCTCTACTCGGAGTTATTAGGAATTATTACTTAGCCTACATTTATTATGATGTGTACGATACGCCTAGATGTTATGTAGGGTCCATATTGGCTCACCTAAAGTTCTTTACCCGAAATTGTTCTTCCTAACGATTTGTAATCCGAATGATCACTCTGCCTAAAATTTTTCATCCTAAAGTTTTCATTCATACTATTTGTAGTGCTACCGGCGATGTTAATAACAGTCGTGTATCCGAAAATTTTAATTAATAATATCATTAATGTAAATATATTTAAACTCCTACTGTTTTTTATCATAACATACAACCATAATATTTTCACTCATACTCAGAAAGAAACATTTACCAAGTGTAATAAAAAATATATGAAGCACCAAGAACATAATCATGAACCAGATATTGTTGTTACATACTTATTACTATAACTATACCTGAGATAATTTATTATGTCTAAAAAAGCCAACTGTTCAGAATGATTAAAGGTCGTTTCACTGATTTTTGTCTTAAATGAATGAAATTCAGAGCAGAGTGTCGTCTTGGGGCCACTATGAAAAAAATACTTACAAAAATTTCGCGACCAATTTCGAGGTAGCGCTCGCCGGCCGCTTAGCTGCCGTGGCACCGCTCGCTTCGCTCGCTCGGTTCGCGCGTAGTTGGTCACAGTTCTAACATAACGTAACCTATGGATATCTTTGCTAATATTAAACTAATTTGATTGAAATGTGTATATGAAAACATGTATTTAACTACTTGTACCATGGTACTATTATTCTTATATGTTATACATGTTATGTGAAAATAAAGTTACGCAAAATTAATGTATATAATACTGAATATTATGAATAAAAATAAATCTAAACAAAAAAGATATGACTTTGAATAATAGTGTAAAAGATGGTTATGTTGAGAAAATATAGGAAAGCAAATAAAAGTATAATTAATGTTTATTGCCACTGACATTATGAAGTTGAATGCTTCGGAATTATGAACATTAGAGACAGAGTAGTTAGGAATTGTGATTGTTAGGATGAAAAATGTTAGGAAGAACATTTTTGGTTTTCCAACTATCGGAGTTGAAAATTTAAGTGAACTTTGGCGCACCCTGTTATGTAAGCCTGGTATTTAAAAGATAAAGTACTGTTTAGGGTGCAACGGGTCTCGGTCTCTACTCGGAATTATTGGCATTAATTACTTAGCCTACATTTATTATGATGTGTACGATACGCCTAGATGTTATGGTAGCCTGGTACTTGAAAGATAAACTACTGTTTAGGGTGCAACGGGTCTCATTCTCTACTCGGAGTTATTGGCATTAATTACTTAGCCTACATTTATTATGATGTGTACGATACGCCTAGATATTATGTAAGCCTGGTACTTAAAAGATAAACTACTGTTTGGGTGCAACGGGTCGCAGTCTCACTCGCAATCATTGACAGCTAAGGCCTCATTAGTGCGTTGCGTTGCGTCTCCGCAACGGATCAACGCATTGTTGCGGTATGCGGTGTAGTATGCCACACCTGCGTTGCGACGAGGCGATAAGTGAAATCAAACTGTTTTTCAAATATGCGGTTGCGGTATATACGGTATTCAAATTCGAAGTGTAAATCGGTAATTATTTAAAAAACATGTTCAATGAGTGAGGTTCTTCTCGAATTGTGTCCGGTCACTTGAATAAGATTCAAAATGTACAAGTAACAGAATATCTTCCACTGCCCGTTCCTTTTGGATTTTAATGGACCAACCTACTTTATTATTCAAAGTTTTTGTCTTAGTAAGTTAGAAACCTCCACAGGTTCAAGTTACGGTGTTCAGGAAGAATTGCCAAGTTAATTATTTATGTAAATCGTTCTCTTTGGATTAAACTTGTCTGAACTTGCGTAAAAGTTTGTGCGTTTTCGGTTTCGCTAAATACCTGATTGACTACTTTTTTAGGAAAGGAATGAATGAATGCCTTCTGAAACAAAAAAAGGTGAATTGAAAAAAAATAGTTTTTTGTGTCGAATCTGACGCAAATTAAAAGCAATCTAAAAATAAAATCTTTTCAGAAAGCACAATCGTTACAGTCAGAAGCTAGGAAGGCTGACACAAGTCTTTCCAAAGGGACATTATTATTTTTATGTTTTATTTTTTTTACCTTTGTATAGATTCTTTTACCGATTGTTTTGTGAATGTGTGAACATAGTAGGCCTTCTAGATTTATAGATGCTTGTAAACATTTGTTAACTTTTTATCTCGTTTTACTTCTTTTTTTTTAAATTTCTTACTACTTATTGTCGGGCCTACGTTGTCCCCCCATATCCAAGTTCTAATGCTGTAACATGGAAATATTGTAAAACCAAACCATTTTTTTAAAAGAGTATCCATGGAGTTTCTTGCCGGTTCTTCTCCATAGGAAACGACTTACCCGAACCGTGCACCTTTTTTCGACGTTTTATAAGTGCCCATGTAGGCCTATGTAAAATAAAAAAATGATTTGATTTGATTTATCACGTTATCCAATCACTGGGATGTGGAGGTCAGATAGGCAGTCGCTTCATGTTTAAACTGGTTCTCAGCAGCATCCGGTGAAATTGGGAACCGACCGCAATATAGTTGGCAAAGGCTAGGTAGATTGTTTGCTTTGATAAAGGCATCTAAAATGACCGTCTAGTCAATTTTTGTTTTTATTTTTTCCCCACATCTGGCATTATTTGCTGTATCGTGGGTGCGTTCACAAAAATTCAGTTCAGTTTCAGTTTGGTTCAGTTTCCTTATTTCCTTCTAAACACTGTGTCTTCGTCTATCATCCAACTTTCCTGTCGCAGTCTGCAGTCTGCTGGCAGAAATTTCTTTTGAAATAAGCAGTACCTTTGTGCTCTTCTATCTGTATTATTTATTTTCTCTGTTAAGTGTTTTGTGTGTACATAAATAAATAATAAATAAATTTGAACTAAACACCAATCCAGAACAAATATTTATAGGGCATACAAATATTTGTTCCATGCGGGAATCGAACCCGCGACCTGCATGTCGCGGCAGCCGATCGCTGAACCACTACGCTGACCTAATTCAATCAGAAGTCGATTCACCCAATGCCTTGTACAATTTACATCCCCAGTGACCCCAATTCTCTTTTAAAATTACACACCTCATACGTGAAAGCATCATAAACAAATAGAAGTACATTGCACAGCACTGAATACGAACTCTCCCTCATTATGCCGGAGTATTCTCTTACACCTAGTATGTAAAAGAAAACGCCAGTTCCTTCATTATACTAAAAACTCTATAAAGTTAAAACACACAATGTACGGGTAGCAAAAAAGATTGCATTGTTCACGCCCTAAAACTGCTCGCGTAAATGCAAAGGCGAATAATTTCAGACAGCCATGTTTTTTCCAACGCTACCTCTCGTTAGATAGAACTATAAAGAGATGTTGTTGCGTCAGCATAAAAAGTTCCACTTGCATGGGTCGGTGTTTACTAAAAACGGTCGTAGCGTCAGCATAAAATTAATTAATATTTAAAGTTTTGTTTGAGAGTGAATACTTTTAGGGTAAATCTGCAAGAATTCGATTGGGAGCTTCGCTAAATTACCCGGTGAAAGCCTACATAATAACCCAAGATGTATCCCAAGTTTCAGTCTCTGTGTATAATATTTCCACTAATCGACGATCATCCATAAATTAACAACCCATCACGTTGCCCATAGCGTTACAAATAAAAAAATAAATATAACAACACTAAATTTAACATGTGGCACAAATGTTGTTATCAGTGCTGTAACTATTCTTAGCAAAGGGCTATAAAGATGATTGAAAACCATTGTAATAAAAAATACTACCGACTTCCAAATAAAAATCTAAATCTATAGAAGCAGGAACTGACATCTCTATCGATATTCTTCAGTTGTTTTTAAATGTAAAGGTAGGTATAGTGTATAGTGGTATGTGTAGGTATAGTTATTCTATCTCACGAAGAAGGGTAACGTGACTTTTATGACGCCGAAATAAGATTCATTTTGCTACGATTCATCCGTCATCGTGAGATAGAACAACTATACACATTTACATGACAGCTCGAATTAGCAACGTGCTTTCGCCGTTGAAACCGTTCATCCGTTCATTTAGCCACACGAAAATCACCCCTACAGCAGCGAAATAAAGGCGACACCAAAGTCAAATTGCAACACGAACATGCGGTGAACTAGGTACAGAATAAAAAGAACCGGTAGCCGACGAAAACGTGACCGGGACACTAAATGGCACCTCACTGATCGACTTACCCAGTCGCCATTTTGTATACAGGTTTCTAAATTTAAATTCTTCGTATGTGCATAAAGTTTGTTAAATTAATAATACATTTCCATGAGTTTGTCGACCGTACACGGGTCTTGTAAAGGTCACAAGCAGTGTTTACTTTGCTCGCTACAGGGTATGTTAGCCTGGTAGGTACAAACATACCTAGTGAAAAAGCCTATATTTGGTTGTTATTATGGTGCCTGTGATACAATGATTTTCATCCCTTTTTGTATGTTTTACTGTTAAAACTATTCTTACTTTCTAATCCTGTATTTTCTGAATAAACGATTATTGTATTATTTTATTATTATTATTGTATATTTAGCAGAGTTAACTAACTCTTTGATCTAATGGTCGCAAGCACGACTGATTAGCATAAGGGTCTTCCACCGCTTTAGTGCCGTAAAACGGTTACTATCTAAAGCATACTCCTTAGTAACGGCTAGGTTATATGGTTTTTTCGCGTAACTAATAATTTTGCTTTAAAAAAATAATTAACAACACGCTAGTTTTACGCTAGTTTTTCGCTAGTTTTGGATACTCCTCCAAAACGACTTGAATGTTTAAAAATGTTTTAGAAAAATAGATGGCTGGAATTTCTTCATAACTGAAATAGCATTATGTAAATCAAATAATATTTTGCAAACAAAACTGTTCAAAAGGAGGTTCAATATTGATATTTTGGCTCCGAGCGGGCGCACGGCCAGTACTGCGTTAACATTGGGGCGTATAATATATTATATCGCCATAAGGTCCTGGGTTCGATTACCGTGTCGGGCAAAGTATTATTGGGTATTTTCATCTAGAATTTCTCAGTAGCACCCGGAGTCTGAACTTTTGCCCCGGTTCATAGCAATTTGCTCGCCTCCTATTTTGGATTAACTACAGGGACATGTCTGCATAACCCTTCGTATGTTTATGTAATTAGGAGTAATAATCACTTTGACAGATATTCACATCGCGTCTTTCATCTCGCACGTAATTTTTTTTTTTTTTTTTTTTTTACATCATTTATTTAATGAGGCTTTTTGCGCTGATGCGCCAAGCCAGCCTCGTAAGGTTATACATTATGTGTATTGTACAACAAATAATTAAATTAAAAAAAAAACCTATAAAATAAACCTACCTAACATTTCGATGAAATGCAGCGCTCCCAACAATCCAAAGCCACCGAAAAAAAGAAAAATCAATTACTTCGTCTCAAAAACACTTCCCTAACAAATTCATAAATTTTAATACTGGTCAAGTAAACATTTCTGTTGCCGCTATAACATAAAATACTAAAAACAGAATAAAATAATTATTTAAGTGGGGCTCCCATACAACAAACGTAATCCTTTTGCCGCTTTTTGCGATAATCGTACGAAACCCTTCTTGCGCGAGTCTGCCTCGCACTTGGCCGGTTTTTTATCATCTGGTCTACAATATAGTTTATAAATAAATATCACTAATAACTAAAATATTTTATTGTTATCAGATCAGTGTTTCCAGGGAATTAATCTCCTAAAAACAAACAACATATTTTTTACCCGTCTGCCGAAGGATGGATGCCTTTATCAGTCTATGTATGTATGTGTGTATGTATGTATGTTTGTTGCTATGTGGCGTTCTAGAGACCAAACACTTTGGCCGATTTTGATGATTCTTACGTCAATCGATTCGTCTAAACCCTGCGAGTGTCACTGGCTACATTAAAATTAGAAAAGAAAAAAATGGATTTTGGGCACCATTTTGTGGGTTTTTGTGTGGGGTATTAAAATAAAGGGTTTTAAGAGGTGATTTCAAAAGTATATAACACTTGTATGTTTTCTTCCAACTATGCTTTAATTGCATCACAATCACACTAAAAACTCAGTACAAAGCGAGTCTTTAATGCTCTAGAGCAATAAAAATGTATGAAATTTCATTATTGCACTGTTTTTTTTTAATCGCACCAAAAGTTGCCAATCTCAATGGATTAGCTCTATTCAGCCAGCCGATATCAATACTTTTTTTTTTACGTACGTATTATTCATTTCTATCCTGCTTGTTCCAAATTTAAAAAATGATTGCTGCTAACTCTGATTTCAAAATGAAAGAAATTTAAAAAAGTGATTTATCTACTATTCCTATAGGTAATAGTTGAAAGAAAAGCAGATTATGCACCTCGCCTTAAGTAATTTATATTGCCCTCGTGCCTGTTAGATTAGAGCCCTCGCTGGCGCTCGGGCTCTAAATCAGGCACTCGGTGCAATAATAAATTACTTTGTGCTCGATGTTCCTAATTCTAAAAAATACTAACTAAAAAGTTGTAAATAAAAAAAGTTAATTAAAATAATCTAAAAACCCGACTGCTTAAAACGAGAACTAAAAAGACGTAAACAAGAAAATATGGTAAGGATACATCTGGTTTTGGTCAGCCAGCTCGCGAATATGTATCCTCCGACTTTACAACATTATTTTTTTCGTGTTTTCATTTTTTTAGTTTGGTTTTTAAGCAGTCGAGTTTTTTGTTTTTTTTTTAATAATATCAGTTTACATTCAAAACACCCGAAAAACCTTATTCAGTAAAATTTTGTAAATAAAAAGTACCAGGCTCCCAGACCGAACAGCAGGTATATGTAAACTTGTCTGAAGGTCAGCTCCGTTATTTAACACATAAATAAGCCAACAAGTACTTACCTTGCGCCACAGGTAGGCTTGCATTACAAAAATGTCCAGGGAATAAAATATTCCCGAGGTAGGTACGAGTATATATCCTAAGGCTATTTTAGTTATGAATAACTGAATATTATAGGCATACGAGACGGACCAGGATTAATCAATCAATCTGCCTAGCTTTCCCAACTCTTTCATATATTAGGGTCGGCTTCCAGTCTAGTCGGATGCAACTGAATACTACCAGTATTTTACGTGGAGCGACTGATCTCCACGAGCTAGTAACCTAAATAACACAATTCCTTGGCAAGAATAGTGTCCGATTTCCTAGTTTCTTATCATCAATCAATCAATATCATCATCAATACATATAATAAATCTGTAGAAAAGTAGTTTTTGTACATCATCATCATCATCAACCAATATCATCATCATCAATCAATGAATACATATAATAAATCTGTAGAAAAGTAGTTTTTGTACATCGAAAACATTTCTAAAAAAAATAGCCAGTGTGTTAAAGGATAACCTACAGAACCTATTGCCGGCATTTTTGGAATTTTTGTCTGTTTATCTGTTTGTCTGTTTATTTGTGCAAGCATCACGTGAAATGTACGAAACCAATTTAAATAACTTTTATACATAAAAATTGTGCGTAACTTGAAAAATTATTTAGTTTTTATTTCATCGCAATCGGTTCACTCTATCAAAAGTTAGATGAGTTTAAAGTGTTCAAGAAGTAAAATTATCACAACACACGCAATTCCGATACTCGGACAGTTGAACTCGATATTCGATAAATGGCGTTGTGCATTTGAAGTCATTTTCTGAATGGCGGTGCTAAACGGGGACAACGGGAATACACCTTAAGATTCTCCGCGAAAGAATGATGACTATAGAAACAAAAATGGTAGGTAGATAAGTAGGGTAGTCAGGAAAGTAAGTAGGGTAGGGTTGGCAGACAGACAGATGAAGGATGACGGGAGCGAAGCCGCGGGCACAGCTAGTAAAAATATAACAGTGATTTAAATAATAGAATATAATAGACGAGAATAGAATTTATCTTTATTCGAGTATCCATGACTCGAAATATGGTTAGTAAAACTTACAACTGTAGAATTTAATTATTGAAATTATGAAAATGCTTTTAATTGTTGATTTATTATGATATTAATTCGGATATTAATTATTATGATGTTAATTTCAGTCTCCCGAACAAGCCGGATTCCGTAAAGGCTTCAGCACCGTAGACCACAAACATACACGTACGCGGCAGGTTATACAGAAGACCGAAGAGTACAACCTGCCTCTCTGTTCAGCGTGTTTGTGGACTACGAGAAAGCCTTCGATTCGATCGAGACGTGGGCTGTACTGCAGTCTCTCCAACGGTGCCAAATTGACTACCGGTACATCGAAGTGTTGAAATGTTTACACAAAAACGCCACCATGTCAGTTCGACTTCAGGATCAGACCTCGGAACCCGTCCTTCTGCAGCGAGGTGTGAGACAGGGCGACGTCATTTCTCCGAAGCTGTTTACCGCTGCACTGGAGGATGTCTTCAAGCTTCTGGACTGGAGAGGGCTAGGCATCAACGTCAATGGCGAGTACATTACTCATCTTCGGTTTGCCGACGATATAGTGGTTATGGCTGAGACCATGGAGGACCTCAGTACAATGCTCGATGATCTCAGTTAAGCTTCCGAAAGAGTGGGTCTTAGGATGAACATGGACAAAACCAAGGTGATGTTTAATGCCCATGTTACACCCACTCCTATCAAGGTCGGAGATTCTACACTCGAAGTTGTGGGCGACTATGTCTACCTTGGACAAACGATCCAATTGGGTAGGGCTAACTTCGAGAAAGAGGTCAACCGTCGAATCCGACTCGGCTGGGCAGCATTCGGGCAGTTGCGTGGTATCTTCTCGTCCAACTTACCACAGTGTCTCAAGACGAAAGTCTATGACCAGTGTGTGTTTCCAGTGATGACATATGGCTCTGAGACGTGGTTGCTTACAATGGGCCTTATCAGAAAGCTTACAGTCATTCAAAGGGCAATGGAGAGGGCTATGCTCGGAGTTTCCTTGCGTGATTGAATCAGAAATGTAGAGATCCGCAAGAGAACCAGAGTTACCGACATAGCCCGAAGAAATGCCAAACTTAAGTGGCAGTGGGCAGGACACATTGCTCGCAGAACGGATGGCTGATGGGGCTGAAACGTACTGGAAAAGCGACCGTGAACCGGAAGACGATGCGTTGGAAGTTCTCACACTAGGTGGACCGATGACCTGGTTAAGCTTGCGGGAATTCGCTGGATGAAGAGACGCATGGGATCGGTCAATGTGGCGACGCCTGAAGGAAGCCTATGTCCAGCAGTGGACGTCTTTCGCTAGGTGGACCGATCACCTGGTTAAGCTTGCGGGAATTCGCTGGATGAAGAGGCGCATGGGATCGGTCAATGTGGCGACGCCTGAAGGAAGCCTATGTCCAGCAGTGGACGTCTTTCGGCTGATATGATGATGATTATGAGAAGAAAATCTATGCAAATCCCAACCCAATTTGAAAACTTATTTCACTGAAGTAAAGCAGGATATCGGTAATTGCCAGGAACTACTTTGATTTGCAGAAAAAATGTGTGTTTCCGTTGAAATATGTGACGAGAACGAAAACGGGAAAAGCGTGTTACGGTATAAGCTACTCGTCGAATTCGCACGAATTTTGGCAAATATATAGAAGCATGGTTTTAGTACTTCGTAGGGATACTTTTATCCGCGAACATACGCAATTTCTCTAGGATGCAAGTGTAACCCTTCGCGGTTAAACTTGCATTGCACTGCATTACTGCACTTGCATTGCACTGCATTACTGCACTTGCATTACACTTGCATTGCAGTGACATAATAAATGCCAATTTTATGGCAAATAAATGTATGGCTCCAAATCTTTTAGTACCTACCTAAATAATTTTAGGTACATAGGTATTAAAATACAGGCTGAAATTTTAATGCTTGTTTTCCAACGACAGAATGATTTGCCATCAGTACTATTGAAGCATAGAGTTAAACTTAACTAAAATAATGATTTACTTTTAAAATCATTAAAAATAATATTCATCAGCTCGAAAGCGTGAGTAATTTAATATATGCTACGAATATCTACTTATTTAATGATTTCTACTGACGATGTATCTTCTATTAATGTTTTTTTATAAAAAATTTGTTTCAATGAATTAGTTTTAATGAACGTATGATGATTTGTAACTATGTAATTTTAAATAATTGGGATTGTGTGCCTTTTTGAATAAATTTTATTATAATTATTATTATAATACTGCTCTCAAATCGGTGAAGGAAAACATCGTGAGGAAACCGGCATGTCCTAGAAACAAAAATTCGAAGACATGTGACATCCACCAACCCGCACTGGGCCCGCGTGGTGGATAACGGCTTTTTATCCCAGCAGTGGGAACAATAATAGGCTGATGATGATGTGATTATAATTCCGTAGACGTAAATGACCGCGTGGCTTGCGCAGATTTTGGGTCGCCGGTTAACTATCGCGGTTTGACAATTGGTTTGACGACGCTTTCGGGTTTTGTTTTTCACAATTGTTAATCTGCAATTTATTGATTACTAGCTTCTGCCAGCGACTTCGCCCGCGTGTATTATACAAATAAACCTTCCTCTTGAATCACTCTACATATTAAAACAAAACCGCATCAAAATCCGTTGTGTAGTTTTAAAGATCTAAGCATACATAGGGACAGACAGGCAGCGGGAAGCGACTTTGTTTAAGGCTTAACACGCATTGCGATTTTCATTTTTTAGTACAATTTGAAGTGAGTAGAATGGGTGGAAAAAATTCGCGAGAATAAAAATCGTAGTGCGTGCTTTGCCCTTTACTAAGGATATTATAATGTTTATTTATTTTATAAATCGACTGTGTTACCAAGATGAAATCATTTCGCTGCGGGAATACAACCATTAAAATTTCAGCGTGTATACACCATACGAAAAATAACGAGACATAATGCCTGTACTGCCGAAAAGGCTGAACAGAGGTTTAGTGTTCCAATAGTGAACCTATATTTTGCCAGTTCATATAATCGAGTACAAGCGTTTTACCATCTAAACCAAACTCTGGCCTCCTATTGGGAATTTACGGATGGAAAAACCCAATAACACTTTGCCCGACCCCGGGAATCGAACCCAGGGCTTCAGCTAGCAGTAGCGCTTGCGTCCATTTGACTAACAAGACAGATCTACAGAAAGATTTTATTTTGCTTAGTAAAATCTCATAAAACGACAATATTACATAATTTCATATCATGCCATCTTTGGTTCTTAACACACAAATATTTACGTAATAATTCCCCCACAACGGGCTGTTATAACACTATCTATACCAGCCACGGTTATGTTACCCTAGTAAGCAGACCCTACTCGTACGTAGATTGTAGGGGAACTATAAATATTATTTATCACAGCGATGGCTTGTATAATAGAGTGGAAAATGTGTCTATGGTAGCAAAGGGTACTGTTATGAAGTAGGGAGAATATAACATAGCTGTTTCCTGCGGGTTCACTTGTAAACTTATCTGTGTGAGTAGGTTAAAAGTATCCTATATTTTGCTCCAGGACGTGGTATTTTGGTCATTGTGTGTAAATACCAATTCCTATGCAAATCTGTTCATCCCAGTTCCTGTAATTTGTGACTAGCTGCAACCCGCGGCTCCACCCACGTCCGCCTGTGACTTCGTCTGCGTAGTATTAGTATTTTGAATAGCTATTCTTTTTTATATCGCGCAATAATATTGTAGGAGTATGGGACGTCTTACTTGAGAAATCATTAGTTTACCATACAAACTTCCACCCCTTTAAGGATGATTTCCAGGATAAAAACTATCCTATGTCCTTTCCAGGGTCTCAAACTAACTACATAGGTACCAAATTTCATCAAAATCAGTTCAGCGGTTTAAGCTTGAAAAGGAAACAGACAGATAGACAGAGTTACTTTCGCATTTATAATATTACAAGCCATCCGCCCTGACTTCGCCCGTGACAAATTATATACAAATACCTTCCTCGTTTCTCACTCTTTATATTGGTGAAAACCGCACGAAAATCCGTTCAGTAGTTTTTGAGTTTATCGCGTACAGACGCGGCGGGAGACTTTGTTTTATAATATTTAGTGAAGTATGGATTAATTAATTAATTATTCTGATGTATAAGCTATATTACTGTACAGTGTCATCAAAATTCGTTTGATCATTTTGCGTGTAAGAATTATTACGGTCAAAAGAACGCTACTGTGTCGCCAAATGAAATGTAAAATGGGTACAAAATAAACATATGTATCAACTAGATGCGGGCGCCACGCGGCTCCACACGCACGGAATTAGTACTTCCCCAATGTATTTATAAATTAAAGTGTATGTGTCTTCTGTTGTATTGATGAATGAAGCTAACCTGTGAAGTTTTTGCGTGACAGAGTAACAAACATCCATCCATCCATCCTCATAAACTTTCGCATTAACAATAGTAGTAGGATAATAATCTGATATCACAACTTCTGTACAAGCAATATTCTGCCCATTATTCCATTTTACAAAAAATCTACCGTGAAAACTTCAGAAAGATTCTCACACTCTCCACAAAGACTTCCATTCAAACGAAAGAATTTAAAGCCAAAATTAAATCTCCGCCAGAATAGTCCCATAAAGCCTGTACCTCACTCCATTCTAAGACTTTCTATTAAAAAGTTTAAAGTTTTCATCATAGAGCCGGGAATGTCTAGAGCCACCATTGCCAATATTTACTGCCAATTTCTCCCGCTAGGTGGCACAGTGTATCAAATAAATAAAAACCAGATTCTATTCCGTCTCTTCTCCTTCTTTTCGAGTCGATCCTTTTGGGCCCAGTAGGTGGCCACGTAGCAGCATCAGTGGCGTTTATCAAGTTCTCCAAAGAGTGGGTGTGTATGGGTCTATTCGGTCTGTGGTTAGGTTACTGTTTTTGAGACTATCCTGTGTTTGAAATACCTACTAATGTGCATATTTTTAATATATATGTATACATAGTTATATTTACGTTAACACGGATGAAACTTTTGATAAAACTGCCGAATATACTAAAAAACCGGCCAAGTGCGCACTTGGCCGGTTTTTTAGGGTTCCATACCATTATCGCAAAAAATTGTATGGGAGCCACTTAAATATTTATTTTATTCTGTTTTTAGTATTTGTTGTTAAAGTGGCAACAGAAATACATCATCTGTTTTCAACTGTCTAGCTATAACGGTTCATGAAATACAGCCTGGTAACAGACGGACAGACGGATCGCGGAATCTTAATAATAGGGTCCCGTTTTTACCCTTTGGGTACGGAACCCTAAAAAAGACCCAACAATTTTGCCTCTCTATATTCTCTGCTCGCTCAGTTTTGCATAAGATTCCCCTATGATATTTGTTCCCGCGCAATTGTGTTTAGCACAAGTTTTGTCCATCACAGCCATAGCCAAAATTGTCATACGCCTTCTATTTCTATGAGTAAACGGTGACACTCATTGACTCGATTGGTTTGTACGGGAAGTTTTAACAATGCCATGTCTAGCAGTGGTCTGTGTCGTCTCGGTACTCTGTGGTTTTCATCATTAAGGTGCGTGCTCGCGAGACGTCTCGATGACGTTCCACAGATAAGATAGAGTCGCGAAGACATCTGCTGAATAAATTGTTATAATGAAGGTTCTGTTGGTCTGGGTGAAATATGGTGAATTTTCGACATAAATTAATTGAGCAGAATTTTTTGTTTTTATGTATTTACCTAAACCACTTAGCCATGTATTTTTGAGATACAAAGTGTAGGTTTATGTCCAATAAACCCAGTTACATACCTACCTCACTCCATTTTTTTTATTTTAAAGGTTCTCATCATTAAGGTGCGAACTCACGAGACGTCTCGATGCGATGACGTTCCACAGATAAGATAAAGTCGCGAAGACATCTGCTGAATAAATTGTTACCCGGAAAATGATGATGGTTCCGTAGGTCTGAAATGATTTATGTAAAACGAGGTGGATCTGGTTTTGCAATACTTTGATGTTGGCTGGCATAACTCGACAAAAAAAAAGGTTTTTTTTTACGCGATATCTGATTTGGCGCAGTAGTAAAAGTTCCTCATAAATGTTGAATACCCCTAATAGAGGTTTTGAGTTATTAAACTCCTATATTTTTGATTTGATAGATAGGCTTTGTTTTATAGACGATCATTTCTGTAAGCTTGCTTATAATTTAAATATTATCTCTGTAAATAATAATAAATATTGTTGAAGAATTAATAATACCAATATTTATTTACCCAGCGAAACGATTTGTAAGCAATTATTTACTTTGTTGACACACACAGTTGTAATAAATCAATAATAATAGCTTTAAAAATATACGTACGCATTGAAATTGAATAATAAAGTTATCAACATAACACATGTTTTTAATTATTTTTATAAAACATCTGACAATTCTGTAATAGCTGTAGTATACGAGTATTTATTTAATTGTCAGCCATTTTGTTTGTTCATTATCTTGTTGACATGTATAGTTGGCTGCATGTCAGTAGACTGAATCACTATAATACAGGTTGACCTCGTATTCTATTGAAACTCCGTGTATATGTATAAACTTTCTATCTTTCTTTCTATATAAACTGTAACCTAAACTGTAAATGTATACATTAACAACTAAAAACTAAATAATGAAATCGGTGGAAAAATAGATCATTTACACGCAAAAAATAGGGTTCCGCAGTCAAAACCCGTTTCGCCATGTCCGTTTTGGCATGGTTTTTTTTTGTGTATCTCCTTTGCAGGTAAAGTGTGAATGTTTTTTTCTCGTCGTTCCTATGGTGTGGCTGTGGTATCGTTGCATAGACCATTCAAACCTTTAGATTATATAAGAGTCTGTGAAATCCTTTTTTCGATTCAGGGATCAGTTTGCGTAAAATTATGCTTTAAATTGCAAATTTTTGTTAGAGTCAAGAGTCTCCCCTGCCAGCTAAATGATTGCTTTTGGATTTGTGAAAAATTCACGGCAGTAGTATATATAACAAAATTAAAAGGAAAACTATCACAGCTTAGTAGGCTTTACATGTTTACGAGTAATAGTCGACCAACGTATAAAATGTACTGGGAAAGTAAAAAAAAATCTTTTCGTTAAAGCAATTTTCAGCGCTTTCATTGTTAATGAACTTCAGTATTTTTACATAGATGATGTTTGTGAATGTAGCTGTTTGTACGGAACCCTCGGTGCGCAAGTCCGACTCGCACTTGTTCGGTTTTTTGTAGTAGTGTTGTCACATAAATTTAAGTCTTCACCATTTTTGAGATTGTTAAATATATTTTTCTTACTTACTGATTATATAAATCTAGGTCTGAGAAAAAAAATATTGTTAAATGATATTTTAAAGGCATTTAACATTCGTTGGTATATATACCAGTAGATTGAAGTATGTGTGTAGTAACATATACATACTTATATAAATTTACGCCTTTTTATATGGGGGTAGGCAGAAACAACAGAACGCCACCTGCTTTCACGTCAGCCTTGTATAACCTTTTGTTAGTCGCCTTTCATTCATCCTCTTAACATGGCCAAAGAATCTTATCATACTCTTTTCAATTTCGCGTAGTTTTTCGACTATAAAACTAACCTAACACACTAACTCCCAGAGGAATTCGAAACCTTTCCGCTTTTTGAGGCCTTTTCACAGGGAACCCTTTTGGGCGTGTTTACGAGAAATAACTATGAAATAGTCGAGGAGTCTGGGGAATTTACTGAGGACATACCATTGACGGTACGCCCTTATTTTCTACATATTTTCAAGTTTAATTTTCCGGCTGGATGACGTGCCTTCTGCCTAGAGCCTAGACCGACATTTCATTGCGTAACTGTCCAGAAAGGTTCAAAGCATACTCAGACAGAGTGGAAGTGGAGCGATACGTCAATTTTTTATGATATGTGTGCAAATTCGCAAGTATTCGCGCACTTTAAGTAGTAGCGCAGGCATTGAGGTTGACTTTTTGCCGCTATCATTCGTGAAGAAGCGCAACCGCTTCAATTTGTGCAACTGCGTGAGTGGACATTACTTGGTGGAAATAAGAGTCCATGCTATGTATTTTATATCTGATGCGTCGCTTCGTTTCGACTCTGTCTAAATATTTTAGGGAAGTTGGCATACATGCTGAGTTTTTCAAGAAGGCGTGGGTGGCCAAATCCGAAAATATGAGAAATCACGGATCACGCTCAAAGGAGTCAGGGGACTGATTAAATGCAAACTAAAACTACATCATTGGATTTTTGAAAAAAATATGTTTCTAGCCACGAATCGAACCCGTTAATTTTGAAAAAAATAATACTCTGTTCATAATAACGCAATCCGATATTCTCGCTCTATTAATAACTTACGGCTAGCTTAAGACAAGACCTCATTTTAAACAAAATACTATTTACGTATAATGGGTACCACGAAAGTTGAGACTTGACCGCGCCTCCTGCGCTCTGTCCGCCGCCCTGATGACGCCGGCAGGCTTATGACGTAATTTTTGCAAGAGCAAAACGATAGCGATCAAACGCTTTATGTCATAAAAGTCGGAATTACCTTCAGTGTAGGTATGGTAGGTCCTATACAATCGTTTGCTAATCGCTCAGTGTTTGTCAAATGCACTTATTTCAAAAAAAATCGCCAACTACTCTAAAAAACTGCAATTATTGCGCTAAAATCGCTATCGTTTTGCTCTTGCAAAAGATACGTAATAAGCCTGCCGATCCCTTCCCACACTCTGCCCGCACTCATACTGCTAAAGAGACCTATAAATCGTATATATGCGCAAGTCAATCCACGTGGCGTGTCAAGTGTCATCTTTCGTGGCACGCACTATATCATGCTATGAAACAATCTTCGAAGAATATTCTAAACGGAATCTTAACTATTGTAATGCTGAATGCAGTACAATCCTTGAGTCGTTGAATCCAGCTATGTATTGAAAATAATGGTCATAATAATTTTGAACAATTTACCACTAGGCACTAAGCGTAACTGCGCGTCAGCGGAGCGACGCGACAAAATATATTGTATGAGATAAAGTGTCGCGTCGCGTAGTTCCGCTGCCGCGTACTACGGTTTAAAGCATACAATATCATACAAAGTATATATTTGGTCATGTCGCGTCGCTCCGCTGAACGTGAAAAAATATAATAATAAAAACTTTGAACTTTAATGTAAAAAATAAAAGAGTACCTACTTTGTTAGTAATTAGGTATTGCATTAAGGTTACACTAATCGACGGCACGAACTATTTTGTGCGCGAGGTTAAAATTCATTTTGTATCAACCGATAACACGTGCGGAAGATATAGATGCTGTGATGAGCAGTAGGAATCTAGTTCGCGTACGAATACACATTTTTGCAAATTTGTAGCGAAATGGATAATGATTTAGGACGAAACCGAGTGCGCGAAATTTTATAAACAGACCTTTGGGAGTCTGGATATCATGAAAAAACGACTAAACGTATCTGTTCAAAATGAAATTATTTGCATTGTTGAACTACTAATCTATCCCTGTATGGCCGTTTTGCAATTTTCCGTGTTCTTATGGTATTTATTTGCGCCCAAAAATGCGTTAAAATTAGTGTCGAAATGTGGAACTTTCGACGCTCATAACTTTCAAATACATATATTTTTTGGTTCCATACAGGGCTAGATAATGATGAGACAAATTGATATCATTTTTTTATTTTGAACGTACATCGTCAAAACAATGGAGTAATCTCTAGACTACGTTTGTATGGAGGAATTATCGACTAGTGTACCCTTAAGTTTGCCTTATGACATTGACATTACTTCTCTGAATTTCATCATTATAAGCTAAATTATCGGATGGTGTAATAATATCTACAGTATGTTTGTTTGAGGAGGGCGCTGACTGCTGTCATACAGGTTCGCCTAGTTCGGGAGTCAGAGTCTTCAAAATAGCTGTAACCAAATATAATGTCAATAAAGATTATTTGATTGATTTGATATTTGATGTGTTTTTTACAAAATCAACGGCTTCGATTCCTGGCTAAAAATCTACATTTTTTTAAAACCATCGATGCATTCTTAGTTTTCATCAAAATCGGCCTCGTGACTCCTTTGAATGTTTTTCGCTATGCCTCATAGTTTCAGATTTGGCCATGCACGCCCACTTTGAAAACTCATTCTGTATAGTCGTTCCACAATCTTAAAAGGGTTTTGCACAAGTTACTCCTACGCTGTACCTATGTCAAAATTAAGTCGTGTGTACCTAAAATTTGATATCGTATTTTTTTTTCTATTAGGCTACTTCTAAACTAGTGAACTATTATACTATGGCCATTTATGTCTAATATTGTAGATCTTTTTGTTAACCACAGAAAAAAAAACCATACGTAGGTGCCTATAACTTTTAAACAACTACGCATTACGGCGCTTTAATATTGCACACAAACACACAAACGATTTACAGAACCCTAAAATCTGAAAACCGACATTCTAATTCGACATCCCCCAGGCGAGGGAATGATCATTTTATTCAGTTAGGAGGCTTGTGAACGAGCCACCTTTATCTTAATGAGCGGCTGCACTCGACTCATTTGCGTGGCAGTTGTGCCAGTCTGCCACGTTCTTTGGCGTATGCCAGGTTGCCACTAGATGCGCTGGAGGGGTGAAACGTGTTTTATGCGAGTTTACGGCAGTTATTTCTGGTTGGGAAGATGGTCTCGGATTTGGAATTAAATTGTTAGGTGGCGGCATTGTGAATAATGTCCATTGCTGACATTTAGAACATGTTTTGTCTATGGTAGCATAGGAAGTAACATTTTTCAATTAAGTTTTCTTTCATATCCTATACCTACCTACCGTGTATTTATTTCGATGTAAATACCCGAACGATGCACCTAAAACTTTTAAATTGTTTGTGTTTCTAAGTTATTTAATTTTTATTTTATTTTTGTTAACACACAACTGGCAGGTGGACGAAATTCAACCTACCTTCTTTTTATTTTTTATTTTTACATATTTTTATATCTTCGTGTTTATATATATTTTATATTTACGTATTGCATAATGGTTGATAGTGATAATGGCAGCTTTTTATCAGCGTATAGTGACAGCGACAGCTTCAGCAGTATCCCGTCTCTAGCTGATACCCTTGAGTCTCAGTTCTCCGATGTTCCAAGGAATCTTAATGTAGTCCATATTAATGCCCAAAGTATTCCGGCCCATTACCATGACATGCTGGCTAGTCTGGACTGTAAGAACATACATGCAATCCTTGTTTCTGAATCATGGCTAAAGCCATGCCTTCCATCCACTTCCTACTCTCTACCCGGATACCAACTAATTAGAAATGATCGCACGGGCTGCGGTGGTGGCGGTGTTGCCATATATATCCGTGCTAACATTCCATTCACAGTTGTTCATATGTCATCACAGCCACCACCGCCGAACGCTGGTGAGCATCTCTTCTTGGAAGTCAATCTTCATCATTCGAAGATTCTGCTTGGTGTCTATTATTGTCCCTCTTTACGTATTGACTATTTTTCTTCTTTTGAAAGTCTCCTCGTTAACTTAATTCCTTCTTACAGTCACACTATTATAATGGGGGACTTCAACACTTGTCTTCTTAAAAAGGATTCAAGGTCTTCCTCCCTCCAATCTATATCTCATTCTTGCAATTTGTCCCTTCTTCCCTTAGGTGCCACTCATCATTTTCCTAACTGCACTCCTTCACTTCTTGATCTTATACTTGTTTCTTCTACTCAACATATCGCTAAGCATGGACAATGTACAGCTGATGCCTTCTCCTACCATGACCTTTTGTTCCTTTCCTACAAAATTCGCCCTCCAAAGGCTAAACCTAGGATACTCCTCCGGCGTAGTTTTGGTGCTATGAACCTTGAGAACCTCCGCGAGGATGCTGGCAGCATTGACTGGTCTGATGTCATTGTCGCTGAGTCGATTGATGTCAAAGTCAATATACTCAATACCAAGCTTCTTCAGCTATACGACGTCCATGCACCTGTTCGGCCCGTAAAAATGAAGCACCTGCCGGCGCCATGGCTGACAGACGACCTAAAAAACCTACTGCAGAGGAAAGCAGCAGCTAAATCAAGATTTAAAAGCAGACCAAATTCTTTTACTCGAGAGAAATATGTTGCTATCCGCAATCGCAGCAACGTGATGTGTAGGGATGCTCAACGCCGCCACATTCATAAGTCCGTTGAAAACGGTGACCCAGCTAAAGTCTGGAAATTTCTTAGATCAATGGGAGTGGGAAAATCGCGCCAAGATTCTATTCCTAAAGATATAGATCTTGAATTACTTAATCAACATTTTTCTACTTCCTCTAGCTTCAATGGTACTATGAAAGCAAAAACATTAAATGATCTTTCGTCTCTTCCTACTCCCGATTATTCACCATTCGTTTTTAATCAGTTCTCCGATTGTGATGTTAAGAAGAGCATAGAGTCTATCTCGTCTAATGCTGTTGGTAGTGACTGCATCAGTCGCAAGATGATACTCCCTATCCTTGGCGAAATCCTTCCTGTCATCTGCCATATCCTTAATCATTCCCTATCCAGCGGTGTTTTTCCTTCTTCTTGGAAAGAAGCCCAAATCACTCCTCTTCCTAAAAAGCATAATCCTGCTTCCTTCTCTGAATTCCGACCTATCTCCATATTACCGTTTCTGTCCAAAGTCCTCGAACGCCTAATCCATAACCAACTTAGTACATTCCTTTGCAAGAACCACCTCCTTAATTTTTTCCAATCCGGGTTTCGTCCAGGACATAGTACTACAACAGCTCTTGTTAACATTACAGACGATATTAGACTCGGTATGGAAAATGGAAATCTGACGGTTCTTTCCTTATTAGACTTTAGCAATGCTTTTAACACCGTCGATTTTGATATCTTACTCGGCATACTTGGCTCTCTTAACATATCTCCAACGGCAATTGATTGGTTTCGTAGTTACCTGTGTGGCCGCCGACAACGTATTTGCATTGAAGGTTCTTCTTCGTCTTGGTGCAATACTTCTGCAGGTGTACCACAGGGGGGCGTTCTATCTCCTCTTCTCTTCGCTATTTTTATTAATTCTATTTCCAATGCACTTCTCTCATCCTACCACCTTTACGCTGACGATCTGCAAATATATTCTCAAGCTCCGGTAGAAGAATTATCTGAGGCGGTTAATATGGTAAATAAAGATTTGGCTCGTATTTCTGAGTGGAGTTTGGCTCATGGTCTGAAGATAAATCCCACGAAGACTCAAGTCATTGTTGTCGGTAGACCTAGGTTGCGCTTGAAAATTAACTGGTCGCAGCTCCCCCGGATTGTCTTTGATGGCTCAGCTATTCCGTACAGCGACTTAGTGAAAGATCTGGGTATTTTAGTTGACAAAGACTTTTCGTGGGGTCCTCAGCTGCAGGAAGTTAGCCGCAAGATGTTTGCATCTGCGGGGTCTTTGCGCAGACTGCGCAATTTCCTTCCGACTGCCACCAAAACTGCGCTCGCCCAATCCCTCCTTCTCCCAATCCTCGATTATGCCGATGTCAGCTATTTAGATCTAACTGAAGTGCAGCTAGATAAGCTTGAGCGACTCCAGAACTTTTGTATTAGATTCATATTTGGTTTACGCAAATATGACCATGTTTCCGAATTTCGAATTAAGCTCAAGTGGCTGCCAATCCGCTTTCGCCGGAATGCCCATATTTTATCATTACTCTACAGTATTCTGTTTATTCCTACAACCCCCACTTATCTTAAAGAACGCTTTAAGTTCCTTCATGACACACATTCTAGACACTTGAGATCATCGGAGAATTTGAAACTTTTGATGCCTGCTCATTCCACTAAGTTTTACGACAAATCGTTTACAGTCCAGGCTGTGCGATTGTGGAATGAGTTACCGTTGTCAGTTAGACAAGCCCAGTCACTGGTTTCTTTTAAAAACCTGGTTAAAAACCATTTCCTTTCTCTCTAACGCTTTTCTATTTAGATATAATCTCTGTCATCATTATTTAACCCTTTATCTTTTTGTTCTCTCTCTTTATATAAATTTCATATCATATTGTGTATGTATGTTTATATATATAGGTTAATGTATAGTATTTATTATAGTAATATAATCTTGTATATATTTATGTTTTAATCTAATAACAGTACACCGCAGACTACCCCCTTTTTTATTCTAAGTTTTTTTTTAGTCCATCCAAAGGTTGTCTGGTAGATATCGCTGTCAGCGATAAGACCGCCTTTGTACCCGTAGAAATAAGTTTTTTCTTGAAAATGTGTATAATTTGATGGTGTACAATAAAGTATATTCTATTCTATTCTATTCTATTGCTGAGATTGAACTTTTCGTTTACTGCAACAAAGGGTGAGTTGAGTAAATGTGCCATTTTTATCTCTTGTGATACAGGATCCTCCTATTCCCCCTAGTACAAGAGCCAGGGCTGCACTGACCATTTGTGCATTGAGTGTGTTAAATAAATAAATTAAAGTCAGATTTTTTATTTCGTAAACTTAACTGACATTTGGTGGGTTGCCACTATATCGTCACATTAAAATAGCGTTGTATCCTGATTGATCGAAAATTGAAATATGTCGAAAATGGAAGTATCTCACGGCAATTAAATACATTTGTTAAGGAACTAGCGGCCCTTATTTAATTTCTACTTATTTATGTCAGACTATATTCTGTCGATCGCAATTATTTTATTGTTGATTTCTTATTTATTACAATAATGTGCTGTGTTTATTTATACTGTTATATTTAAATTAGTTACTTTTACATTCATAAAACGTTTATCAACACCAAAAATAAATTGAGGAGTAATGTCACAACGATTAGATGTTTCACTTAGGATTGAGCCTTACCTACAACACTATAATTGGCGCTTGCAACATTAAAAAAAAATTAGGTCATTGGTAGCTGTCATTTTGGTCTACGAAATAAAAAATCAGAGTTTAGTCCAACATCATAGCCACCACGGTTGTTAAAAACAGACTAAACTGCTCTTTGATGTCATCTGTTATTACTTAAGTTGGAATTTGTGACGCGGTGAAGGAATAATGATTCCTTTATATACGAGTATTTCATCTACAATACTTGACAAAAAGATAGGTTGGATGTGTCTCTTAAATAATATTATACTATTGAGCGAAGCTGTGCTGATAAAAAACAAAAGTTTCATAAAAATGCGTCCCCATACGATTGTTTAGAACAACCATTCACACCTGAACAGCTGCTCAACTTGTATAAAGCGCAAGTTCGGTCGTGCACGGAGTTCTGCTCTCACCTCTGGGACGGAACCGCCAAATACCAGCTTGATGAACTTTAGTCGATTGACAGAAGGGCCAAAAGGCTTATTGGCAACGATGCACTGATCGTGTCAAAGCTCCAGAGCCTCGAACATCGATGCCGAGGTGCCAGCTTGTCTGTTTTTTATCGGTTACATTTTGGGGAGTGTGTGACGGAACTACACAATTTGATTCCGCTTAGCCCTTTCCATCATCGGACTACAAGATGTACGGCCATGCGCCATCGGTTCATGGTGTACATCCCACCCATACGCACAAAGCGTTTTGTTAATACTTTCATTGTGCGCACAGCTAAGGAGTGGAATTCCCTACCGGAGTCTTTGTTCCCTGATAGCTACAACCTTTAAGTCAAGAGTGAAAAGGTTACTTCCAGGCAAGCGTGCTTCACCGTAGACCACATCATCGCTTACCATCAGGCCAGATAGTGGTCAAACGCGAGCCTATCGATAATAAAAAAAAAACAAAAGAAATTAAAATAATACATTACAAAAAGTTATTAAACATTAGGGAACTGTGGAAACACAATTCGACAGACTAAAGGAACATTATTACAACTTGTTAGTAATACGTTTTATTCTAAACTGCAATGGAAACATAACAGGAAATAATACGTTCTCTTTTGTTTAGTCTCTCTAACAATAGAATTTCTATTGTATGATTTAATTACGGTACTAGGAAATGAGAGGCGAATGGGGTATATTGTTAGCTTGTAAATGTCCCACTGGAAGACTAGAACTGCAGGAATAAACTGAAAATCTTTTCACACAAAGAACAAACATATTTTGAACAGCTCCTTGTTGGTTATTTCAGACTAATTTTTAGGGTCGGAACCCTATTACTAAGACTCCGCGGTCCGTTTGTCTGTCTGACTGTCCATCTGTTACCAGGCTGTATCTCAAGAACCGTTATAGCTAGACAGTTTAAATTTTCACAGATGATGTATTTCTGTTGCCACTATAACAACAAATACTAAAAACAGAATAAAATAAATATTTAAGTGGGGCTCCCATACAACAAACGTGATTTTTTTGTTGTTTTTTGCGATAATGGTACGGAACCCTTCGTGCACGAGTCCGACTCGCATTTGGCCGGTTTTTAGGTTGATTTTCTTTAGTATATGTTAGGAGTTTGATAAGGTATCGTTTTCAAATTAATACTGTTAGATAATTATAAAAAGTGGCTTTATTTTAGCACATAAATTGACTATGAGTTAGAACTATACATAAAGTACTTTTTAATCTCGTACACTTACCTTTTACTTATTTTATGTAATCTATATATGCCTAGCCTTTTCCCAATTATGTTGGGGTCGGCTTCCAGTCTAACCGGATTCAGCTGAGTACCAGTGTTTTACATGGAGCGACTGCCTAACTGACCTTCACAGCCCAGTAACTGGGTAACACGGTACCCCTTGGCAAGACTGGTTCAGACACCAGTCTTGCCAAAGGGTACCGTGTCACGCTTCTGACTAACCGTAACGACTGTCAAAGATCTTCAAATGACAGCCGGGACCAACGGCTTAACGTGCTTTCCGAGGCACGGAGGAAACTCGGTATGTTGAAATGGTCACCCATCCACGTACCGACCTCATTAAGCGTTGCTTAACCTTGAAGATCGACCCTGTTATTATTTAGCGACGAGCTCCCATTTTATATGTATGACTAGCTGACCCCCGCGGCTTCGCTTCCGTCAACTGGCTACCTACCAACTTACCCTACCCTCCCTGGCTACCCTGCCTGCCCTGCCTGCCCTGCCTACCCTAATAATTTTTATCTATCATCAATAGTTTTCTCAGCGCACGCCAAAGAATGAATTTTATAGGCAACATTTTGCTACCTCGGGTTACATTAATGCAATTTGCATAAGGATCTCTATTTTTTTTTTAAATATTTTATAGCCTATGACACTCAGGAATAATGTAGCTTTCTACTGGTGAAAGAATTTCCAAAATAAGTTCAGTAGATCCAGAGATTACCCCTTACAACGTCACAAACTCGCAAACTTTACCTCTTTATAATATTAGTATAGATTACTTATTTTAAGTAATCATACATATAAAATACTAACTAGCCTATCTCTGAGCCCAGTTCTCGTGGCTTATCTCATAGGAACCGAGAGTTTGCCGAGATAAAACTAAACTAGAACAAAAATATAGTGAGTGTACCTTTTTATCAATGAAACAGTTTTTGAGAATATCCGATTCAGTAATTTAAAAAATCACCTTTTCACTTCTCATGCTCTGAAATTGCTTATTTGTGCAGGATATAGGCTGCACAAAATCGATTTTTGTGCACAAGTGCATTAACGTATCTACATATAAATGTATCTATATTAAGGCAAAGAAAATGAGCCATACAGCCAAACACAATAAAAAGTTCACAAACAGTTTTTTTTTTTTTTATATGTGTTTTTAAGACATAAAAGATATTAAAATTTAAATTAAATACGGTAGGTTATTTAATTAATTTAAAAAATATATATATTACAAAATTAATTTAATAGTAGGCTGTATAGGTCTGCAGTCCAAGCCTAATATCATTGTCGTAAGATTTAAAAAAAGCGGCGGGAAACAGGTCTTGTTTTTTCGTGCGTTTATTAATTTCTTCAAATTTGCTAAAATTGTTAAAAATGTCCAATGAAGACTCTCTCCTAATACGCTAATTAATAGTAGTTTATGAAACTGTTGCTTAATAAGGGGTATTAAAACATGAGCGTGTATTCACACGAATGTTTTAATACCTAGTTATGTGCAGTTTCATACTCATTATCTATACTCATACATTGGGATTGACCCTACTAAATACCTTTTTTGCATTTTCCATGCCATAAAGTCGTGATAGCATTTATCATATAATTTTCTCGACTTTGCTGATGAGATTATGAGTAATTTCCTTCGCCGCATCTAAAATATCGGGCGGAGTTAAATTTTCTTCACATTCACTAATAGCAGACATTTTTAAGCAAGAATTTAAGAAACTCATGAAATTCAGTACAGCAAAACCTGCGAAACGTATCAATGGCGCCAAAACCCAGCACATCACCTGTGACATCACCGCATTAAACGCGCATGCGCTAAGGCTTAGCACGCACTGCGATATTTATTCGCGATTTTTACCCGCCCATTATGCGACCTATGGAATTGTATGAACCTGCTCGCATTGTGGTAAAAAATCGTGCGGAAATAATACCGCAAGAAATTCGTGTTTTGCCACAGAATCCACCGCACCGTGGCGCGAATTTAATTCGCGCGAATATTTTGAGCTCTATGAACAGGTGGAAAGACAAAGTTCGCTCAAATAAAAATCGCAGTGCGTAATAAGCCTAAAGCGGGCATTGTCACAGACAAGTTAAAATAAAAAATGGCATTTCAAAAAATAATTGATATATGTGATTAACTTCCTTAGTGATTAACTTCTTGGATTTGTCCTGTATCGTAATAGAAAAAAAGTTATTTTATGATGCAGTTGTTTGAAAATAAAAGGAAAATGTTGCACTATAATGGTTTTTTTTTTTAATTTTTCCTATCCATGATTATAAAGTACGTGTTTATGCAATATTTTTTGAATTCATATTTGGAACATTACGTTGTCAGTGTAGAAAAAAGTTTAAGTGTGCTAGATGACTACTTATTAAAAGTTCAAGAATATTAATAACTTACCAACATTATTATAAGTTACTAGGAACGCATAGAGCAAACAGAAACTTGTCAGACCCAGAACTCCCGAAGTTGGTCTCGTACGTGCACTTTGTTAAGAGCGAGTCGACATGCAGTGTGGGGAAACATCGATAAACGATGCGAAAAGTTGCGCTTCGAGAGAGCGAAAATATAGTCATAATTTATTTCTACGACTTTTTGTGGACTGTTGAATATTTTAAAGTAACAGGAGCAAATGCAGCGAACATTTTCTTGCATTCAAGGTTGTTTTCTTCCATAGAACTCGAAAAGTCATCGTCTTAGTACTTGTTCCTATCCATTATCATCACACTTATATTATAAAGGTGAAAATTTGTGAGTGTGTTTGTTACGTCTTCACGCCAGAACGGCTGAACGAATCTGTATGAAATTTGGCACAGAGATAGATTATAGTCTGGAATAGCACATAGGCTTATCCCGGTATTATGTTCCCTTGGTATGATAAAAAGATTTTCACGCGGGCGAAGCCACTGGCAGTCTTTCTGTTAAACTATCATTAAGTATAGTTTAACACGTTCTTAATTTCAAATACTCAATTCAGTAATCAGCCATTATTCTTATTTATCTCTTATATTTATGTTTCATTCATAATTACACAGATTTATCAAACACTAGCTGTTGCCCGCGGCTTCGCTCCCGTGGACCACCCCACAGGACCCATTTCCGGGATTAAAAAATAGCCTATGTCACTCAGGAATAATGTAGCTTTCTATTGGTGAAAGAACTTTTCAAAGTGGTCCAGTAGTTTCGGAGCCTATTCGGTACAAACAAAAAAAAATCTTTCCTCTTTATAATATTAGTATAGATAATTGCTTATAGTAGATTAAATCTCTCTGGTCTGCTACAAGATGTGGACCTCTTCCAAGAAAATCTTACTAAGGTATAACCTGATATTATGGAGGAGAGATTATCGTAGGAAACTGAGATATTCCAGCATCGCCGTCAGAATTAATTAGACAAGCAAGATTCACTCACCCATATCAAAATATACCTTGTACATTGTACAGTCATGCAGCTGATTCAATACCTCAATACTACGTGCTATTTATCAAATTACTGTTCTTGGCGAGGCGATGGAATCCCTTTGTATGTACAATTAGTAAAATCAGTTGGACATTTTAGGTTTTCATAAACACAGGTGAGACATTACGGACACTAACAAATTAAGGGTTATTGTTAAATTAATATCAAACGAGAGAAACTATTTTGTTTTAAATATCAATGCCGCATTTTTTGCTTTACAGCGGGAAGGTAAAAAATGCACGCTCTACAGCCCAAACGGCTTGACGGGTTATGACATATGAGGTGTCGTTGGATTTGTCTCAATTGTGGGAGTGACATAAACTATATAATTTAAAAAAATAGGACCCTTCTTAAAAAAGGGGGGGATACAATTTTTTTTTTTCGTTATCCTAACAATGTGGGTATCAAATGAAAGCTACTAAATAGGCCATTCCAAAAATATATATATTGTAACACTTTTATGTTCATATTTTGCCACAAATTCAAGACCATAGACCATATACCATTTTTTTTTTATGTTTTAATATTGTTACCTCCACGTGTTTCTGAGAAACTTCTTGTATGACTGTTAGACAGGCAGACGAATAACTAAATGATCTTTTGAAGGTCCCATCTTTTCCTTTTGAGGTTTGGATGCATAAAAAAGGACAAACAAACAATCCATAAAGTGGATGGTGGTCAAGCGCGAGCCTATATAAGATAAAAAAAAAGATAAAAAAAAATTTTACACTATGCAATCGAAAGAATAAAAATTTCATCGAATCTAGCTCAAATACCACAGACATCATTTGCCAAACGTTATCACTAACATAGAACTACCTTCATATCAATGAAAATAACATTTATTGGAGTTCGTTCAACTAGATACCCTCAAAATTGAATGGAATTTCCGCAAGGAAGAAAAGACAAGCGTTTCGATCGAAACTTTATTAGAATTACAATATTGAACAGAATGAGCCGGCCATATTGAAAAAGCGAATCGTCGATAAATAACCAATTTCATGGACTCGGTACTAGGGACGCACAGTTCAAGAAGTAGTGGTTTAATTTTGCATTGAAATTGGAAATTGCAAGTTCCCTAATTGCACGAGGTTGGTTAACTTCAATTATTGTGATTTGGTATTATAGGTAAACTGAGGTTTTAGACGAAATTACATCTTATAGGCGATAGCGATAGGCGAAATGTCAAAATGTTAACGATTGACTGATTGTCAATCTTACAATAATATTATAAGCGCCACAATTTTGATGGACGTGTGTATGTTTGTTACTCAATCACGCTAAAACGGCTAAACGGATCTGGATGAAAATGTTGGCACAGATATAGATCATAGTCTGGAATTGCACATAGGATACTTTTCATCCCCGTACACTTTTCCCTTGGGATAAGAAAACAGTTTTCACGCCGGCGAAGCCGCTGGCAGGAGCAGTTTTTGAGCCCATATGTTTTTGACTATTTGATAATCATTATCACTGATAAAAAGTCAGTTTGTCTAGAGGCTCAAATGGAGAAAAGAATACAACAACATCAGCAATTGGGCACAATTCATTGTAACCATGCTGTAATGCATGTAAGCTAAGGAGTGGAATTCCCTGCCGAAGTATGTGTTTCCCGATAGCTACAATCTAGGGGTCTTTAAGTCAAGAGTGAAAAGGTTACTTCTAGGCAAGCGTGCTTCACCGTCGACCACATAATCGCTTACCATCAGGTGAGATAGTGGTCAAGCGCGAGCTATACGCGCGATTCTAAATAAAAAAAAAAAAAATAAGTAAGCAGATGGTCTACCTGATGTAATTTTTGAACTCAGTTAAAGATACGAGTATAATATTGAAGTTGTCTTCAAAACTAGATTTCACGGCGTGACTCCAATATATTCATAACCGTTTCCAATATCCAATATTAATATTATGAACCTACGAAACACCAGCACAGAAACTTCTAGCTTTTTCCACAAAAATAGAACTTACGTAAAACCAATATCATATAACGCTATACCTAACAAAATTCAATAAAATATTTCGAGAGCACACCGCACTTATCCCACTCCTCCCCTTTCACTATTCCAAAATCGGCTCCGAAAAATTAAAATCGACTGGCAACACTGGTTTCAGTGTTCCAAAAGACTTTCAGATTTTCCTTTGTGAAAACGAACGGTTATGACGTAAGCATTATACGGATACGCCTTGCCAACCATGAAATTGAAGTGTCTGTTTGCTTGGAGGAAATATTTGAAAATTTTCGGGGACTATGGCGATGGTCTGAGGTTGATGCGATAAAGTGAGGACGCTTTGTAATTTTTTGATAACATGGTGACGGGAAATGGCTGTTTTGTGAATTGTGTCCGTCTGGTCACAAAACAAATAAAACCGGCCAAGTGCGAGTCGGACTCGCGCACGAAGGGTTCCGTACCATTAAAGCAAAAAAACGGCAAAAAAAACACGTTTGCTGTATGGAAGCCCCTCTTAAATATTAATTTTATTCTGTTTTTAGTATTTTTTGTTGTAGCGGCAACAGAAATACATCATCTGTGAAAATTTCAACTGTCTAGCTGTCACGGTTCATGAGATACAGCCTGGTGACAGACGGACAGACAGACAGACAGACGGATCGCGGAGTCTTAGTAATAGGGTCCCGTTTTTACCCTTTGGGTACGGAACCCTAAAAACAGCTATTTCTCGAGTTTAAAATGTTTGAGTCAATAAATACGTAGGACGATTTTGTGTTCTTATATAAACGTTTTCAAAATAATTTTGCCAAGTTAATAAATAAAAAATAATTTTGTCTAATATTTAAAGGGACACATAAACAGACATTAAAAAATGAAAATTTGAGTAAGAAAATCACACACATACCTTCATACAACCAATCAGGAACGCCATTGTGAATCGTCCCTGCAACTCCAGACTCTGTGACCCGATACCCCGTGGAAGACCGAGGGGCAGGCCTGTAGTATATGTCATAGTCTTTGACAGTGATCAGCCCGTGGCCCTTGGGCGTCCAGGTGGCTAGCAAGAGAGACGGTCCTTCTGTGATCACTCCACCTCCGACCTCGTCGGGTAGTGGCGTGAGCGGGTAGGATTCTCTGAGGACAAATTAAGAAATAATTAGTGCTGTTGTTTGGGGAACTCTTAGCTAAATTATAACAGCCGTACGGACCGATTTTCATCGTTAAGGAACGCAAGTTTTCCAAGGTCGGTTCGTGGATGGGTGGCCACCCATTATACTCCTCCGTGCCTCAGTAAAATACGTTAAGCTGTTGTGCTGCCATTTGTTGATCTTTGACAATAGTTACGGGTAGTCAGTAGAGGGGTATCGTGTTACCCAGTTTCTGGGTTATGGAAGACAGACAGGGAGTCACTCCATGAAAAATACTGGTACTCACTGAAGCCGACCCCAACATAGAAGGGAAAAGTCAAGGCAGATTGATAGTGTTGATGCCTTGTACTATTTTGTCTCGTCTTACCTATATGCAAATGAGCAGTGGTGGCCCAGTGGTATCGGCCGCGACTTACAAGTTGTAGGTCGTGGGTTCGAACCCAGGCAGGCGCTTTACTTTGTGTAAATTATTTCACCACCACTGCTCTCAAAACGGTGAAGGAAAACATCGTGAGGAAACCGGCATGTCTTAGATCCAAAAATTCGAAGACATGTGACATCCACCAACCCGCACTGGGCCCGCGTGGTGGATTACGGCCCATCCCCTCTCATAGAGAGGAGGCCTGTGTCCCAGCAGTGGGAACATTAATAAGCTGATGATGTGATGTGACGTGTGTGTTATATGCAAATCCTAAAGGTTTAACAATACATAATAGTGATCATGTTGCTACGCATTTGCCCGATCTTCCCTATCAGCGAACTGTACCCTGACCCTTTCTAGAATTAACTCACGTTTACTTTGTAATGTAACATTTATTAAAACCCTGACCTTCCTCAAATAATGACTTGTCCGTGACCCTCCCTAAATATATAGAAAGTGGATGTAATGGTAATATTCCCCGACCTATTACGTTACGCGGGACTGCGCCTCAAGGCATGTTTGATAGAAAACGTCATTCGCTTCATTTCACTCAGAACGGTATTCCGTCTGACGGGAATATATGAATTTGAATGGTGGGAAAACATTTTTGATCTTGATATGGAGTGTTGCTGCTACATGTTAATGTGTATGGTCTATGAAACTTTTGTTTCTTCCCGTACTATTCCTGCAACAGCGATTAAACTTAGGTAAGTTCTTAAAAGCATGAGCGTAGGCCCGGGAAAAAGCTAGTATCGAGCTTTCTTGAATGGAGTAAAATTTTAGTGACATTTATTGGGATCAAAAGTATTATACTTACATGTTAAAAAAGAGATTCCCTGAAATTAGTAGAAAAGTTCGCTTAATTTTGCTCAGAACTAAATTCCGTCTGACGAGACTAAATGATTTTGAAGTATGGGAAAACGTTTCTGATATTGAGTATTGCTGTTGAATGTTGACTAAAGCAATACGTAGTAGATGGCTATTACTATTACGTTGAAACTTTGGTTTCTGAGTTCGTAAAACTATCTGCCACGCAAGCGAAACCGCAGGAAAAATTTAGTATCAATGGAAGTAACCGTAATTAATTTGTTTACAAATGACGGGTGGTTTACAAATGAAGGTGACGACGAATCTGGATTGCTTGTATGAAAAAAAATTTAGATGAGGGATTAAAAGTACCAGGCTCACAAGTTTAAAAGGAGATTCTATAAAGTCAGCCCTAGGCAAGTTTGATAGAAAACGTCATTCACATGATTTCGCTAAGCAGCATTCCGTCTGACGAATATATCAACTTGGATGATGGGAAAACGTTTCTGATTTTGATATTGAGTGTTGCTGAATTTTGACTAAAGCAATAGTAAGTGTCTTGTGTATGGATCGTATGCATGGATAGTCTATGAAGCTTTTGTTTCTTTCCATACATTGTTTCGTCCAACAGCGATTATTATAAGTCTTAGGTAAGTTCGTTAAACATTTTGAGCTCGTAAACGCCTTTCTTTACGTACCTTTCTTTACGTAAGCAAAGGCATGAGAAAAAGCTAGTACCAATTGGAAGTAGTAAAAATTTATTGTTAATAAAATTGGCGAATCCGGATTACTATTTCGGTCAGTAATTGGGATCAAAAGTACCAGGCTCACGCGTTTAAAAAGAGATGCTATAAAAGCACAGCTCTCAAGACAAGTTTGATAGAAAACCTTGCAAGCTTCGTAACTCCTTGAGCTCAACAAGGAATTCTGTCTGACGAGAATATAATATGAATGATGAAAAAACCTTTCTGATTTTCCTTTCGAACATTATTGCTGAAGATTACCGAAAGCAATATATGGAGTGGATTGGTAGATGAAGTTCTTTGTCTGTCTTTTATGTGTTTTTATGGTAATTTCGTAAGTTTTTGGAACGAAGTTCCTTATCGCGCGTTGCGAAAGGGGGCTAGACGGATTTTGCTATAGTGTTGTGTTTTTTTCTTTACCTTTGGATAGATTCTTTTACCGATTGTGAATGTGTGAACATTGTAGGCTTTCTAGATTTCTAGATGATTGTTAACATTTGTTAACTTTTTATTTCGTACATTATTTTTTTTATTTTGTTTTTTTTTCAATTTCGTACGACTTATTGTCGGGCCTACGTTGTCCCCCCATATCCAAGTACTAATGCTGTATCATGGAAATATTGTAAACACAAAAAAAAATAAAAGAGTAACCATGGAGTTTCTTGCCGGTTCTTCTCCATAGGAAACGACTAACCCGAACCGTGCACCTTTTGTCAACGTTTTATAAGTGCCCATGTAGGCCTATGTAAAATAAAAATATTTGATTTTGATTTTGATTTAGTTGCAAGCCGTGCGGCGTGCGCGTGTTTCGTGCGTGTTCTAACCTATACGCTGTTATGTTTACGAAGTCGAGAGAGTATATATACATATATATATTTACATATATGTAAATATATATACATACATATATATGTATATATTTAAACTAAAGAAACTTCGTTCCATCCGGGTGTCCCTTGACACCTCTCAAGTTTTTTTTATGCCTACGCTATGTCAGTGAAGGTTTCCGTTTCAATATAAGTGAACCACGCGTAAAAGTAGTCTACTGAAATAAAAATTAAATTATTTGTAATTCGTTGAAACCGTATCGCAATGGACTACAAGTGATTAGAAGTTGTCCAAAACGGTGGAAATTTGAAAATTTTTAGAAAATTTGAAATTCCTTTAGTGCATTAACTCAAAAATGTTGACAGGACAACGTCTGGCGGGACTATTTTTTTCTAAAATCATTTGATTTGAAATAGTGACGAATAGGGAATAGTACCAATATTACATAAAAAGTACCAGGCTCACAAGTTTGAAAAGAGTTTCTATGTAGTCAGAGTATCCAAGTGAAACTTGATAGAAAGCCTCGCCCGCTCCATTACTCCTTGAGCTTGGCTGGCGAACTTCCATCGGAATATATGAATTTGAATGATGTAAAAATATTTACGTCAGTTCAAGAATGCAATTGGAAATATGAACACTGTTGCTGTTTGTTTAACTTACTTCCAGCTAAGTAAGCTATTTAGAACTTATAGTAAAATAGATAGTAGGTAGGTGTAGGTAGTATATGTTATTATTGTTTGCTTTATTTCTCGTCTTTACTAACTTAAATTACGTACCATATACTATTGTTAAGGGTTTAGCATAAGCATGTTCTTATATTGTTTGTCGTTTTGTGACAATTAAACACTTTTTCTTTTCTAGATGCATTAGTTCCATGAATGACTGACTGAGTCTGACCATGACAAAGTCGTCAATGTTGAGTAAGTTTGTTTACACCTGTCAGTTTTCTCCAGTGAAATATTTCACTGACGAAGTTCACAAGACTGTAGCACTGAAGTGCATTGAAAATAATTATTTGAAAGTGATTTTAATTGAATTTTTAGTGTATAAAATACTTAAATAACTTAATAAACTAAAAACTACTTAACTAAAATATGGCGTCGAAAAACTCCTCCACATCGTAGTCCACTGGTAATTTGCCCAAAAGACTGGCAGCAATTTTTAGTTGGATTATAATGGTATTTTAATTGTATTTAATTGTGTTTATTTGTATGATAATTGGATTTTAATTGTATTTAATTGATATACATTATATATCTGATTGTATTTTAATTGATATATTTTTTTAATTATAATATTTTTATTGTATTTTGAATTGTATTTCAGTTAGTCATAATATATCTGTGGTAGTAACATATATATCGCATTGGCGTTATAGCTGTTAAGGTGTTACATACATAATTTTGAATAAATAAATACATTTTTAAACCCCGACGTCAAAAGAGGTGTGTTATAAGTTTGAATTTGTGTCTCTGTCTGTGGCTGTTATAGCTCCTAAAAGGATGATATGATTTTGATTTAGTTGATTTTTGTTTGTTAGATAACTTTGTCGAAAGTGTTCAGCTGTGTTTGACAAAAATCGGTTTAGCCGTTCAAAAGTTATACGCATTTTATTCATTAAATCGGGGTATTTTCGCAAGTTTATCGTGATATAATGATGTGTTTCGATGGATTTTAGATTGAAGCGTGTCGACTACTAGATAAATTACGTAGTTTAAAAAGCATGGGTTAATAAGCCGTGGGAAGTTATTTTTTTTTATATATCTACGAAGTTAATCAATCAGAAAATGTAATTTTTATTTGATTTAAAATGAGCTGGTTTATAGACACCATTCTTCGCCAGCATACATCCTTCTAAATATGTGATGAAATGTACCAGGCTCACAGGATCGCAAAGAGCTTCAATAAACAACCTTGTATCCACTAGCATCCAAGACATTAGTCACAAAGCCGTGTTTTCCCGCGCAATGGTCGAATATTTTCTTATTTTTTCAACAATGAGCCCAAGGGAAGTGCCTGAAGGCCGAACAAAAGCTTTGTTCCGTCGCCTTTGCGTCTCTTTCACTTTTTTAAATATACATTACTCCGCCATGTTTTAACACGGCATTGATTTCACGAAAATGTTAAAGAAATGTTGGGTAATCTTTGTGAATTAAAATGGATGAATAGAGTTCATTTTCATTGCCTTTTAAGTTAATAGCCCTATCCATTACTTATTTTGGGTTGATTTTTCTGAATTAGCTGTATGCCTGTATGGGTGATACCAAGCAGTAAAGATGTACTGTAGGTAAACAAATTAGCACAAAAGTGATAGCAGAAGATAACTTTTAAATGGGCAGTCAATCATTTGAAAATGCCAGCCCGATATGCGCTACTCTCAACAAACAAGAGGATGAGCAAAATGCGAAAACATGAAACCATGTATGTACCTAGACAACCCAGTAAATAAATAATCACAATTAATAATCGGCTTTATCTCTACAGCATAATGTAGAGAATCTTTTACGTGTCTAGTATATTCAAGCGAAATACCTTAGTACGCCGAACGTAGTGTTAAAGGCCCGATTTATGAACATATTAGGTTTTATGCTTGCCTGGTACCTGCGATTACGGGCGTTGTACTGTTATGTTTGTATAGGTACTTGTGTACTTTATTATGTACGAAAATGTTTGTAACATTTTGGAGCGGCTATTGTAAGATGATGGTAAGATTGTCTATGAAAGCAAAGCCGTTTTCAGCTAAACTGCTGGATGCCTCTGTGTAGTTTACCTTAAGTTGTTAGAGATGGAAAAGATAGCTTTTCAAATTTAAATTCAAAAGGAATTAAGAGACACCAATTTTTAAATTATACCTTTTTACATATCACAAGGTAATCTTTTTACTGTTTTACAAAAACAACATTGCCGAACACAAACGTTTACATTGCAAACATTTTATTCAACCAAACTTCGGTAATTACCTTTCACAACACAATTCAAATCGATAAAGAACATCCGTTTACCGATCAGTTAAAATCGGATACAAAAAGGCAATTCACAAAACACGAAACCGCGGGCTTTTAAAGCATGAAAAACTTTCTTTTGTTGAGCACAATGGCGGAGAAATAACCAAATACAGATCACAAAATAAATTGGGTACAGAAGGCTCAGTAAAAATAATTCAATTTAGCCATATTTCAACTAAGTTGGGGTCCGGCTTTCAGTCTAGCCAGAGTCAGCAGAATAAATATTGAAAAAAAAAAAAACAACCTACCGACCTCCAGAATCCAGTTACCCATTGGTAAGTATAGAATAGATTTCAGATTTTTGGGTTTATTAACCTTCAAGATCGATGCGTATGGTTGTTATTAATTTAAATTCATTATTGCAAACTAAGTGTACAAAATACCAGAATACTTAGCCACAAGCCTCTCTAAAGAATACTAAGATGCAGCTATAGAGGCGTTCGTACGGAGATTACAAACGCCAGTGGCGAGAGCGCCTACACACGCGTCACATTCGAAATACGAAATCGACCTTCTGTACCAATCTGCAATATTTTGTGTTTCAAACAGGACGGTTAACTTCGATAATCGATTCAAAGTTTAAATCAAATTCGAGCAATCTATTCGGCACACAATAAGTCTTTGTAGCCAGCCAGTTGTAGTGACAAACTAACCGACTATCAACGACTTTAGTAGTTGAAGGATTAATATTAGAGTTGAAATTTACAGGCATCGATTTGGGATCTACTAGTCTGTTTGTGGTTTGTTATGTTTAGAGAACTTATGGGTATTGTTTATGAATTTGCGGTGTTTGCGCAGTTCGTTTTGGTAATGTTCTATAGTAAGGTCAGATGCTCGGCACCAGCGAGCGATGACTACGAGTAGATGTATGAACTCAACCCGGGCATTATAAATCAAGCCATGTCAAATCGGGCAATGTAATCAATACTGATTTAAACTTATATATTTATCACATTGTCTGGTCATTATGAATACTCTTTTTTTTATTAAACGTTGCCCCACACTAGGAATTTCTTCCTGTATCGTGGGTGCGTTTACAAACATATAAACTCACATACAGAAACACCCAGAGCCGGAACAACTATCTGTAGGTCATACAAATATTTGTTCCGTGCGGGAATCGAACCCGCGACACGCAGCGCAGCAGTCAATCGCTCAACCACTACGACAACCGTGCGCCCCACCCAGTATTGCTACGTAACAGTTGGGCAATTCGACAATTATGGTCAAGAATTAGTCCAGCGAGCGGAGCGAGCTCGTGAGCTTAGGGCACCCCGACACGGACAGATTAGGTTCGAAGGAGATGACGGGAGCTGAAGTGAGCGAGCAAAAAGAGCAAACTTAGCTCCCGTCATCTCCTTCATGTTAGGTTACTTTAGACCCTGCAGACAGAAATGAGAGACCCACGCAGTGGGGTTCTGTCGAATTTGTTGCTTAAGTAATAATCGTACTTACCTATTCTATGTTTGAAATTAATGTTTACATTAAAATAATTAAAAAAAACAAATCTTTTTATTACGCGGCCCAATAAGTGGTGGGCATTATTCAGAAAGCCCGATCAATTTTTTTTTTTTTTTAACAGTTTTTATCATATTGGCTACTTATATTGGGCCTTTTCAAATTGCCCGGACATTATAATCACTTAATAATAAATTAATCACTTGGTCCATAATATATATTATAAAATGGTAACATTTAACATTATCACCTACATGAACGAACATGTTACACCCGGAAAACAGAAAACCCCGAACCGAATCGCAGGAAGTCAATCATGCGGAATGCATGAACCATGAAATTACACATTTACTTACCTAGATACTGTCAGTACCAAATACACTGAAAGAACTTTTCAGACTCAGACTTTTCTTGTTAAATAAATCTCGCACCCAACCTAGCATATTGAAACCAATTTGTTACTCAGTTTTCAAAAAGCTCTTTGTTCTCGAACAGGGAGTCAATTTTTCGAGATTTTCAATTGTTACCCCGTGCTTAATGGTGGCTATTTGTAACCAGTTACCAGGGTTTCATAAAATGCGGAGAGGCCGCATATATTTTTATACCATTCCCCCTCTAAAAAGCTTATTTTATTCACTGAAAACAGTGAATAAAAAGCATCTCACTGTTTTGGTGTTTGAATTTAGAACACACCAATATATATTCGACGTCCATCTCAATGCTATATGAACTCCTTGTGCAAAGAATATTCGACTTTCAAACTCCTTATGTATTTGATTTTCAGTTTGTTAATGTTTAGGATTTTAATAATGATTTTGATTTTAGTCTGGGATGTTTAGTGAATACTTATTTGGATTGTAATTATAATATTAATTGCATTGGTGTTAATTAATTATAATTATGTAACGTAACGGAAGTGGTCACTGGCCCCTGAAACACAGTTGTTGTTACCTAGCTCTGCTTTAATTTAGAAAAACTGTGAAACCTCGAGTTTTCACATTTTTTTAAATTTTGAAGGTAGTAAAACTTTTACTTAGTATTTTTCCTTGTAATTTTCGCTCAAATCTTTCTTTTTCTCGTAGTCATGGTATAAAATATAGTATGCAACTCTTGAATAAAACGGATTTATATCGAGGGCCATGAATCACTCGCATCGCTCAGGATTCTACCACTTGAATCACTCGCTATGCTCGTGATTCAATCATCATGAATCACTCCCTACGGTCGTGATTCAGTTGTTAGAATCCTTTACTTGCTCGTGGTTCATCTATGGCCCTCGCTTCAAAACCGTCTTTTATTCACTAGTTGCATAATATACTATTTTGTACTTTTAAATCGTTTTTAAATATTGTTGCAAAGGCTGGCAGTTCCTTGGTTAAAATTATACGAATGATCACAATGGAAATTATGAAATGTTTTTGATTCAATTCATCAGGGAAATTTAATCTGATGATTGTCATTTCCGATGTCAGATATAATACGGTTGAATTTCAAGAATTTTGTTAATAAAATTAAATTCTGTTCTGATTGACACCTGCAATATTTTTTTTGGTGAAAATATATATTTTTAAAATCTTGATATTTCATGTCAGTGATTGAAAATGTTCATACAATCCATAAGAGTGAACAAGCATCTTTTGGAAACGCTCTTTCCATCGTAGATCTCATCCATCAGGCAAGATCGAGGTCATGAGCGGGTTCTTTGTGAAATAAATAAAAAAGAAATCCGCATCGGGATTCAAAACCATGGCTAACGAACGATTCATTAATCTACCAGGGGCACAGCCAGCCGCAAGAGGACTAGTCTGAAAATTCATAAATCTATCAGGGGCACAGCTAGCCACAGGAGGTACCATCATAGCCAATCTATGTTCCCTTTGAAGTAATTACTTTAAATCAGTGTTTTTCAACCTGTGGGTCGTGACCCCCTGGGGGGTCGCGAAGCCTCTACTGGGGGGTCGCAAGAGATCGCGAAAACTACCTCAGTAAAAAAACAATAAAGTTTAAAAATATAGATTTATTAAAAAAAATAACTAAAGGATATAAACATTTGTATGTTAATACAAATTAACAAAAAATAACCTGTGAGTACTCGTTCTGCGAAGGTTGCGCTTGTTTCTCATTAATAAATTTATCCCAAAATGGATCCGTTTTTGCTAGATTGAGAATTAAATCATCTTCCAATTTTATCGATTTCTTTGCTAACTTTTGATTTGGGCCATTGATGAAAATGTCAACTCGCACAAGTACCAGGTGGCAAACGAATCAAACATTGAAGTTTACCTGTGTTATTAATTCTGGATATTATGTTTTTCTTTTTAGCCAAAAGGAATCCAAATTGGCAGACTTGAATTCCAAGTGCAACATCCCATCGGCAGATAATGCCAGCAGATTTTCTTTGAGCTTGTTTGCCAATTTTGCCTCATTTATAGCTGCATTTACCTCATTTAAAAGTAGATTTAAGATCCACCTTTGCCCAGTGTACTCCGATATCTCTTGCACTGAGAAGTAATAAAACAATTCTTCTTGCCAATAAGCCCAAACACGACTACGATACATTGTTTTACTTCGGAGTTCCATTGCCTACCTTCCGGCTTCATCATCAGTTCAATGGTACCGTTTTCATTAGTACCATTTATTTATGAGTAGGTATATACATACTTGAATAACCGACTATGATGAAGCATATGCATAGTGCATATGCATAGTTTTCGTCGGTTATTCAAGATAATTATCTTATACTCGTGACACCCTTATCATTAAGGAGTTCCAGTGGCCATCTGTGGTCTTCTTTATTAGTTTCACTTCACAAAATGATACATTCTGAGTGCAATTGATTGCATTGTTGATAAAAAATATAAAATACCAAAATCGCTACATATATCGCCTATAATATTTTAGGAGTTCCCTCGATTTCCATGGGATCCTTTCAAACACAAAAAGAATTTTCAAAATCGGTTCACAATCGGCGGAGTAATTGTGTAACAAACATACAAAAATTAAAAATAAACATACAGTCGAATTGAGATCCTCATATTTTTTTAAGTCGGTAGAAAAAAAGTGAAGTGTCGGGGGTCGCGAAATATTTTTTCATACTAGGTCGTGTCATGAAAAAGGTTGAAAAACACTGCTTTAAATAACCAGCTCCTCTCAAAAGCTACATTATCATTACCCATCCTTTCTTCGGAACTCAAGAACAGATGTTTCATTACATAATATACAGGCTTGTACGAAACAAAATTCAAGAGAAGAAAGCTCGCAAACTCTTGAATTGATAATGAATTTTGAAATATTAGAGTTTTTATAGCAGTAGGCACAGCGAGAAAGTTCTCTAAGATACACTGAGGGAGCAAAGTGAACTTACCAGTTGGTGAGTGCGTTAAAAAATTAAAGGCATGTGAGAAAACTGTATGCTTTTCTGGAATTGAATTTGTAATGCATGTTATATCGCACTGTTCTGTAATGGTTCATTGTTTAACAGTGGGATTATTTAGAATTTTTACTCTTGCTCGATCGAGTTAACGTAAAAGATATTATGTCAATTTCTATACAAAAAATATAGTCACTCTTTTCTGTCACCAGACGGTGCTTCATCATCGGCCTTTTAATGTTCCCACTGCTGGGACACAGGCCTCCTCTCTGTGAGCTCTCTCCAAAATCTACCATGCGGGTGCAGTGCGGGTTGGTCGGACGGTGCCTATCCAGTTTCAATACAAATGGCGTACGTGACACAACATCACGCCTGTATTGCTCGAAGGGTTTGGCAGAGGTGTACTTATGGTACACAAACATTTTGACAGTTATGTTTAAATCTCATGTAATAGTCCCATTGTATAAAAAACTTTTTACAAAAAAATACTACCGACTTCCAAATAAGAAAACTACAAAGTGAAAAATAACTTTATTTTTGGAAGTCGGTGTCTTTCGTAGGTACCATTTTTTGCGTTATGGACACTGACTTCCAAAAATAAAGTTTTCACTTTGTAGTTTTCTTATTTGGAAGTCGGTAGTATTTTTTTGTAAAAGGTTTTTTATTTTTCACTTTTTTGTTGTACCTACCTAATAGGCAAGTTGTTAACTAAGTTTCCTATAACGCCAGAATAGATTACCCGAATATCATGAAACTTGAACAAAACCGATCAAATGAGAGATCTGCTTACCCCTTAAGACCGTACTAGCGTGATGTTATGTTATGAAATGATATAAACAATAAACACGCATGCGATTGCAGCAGTCCCGAGAGATTTGCCGTTATTTATTGAGGAGTTCCGTTATATATCTTCGAATTCCGTGATCAGATCTTCACCAATTTATAATGGGACCAATTTCGGCATAACTTCTTTCAAACAAAAAAAGAATTTTCAAAATCGGTCCACAATTGACGGCGATATCGGTGAACATACATGAAAAAAAAAAAACATACATGAAGTCGAACATAGAACCTCCTCCTTTTTCGAAAGTCGGTTAATAAAAGCGTTACCTATATTGTTCACTAGAAGAAAATAAAAAAAAGGTGGTTTTGATCTCTAGAAATTGAATTACCTCGATTAAATACAAATGTTTTTTTTCCGGATTTTCAGCAGTAGGCTTGCTTTTTATTACATAAGACTAATAAATTATATTAATTATTGTATATAGGCACACTGCCCTTCGGGGAAACTAGGCGTCATGATATATTAAATTGAACTAAAAACTCAATCAAAACTATAAGTTTTTTTTTTTATTATATCCTATAGGCTCGCGCTTGACCACTATCTCACCTGATGTTAACCGATGATGTGGTCAACGGTGAAACACGCTTGCCAAGAAATAAACTATTTACTTTTGACTTAAAGACTCATAGATTGTAGCTGTCGGGAAACACAGACTCCGGCAGGGAATGCCACTCCTTCGCCGTACGCATAGTAAAATTTATGGCGCATCGCCGTACGTCTGATAGTCCGATGAAGACCCGGGCTAGGTGGAATTAGTTCGTGCAATTCCATCGCACAAGCTGGCAACTCTGTGACGGTGTTTAAGTCAATGGAGCTTTGACTTGACCAGTGACTCATTGCCGATGAGCCTCTTGGCCCGCTTTTCGATCGAGTCTAGTGCATCAAGCTGGTATTTGGCAGATCCGTCCCAGGGATGAGAACAGTACTCCATGCATGATCGAACTTGCGCTTGATACAAATTGAGGAGCTGTTCCGGCGTGAAGTACCTTCTCACCTTTGCAAGGATCCCCAACGTATTGGCAGGCAACTGAGCTTTAGCCTCAATGTAAGGGTCAAAATTGAGAGTCGATGTCAACGTAACGCCAAGAAGCTCAAGGTGGTCCGTTAATGGCACGGTCACATGTCACATCTCGGAAAGTTATATAAGATCAAACATTACGATACAAGTTTAAATGGAGCTACTAGTATTATAATTATATCTTTTTTTAACCCACGACGGAAAAAAAGAGGGAGTTATAAGCTTGACCTGTGTATTTGTGTATATGTCTGTGGTATCATAGCTCCTAAACGGATTCACCTATGTTGATTTCGTTTTTTTTTGAAAAGTGCCTTTATCGAGAATGTTCTTAGCTATGTTTGATGAAAATCAGTTCAGCCGTTCTATTTGTTATGTGCGTTTTGCTGTTTGTATCGGGGTGTTTTCGCAAGATAACGTGACACAATTACGTGTTCAATAGATTGTCGATCGAAGCGTGTCTACTACTAGATAAATTATGTAGCATGAAATAAATAAACGCAAAAAACCCGCACAGGTGCGAGTCGGACTCGCGCACGAAGGGTTTCGTACCATTATCGCAAAAAACGGCAAAAATATCACGTTTGTTGTATGGGAGCCCCACTTAAATATTTATTTTATTCTGTTTTTAGTATTTGTTGTTATAGCGGCAACAGAAATACATCATCTGTGAAAATTGCAACTGTCTAGCTATGACGGTTCATGAGATACAGCCTGGTGACAGACGGACAGACAGACAGACCGATCGCGGAGTAATAGGGTTCCGTTTTTACCCTTTGGGTACGGAACCCTAAAAAGTGACCGGGGTTTTTTAAATTTTACTTGTTAGAACAAGCCCTTTCAATATCTTTTTAACATTTGGATTTTAGTTGCGAAAAAGCGTTAACGCTACGTGAGGAAATACGCAAATTTCCACCCTTTTACTACCAAAATGAAAATCCCTTACCAGTGCGGTAATAATAATCTATATGAAATCTGCGAATAAGCGATAAAATATTCGAAAGCGTGTTACCTACCTTTTATGCTACATTTTTCTTTTCTCCCAAAACTTCTAATCAATCAATCTTCATAGCCTTTCCAATAGGGTAGATGTATATAAAAATCTATTAAATCCGTCAGTTAGATTACCCAAAAATATTGGACACGTATTTTTTCTTCTGCCACGTAAACAAACAATTACCACGATACAGTGTGTTGAAATATCGTGTGACATCACGGTGTGCTACATCTTTATACTGACAAAGTGACGTCACAAGCCCCCACTCCTGAACTTTGATGCGCTTTATTTTTGTCAATTTTCATTTATTTGATAAATCAAAAAATACGGGACCAATTTTTTTTTTAACTTATATAGGCTCGCGCTTGACCACCATCTCACCTAATGGTAAGCGATGATGTGGTCGATGATGGAGCACGCTTGCCTAGAAATAACCTATTCACTCTTGACTTAAAGACCCCTAGGTTGTAGCTATCGGGAAACACAGACTCCGGCAGGGAATTCCACTCCTTAGCTGTACGCATAATAAAAGTATTCTCAAAACGTTTAGTGCGTATGGGTGGGATGTCCATCATGTACCGATGGCGCATCGCCGTACGTCTGGTAGTCCGATAATGAAACGGGCTGGGCGGAATTAGATTATGCAATTCCATCGCACACTCCCCGAAATGTAATCGATATAAAACGGACAAGCTGGCAATTCGGCGACGATGTTCAAGGCTCTGGAGCTTTGACTTCACCAATGCCTCATCGCCGATGAGCCTCTTGGCCCGCCGTTCGATCGACTCTAGTGCATCAAGTTGGTATTTGCCAGAGCCGTCCCAGAGATGAGAACAGTACTCCATGCATGATCGAACTTGCGCTTGATACAAGCTGAGCAGTTGTTCTGGCGTGAAGTACCTTCTCCCCGCAAGGATCCCCAGCATTCTGGGCAGCCAGCTGAGCCTTTGCCTCAATGTTTGGGCCAAAATTGAGAGTCGATGATTATTTGATAATCTCACTGATGAACTAAATAGAATTGTAATAAAACCCAGGAAACATCCCTTTTATGTTAGAGTCGGGTATCAGTCAGACGAGATGCAGTTGAGTACCAGTTTTGGATATTAAATTGTAATAAAACCCAGGAAACATCCCTTTTATGTTAGAGTCGGGTATCAGTCAGACGAGATGCAGTTGAGTACCAGTATTGGATATTAAAATTGTAATAAAACCCAGGAAACATCCCTTTTATGTTAGAGTCGGGTATCAGTCAGACGAGATGCAGTTGAGTACCAGTATTGGATATTAAATTGTAATAAAGCCCAGGAAACATCCCTTTTATGTTAGAGTCGGGTATCAGTCAGACGAGATGCAGTTGAGTACCAGTATTGGATATTAAATTGTAATAAAGCCCAGGAAACATCCCTTTTATGTTAGAGTCGGGTATCAGTCAGACGAGATGCAGTTGAGTACCAGTATTGGATATTAAATTGTAATAAAGCCCAGGAAACATCCCTTTTATGTTAGAGTCGGGTATCAGTCAGACGAGATGCAGTTGAGTACCAGTATTGGATATTAAATTGTAATAAAGCCCAGGAAACATCCCTTTTATGTTAGAGTCGGGTATCAGTCAGACGAGATGCAGTTGAGTACCAGTATCGGATATTAAATTGTAATAAAACCCAGGAAACATCCCTTTTATGTTAGAGTCGGGTATCAGTCAGACGAGATGCAGTTGAGTACCAGTATTGGATATTAAATTGTAATAAAGCCCAGGAAACATCCCTTTTATGTTAGAGTCGGGTATCAGTCAGACGAGATGCAGTTGAGTACCAGTATTGGATATTAAATTGTAATAAAACCCAGGAAACATCCCTTTTATGTTAGAGTCGGGTATCAGTCAGACGAGATGCAGTTGAGTACCAGTATTGGATATTAAATTGTAATAAAACCCAGGAAACATCCCTTTTATGTTAGAGTCGGGTATCAGTTAGACGAGATGCAGTTGAGTACCAGTATTGGATATTAAATTGTAATAAAACCCAGGAAACATCCCTTTTATGTTAGAGTCGGGTATCAGTCAGACGAGATGCAGTTGAGTACCAGTATTGGATATTAAAGGGATATTATAAATTGCATATCAAATAAAATAATCGTCTATCAATACATACTAATCATTTATATTCTTTTTTACATCAAATAACTTACTAAATGTTTAGCAAAACTCAAACTGCAGATAATTCGAAATTATACATCAATATGACATTACTTTTTTCCTCATAATGCAATACAGTTAAATTTATTTTTGTACAAAAATACTACATACATAGCAGAAATACTAAATGCACAGCAAATTTTCCATATTTCGTAGCAAAATAACTATCTCAGTCGCATATTAACCAGTAAGTACAACAAAACCTGTTCATCACATTTGTCCTAATTTTCAAGAAGTCATTAGTCCAAGAGCGAGCGAAGCGAGCTCGGGAACTTAGGGCACCCCGACACGGACAGGTTAGGTTCGAAAAGATGACGGCAGCTGAAGTGAGCGAGCAAAGCAAGCGAACTCAGCTCCCGTCATCTTCTTCGTGTTAGGTTACTTGAGACCCTTTAGACAGAAATAGGAGCCCCGCGCAGCGGGGCTCCGACGACATTGTCGTTAAATAGTAATTGTAAAAACTTTAACCATGGATTTAAAAGAAAAAGAGTTGACATGTATGATGTGCATTAAGATTATTAGCTGTGCATTAATAAAAAAGCTTTTGCTTTAGGAAAAATCACTGTACGCTGCGAAAATAAATTGTAGTGTGTTTAGTGATATTTTGCGTTGAATATTTTGCTGCGCAATCAGTAATTTTGATGAGAATTCGGAATTTTATTGCATAGAAAAAGGATATTTTTTGATTTGCGTTTAAATACTACCCGATATTAAATTGTAATAAAACCCAGGAAACATCCCTTTTATGTTAGAGTCGGGTATCAGTCAGACGAGATGCAGTTGAGTACCAGTATTGGATATTAAATTGTAATAAAACCCAGGAAACATCCCTTTTATGTTAGAGTCGGGTATCAGTCAGACGAGATGCAGTTGAGTACCAGTATTGGATATTAAATTGTAATAAAACCCAGGAAACATCCCTTTTATGTTAGAGTCGGGTATCAGTCAGACGAGATGCAGTTGAGTACCAGTATTGGATATTAAATTGGATTTACATTGAGCGACTGCCAATCTCGGCATACAACCTAGTAACTGGGTAACACGGTACCCCTTGGCTAGGCTTCTATCACATTTCCTAGCTTCTGGCTATCCGTAAAGACTATCAACAATCTACAAATGATAGCCGGGATCAATAGCGCTTTCCAAGCCACGGAGAAACCTCGGTATATTAAGATGGTCACCCATCTACGGACCGACCTCGGCAAATGTTGCTTTACCTTAAAAATCGACTCGTGTAACTGTTATTATTAAGTCACTAAAGTCTTTATCATAATCTGTAATTAGAACAATACACCTACAAAGATATTATGGTTCTTGTACAAAATTGTGAAGTATTCCCGTTTGGGCACCTATTTTTAGGGCACTATAGGATCTTGTAATGTATCGTATTACGAATAGGCATTGAATTGTTTTTTTTTTGCGACGCCCTTCTTTCTTATGGCGCCTCCCCGAGCAAAACGCCGCGTAGCAGTTTTTAAGAGCTATCTACTCGTTATTTAAAAAGAAATATCAATTAATAAAAATACATAAAATTTCTACATAATATTGATTCCAAAATGGTAGTATACTTTTTTTTTAAAGAAGTATATGTTTCACTAATCACCTGCCAACAAAACTATAAAAATTAGAAATAATGATTGATAGCATGCTTCTCCTCGTAAAGTGTTCATTAATTCATTTTTGTACTAACACTAATGGATAGACAATTTGATAATGAACATTTTGTAACTGTTTTTTTTTCAAAACTCCAATATTCGATTTTATTAAGATTTTATTCTAAAATCTGGGCGTATTCACTACTGTAATTCATGCGCCACTAGTGTGCCGCTAGGCCACTAGTAATGCTCAAGATTTTTTGGTCAGGGTACGGCCTTAATACTCGTAACTGTGTTTTTCTTGTTGCTTCAAAAAGTGTTGCTTGTTAGGAAAAACCCTTTCTCGTGTCTGCAGACGTCTCAGTCCATTAGTGCTATTATATAAAAAAAAACACTGTGAAAACGCAGTTGAAGGTAACTTGAAGTGATCAATCGTTGTTAGCATCAAACGGCAAATGACTGCCCCCTTCAAGCTCAGTTCACCTTAAGTTTTTACGGTAAGATGTTTAGGATCGCAGCCGCATAAATCTGTCTGACTGACAACTACTTAACCAGGCTTAACAATATAAGTTTTTAAGCTGACATGGTCACAATCATTAGAATTAATATTTGTTTTGGGATATTTACCATATCCTGGCGCTTGTAACAACGGTGCCGAAAAATCGAGCTCTCAACCAAAATTTAAATATCATCATCATCATCATATCAGCCGAAAGACGTCCACTGCTGGACATAGGCCTCCCCCAAGCGTCGCCACATTGACCGGTCCCGTGCGTCCCGCAACCATCGGATTCCTGCAACCTTCACCAGGTCATCGGTCCACCTGGTGGGAGGCCTTCCAACGCAACGTCTTCCGGTTCGCGGTCGCCACTCCAGAACCTTTCTGCCCCATCGGCCATCCGTTCTGCGAGCAATGTGCCCTGCCCACTGCCACTTAATTTTGGCAATTCTTCGGGCTATGTCGGTAACCCTGGTTCTCTTACGGATCTCAACATTTCTGATTCGATCACGCAAGGAAACGCCGAGCATAGCCCTCACCATTGCCCTTTGAGTGACTGTAAGCTTTCTGATAAGGCCCATTGTTAGCGACCACGTCTCAGAGCCATATGTCATCACTGGCAACACACACTGGTCATAGACTTTTGTCTTGAGACAATGTGGTAAGTTGGACGAGAAGACACCGCGCAACTTCCCGAACGTCGCCCAGCCGAGTCGGATTCGACGGTTGACCTCTTTCTCGAAGTTGGCCCTACCCAACTGGATCGTTTGTCCCAGGTAGACATAGTTGTCCACAACTACGAGTGTAGAGTCTCCAACCTTGATAGGAATGGGTGTAACATGGGCATTCAACATCACCTTGGTTTTGTCCATGTTCATTTTCAGACCCACTCTTTCGGAAGCTCTACTGAGGTCATCGAGCATTGTACTGAGGCAAATTGTGTGTAAATTTAAATATACATGGTAAATATCCCGAAACAAATATTAATTCTAACTGTTACCATCTGTTTGAAAACGTGTGCGACTTTCCTATACACAATTTAAGAGCAAATGTACTCACCGATGAATGGAAATGTTTCCATTGTATCTACCTTATTGGGGCGTTTTTACTGTTCAATAAAGCACAATTATGCATTTTTCTAGTCCTCCTATTTTACTTTTCGGGTCCAATTTATGTGCGTCAGCTATGAATTTTCTCATGTCTATGTTCTATTGGGTAGGTTGCACGATAATTTTACAGACTACATTGTTTGTTTGAATTTTTGAAATCGGTCCAGTAGTTCTTATGTTTACTCGTTACATACAAAAATTAAAAAAAAACGAATCTTCCTCTTTATAATATTAGTATAGATGAGACATCATCTGTGACTTACTGTACCTGCCTATATCCATCCACTATTTACTATCTATCTGCTTATGTATTTTAAATGAATGCAGTCAATCCATACAGAAACTGGACATGTCCATTAATTTGACTAGGTTTGACTGAGCTGACTTTTAACTGTCTAGCTATCGTGGTTAATGAGATACAGCCTGGTGACAGACAGCCAGACCGACAGACGGACCGCGGAGTCTTAGTAATAGGGTCCCGTTTTTACCCTTTGGGTACGGAACCCTAAAAAGTATTTATTGCTACAAAAACTAATATGCCGTTAAATTATGCTTGAACAAAATCCATGCAAGTTCATTCCGAACTTTCCAAATTTGTAATGACCAAAATGAAATGTGGAGAATACTTAACAATACATCGCCTACACCTACACAAACAATAAAGAACAACTCGATAAAATCTGCCTCTAATTAATAACTACCCTCAAAACAAAAAGTGAGTCGTCCAAAAAGACTGCAAGGGACTGCTCACACCGGTACGCGAAACTGCGAACACTTTTTAAAATAGCGTATTTTTTTTTTGGTTAGCCACTGCTGTCCCACTGGTGGGCAAAGACCTCCTTCAAGTGATTCCAGGCATTCTTTTCCCACCCCGTCTCGAACTAGCCCTCATGGTACGCGTCCTTATAATCTCCCCACCTCTTTCTGGGCCGGCCTCGACGGCACCTTCCGTACAACAACGATACACTATAAAACTTTCTTTTCTATAAATAGTATGCAACAAAGGCATTTTCTACCTCTGCCTGTATCGCCGCTTATTTCTTCTAAACCACGCAGCAGATTTTGGTACGGTTTTCGCTAATAGAAAGAGAAATAAATGGGGAAAGTTTGTGTATTATAATTTGTCCCGTGCAAGGCTGGGGCGGTTAAAAAGGAATAGAAAAGTTACACATTTCAGTGACAGTACTCGAATAAATCCGAAATTTAAATATTAAATACCACGGTGTGTATTCGAATTCTCTCACCAAAATGTTTACCTTTTTAGGGTTCCGTACCCAAAGGGTAAAAACGGGACTCTATTACTAAGACTCCGCGGTCCATCTGTCTGTCTGTCACATACTGAGATAGGAGCCTTTTTGGTCTCGCACGGGGCTATTTATTTTTATTTATTATTATTGTTTGTGTTTTTCTTATCTCGTGTCTCCTGTGCGGGTCACGAATAAATATTTTTTTCTTTTCTTTTGTCTGTCTGTCTGTCCGTCTGTCACCAGGCTGTATCTCAAGAACCATGATAGCTTGACAGTTGAAATTTTCACTGGTCATGTATTCTATAACAAAAAATACTAAAAATAGAATAAAATAAATATTAAGTAGGGCTCCCATACAACAAATGTGATTTATTTGTTGTTTTTTTGCGATGATGGTACGGAACCCTTCGTGCGCGATTCCGAATCGCACTTGGACGGTTTTTAATATAAGCTCTTTATTGTATTGCAATCATAAAAAAAAATGATTTGATTTTAAGTCACATATATACCCAATGTTAACACGGTACTGGCCGTGCGCCCGCTCGGTCCCAGAATATCAATATTGGACCTCCTATTGGACAGTTTGGTTTCCAAATACATACATAAACTCACGCCTTTTTCCCATGGGGGTATGCAGAAACTACAGAACGCCACCTGCTACGATCCTTACATACTTCTTTTGTTTCACTCACATTCATCTAGTCATACACACACGCCGGTTATGAGTACAGAGCACCTGGCCTTTCTCAAGAACATCACCTATAAGGTCTACGTACGAGTATGTCTTCCTAGGGCGAATATTTATTAATATACATAATATATTATAAGTAGGTTAAGAAGATATTCTAACCATCAATTTTACTAGTTAAAAATATTTTTAAACATTTAAGTCGTTTTGGAGGCGAATTCGAAAGAAGCGATCAGGGACTTAATAAGTGCGCGCAGTGTCGCATCTCAGTATGAGCTGAACCTTAGCACAACAAATTAACGAGAGTTATAGCGCGACCTTCAACTTTTGTGAGCTCGTTAGCTCTTTGTTAATTTTGTTTAATAATTAATTATGCCACAATACTGAGACGTGGTGTAAACTGAATAATGTTTGGGTAAGGGATGGGGCACACTATAGACGCTTCCAACTATCATGAACTTTTAAACTGAGTTTTGGTTGGCCAATCAGAGTGTAATGTATGCGGTTAGCCATTGGATGCTTGCTGGTTCTGGCGCTCTAGACTAGTGACATTCATTCAATGAAAGCGTGGTGATAGCAATTGTTAAAATATCTGTGCGCAACGAACCTCTTTTTTATGTTTTTACCTTTTCATAGTTTTTCTGTTTTGTTTTAAGTTTGATTTTTCATTCTCTTGGCTCAGCAGTTTTCTTTTAATTAATTACTAACATATTGGTTCTTCGATCCGGCTCGAAGGACCAATATGTTAATTAATTACTAACAATGTCAAAAATGTGACGAATTGCAAAGCGCTATCACAATGTCACGTGATCAATGCCTTCTGCCAGCACTAGCTTCTGCCAGCGTTTTCGCCCGCATGAATGTCGAAAATGATTCCAAGGGAACAAATTCCCGGGATCAAAACATATGCTATATTCTATATACTATTCCAGACTATAATCTATCTCTGTGCCAAATTTCATCTAGATCCGTCTAGCTGTTTGAGAGTGAAGAAGTAACAAACATACAAACTTTCGCATTTATAATATTAGTTGTGTGTTAACTACGGATAAAAACCGGCCAAGTGCGAGTCGGACTAGCGCACGAAGGGTTTCGTACAATTATCGCAAAAACAGCAAAAAGATCACGTTTGTTGTATGGGAGCCCCGCCTAAATATTTATGTTATTCTGTTTTTAGTATTTATATTAACAGAAATACATCATCTGTGAAAATTGCAACTGTCTAGCTATCACGGTTCATGAGATACAGCCTGGTGACAGACAGACAGATAGACAGACAGACGGACGGGGAGTCTTAGTAATAGGATCCCGTTTTTACCCTTTGGGTACAGAACCCTAAAAAGTATTTATTGCTACAAAAACTAACATGCCGTTAAATTTTTTACTAAGATTATTACTAAGACGGGTGCCGTTTTTACCCTTTGGGTACGGTACCCTAAAAACACTGGCCTTAAGCTTCCAGTGTAACCGTATGCAAGTGAATACCAGCATTTTAAATAGAGCGATTCTATATATGTCCTTAACATTCCATTAACTTTGAAAACGATACGCCTTTGCTCTAGGGCTCTAGTGGTAAGCATTTGTAAATTGAGGAGGCCTTTGTCCAGCCCTGATATTTATAGTAGCTGACTTACTTAGTTAATGTCCCCCTGTGTCTCATAGACCCCATCTATGGGAAGTACTCCATCGCGAACAATCTCGAAATCTGAGATTGTTCGCAATGGAGGATTTCGTACCCAAAGGGTAAAAACGGGACCCTATTACTAAGACTCCACGATCCATCTGTTTGTCTGTCTGTCCGTCTGTCACTAGGCTGTATCTCATGAACCGTGATAGCTAGACAGTTGAAATTTTCACAGATGATGTATTTCTGTTGCCGCAAATAACAGCAAATACTAAAAACAGAATAAAATAAATATTTAAGTGGGGCTCCCATACAGTACACCGTGATTCGCGATAATGGTACGGAACCCTTCGTGAGCGAGTCCGACTCGCACTTGGCTAGTTTTTTTTAAAGTAATTATTATGAAGCCAATGTCTTTCAAAGTATATGACAAGCAGATACAAAGTAAACCATAGTCGGAGAATCGTACGCGTAATTGAAAAACGCGTTTTAATCAAGCGCTTTTTATTTCACTCAGTGTGTCCAAGTCTTTACTTGCGGTACCCAAAATAATTTAACTTTATACGATTTAACAAGGAACAGTCATGCATAAGTAATCGCTTGGCTAGATAAATAACTTTACCACCCCAGCTGTGGGCACATTACGTTTTAGTTATTTCATATTTATTATGTAACAATTCTCTGACTCACATACAAATTCAACAACCACAAATTCTGTGGTTTTCAGACTATTTGTTATTGACTTGTGCTAAGCGGCACAGCCCTTGTTTATATCTAAATGTCTCGAAAATACTAAACCGAAGTGAGATATTACAAATCACTGTTGGTTTGTAATGTTTCTGTTTACAGATGTTTTGTTTTAGGATGAAAATAGCAGTCTTTGATTCGATAAAAACACGAAACTCTTAGCAGCATTAGTTGTCAGGTTTTCAAGCTTCTGTATACTCGTAACGACTGTCAAAGATTTTATAAATGACAATCCCACTGCACAATTCCCAAACTGCAACTCCTGAAAGCCAGAATCAACAGTGGCAACAACCAGAAAAGCGCCGAGGCAATGAAGCTCGACGAAGTCCCGGGTAAAGAATTTAACTGTCTTGGATCCCGCAACGAAATTAACCAGAAAAGAATAACGGAGGAGTAGAAAAAATATAAAAATTTCCACTTCCCTCCATATCAAGCCGGAGACAGAAAAACAATGCCAAAGGCACAAAGGGTCATTTAAAACTTTAGGATAAGCCCAGTTGCCTAGCACCACGGATAAATTAGCATTAATATTAATGGGTCCTAACATTGTGAGCTGCTATATTTGTTTCCAATATTAGGTATGGCAAAAACGCTTGAACGCACAGAAATTTGTTTTAGTTTCCACAAGGTCCGTAAAGTAAATAACTCCTGATGCAACCTGTACATTATTCAACATAAAATTGCGTTTATTCTGCCAAAGAATACACTCCCATAAGATAGGATGTGCAGATTGTATATATTCGCAGTCAGACGTAGAACACTGACATAAAGGCGGGGCAACAAGCTTGAAGGAAAATCATTTACTTTTAAAGTTACCATGCCCTGTGATGCCCTAATTGGGCAACACAGTGATTTTATAAATGACTGCGTGGACCAACTACATAACGTACTTTCCGAAGCACGCGGGAATCACGGTGGTTCAGTCGCAGAATGTACCTTTCGCAAAATGCACCTCATACGCATAACGTACCATTCTCAAAATGCATCTTTCTCAAAATGCGTATAGTGCTCGCCAAACTTCTTGGCCGCCATGTAGTTGGTTTTCTGATGCGCAAGGCACGAAACGGTGCTGTTTTTGTATGAGATTTACTACTGCACAGCCATTGTAGCTAACTTCGGGGTGGCCAAGAAGTTTGGCGAGAACTTAATTTATCCTGATCCTGAGAGATCCTGATGCCAGCTTTACAGTCTCGCGTAAGAGCCCGCGAGGATGATGTACATTGCTCTCAGTACTGAGTTCAATCATGAAGTGTTTTCTTTAAAAACTCAATGAACAGCATTTCTTCGGGTTCTCGCGCAAGAGTGTACATAGCCAGCCTGAAGATGCAGACGAACTGTGCAGCTGTTATCGTTAAGCTCCGAGCTGATCTCTATTATTTGCCTAAATAACTGTTTGATAGTAGATACTCACGTGGTCAATATATCGTAGACGGTGTACCGAGCGAGATACGAGTGCGTATGGATCTTGCGCACGTTCTGAGCGAGCAGGAGAAAGCGCCGGTCAGCCGACACCGAGAACGAGGCGGGCTCTAGCACCCTCTGAAACAAAGGAGAGAAAATAAAGTATGGGTTATCATGCGATCGTATTTTGTTTTATTATGGCGGTTGAGTTATTATTGTGGTCAGAAAATATGACATTGAATGTAGGAAAACATAAGAGGGTCTAAAAAGTGACCTTATGAGTGACTAACTTTTTTTTATATATCCTATTGGCTCGCGCTTGACCACTATCTTACCTGATGGTAAACCATGATGTGGTCGACGGTGAAGCACGCTTGCCTAGAAAAAACCCATTCACTCTTGACTTAAAGACTCCTAGATTGTAGCTAGCTAACTTTTTTCCGTGGCTTAGCTTTCTACAGTAAAATAAACTACCAATTGTGGTCATCCTATTAGATAATAGCGTAATAAAACCTATTTCACATTATTTTAAACTAAAACATGTATTTTTTTTTTGCAAATCACACGAAAAAATACATAACAATTTTCGAAATATTATCTGTGACGGGAACGCCCTGTGACTGGTTACAACTCTGGTGACGTCACACGCAAGTAAACATAGCTGTCTCGACTTATTGTAGATCGCGTTTTATGTTTTAAGGTGTTATATTTGATCTTTGAGCTATTTGTTATTTACAAACTTTTATGTATGATCAAGTTTTGTAAATTCTCATTTTAGGTTATGTTGATATTCTAAGAACAATTGCTGGTATACCGTCGGGGCCGCTTGCCTTATTCACGTCGAGGTTGCGCAACACCCTACGTACGTCCTTTTGATGGATGCGAATATCAGACATACTCGTCTCGCATCCATCAGGAGAAGAAGGGGGGCGCGCGCCCCCAGGATTCAGACGCGAAGATTCCGCAAAAAGAGAGGCAAACAAGTTTGCTTTCTCCTCAGCGGAGTGCGCCAGCGACCCCTTAGGTTTCAGCAGTGGTGGGAGTGAGGGACAGCATAAGTTCGACTTGACCGACTTAGCCAGAGACCAAAGCGTTTTACTACCAGTAGGTAGTAAAGCGTTTTGGTCGAATAGGGACCAAACTTGCAAGTAAGCAAGTTTGGTCCCTATTCGGCCAGTGTGATCGAACTGAGTCTTTCGTAGCACTTTCTTGCAGGATTTGGCAACCCTGTCGTAGGCTTTCTTTCTCTGACTCACGTCACTTGCATTGTTACGTCAGAGAACGGAACGTAGTACTCCATTCCCTGACGCAACACGTCCGTCACTCCGTCCGCGCACGACGTAGGATCAGCCGAAGAAAAGCAAGTAGCCTGCCAAGAATGGGATGCGAAGAAAGATCGCATCCCATCCCAATCTGCTGACTTGTACCGCCATACCCGCTGGGTGCCTCTTGGGCTGGGATCGGGCGGGGAGTAGACGGATACAGACTTCACCAGACAGTGGTCGGAAGTACCCAAAGGTGGGGATACCGAAACCGAGTAACGGTCTGGATCTGTTGTCAGCAGAAGGTTCAAGCAATTAGCCGTATGCGAATCAACATCCGGCACCCTCGTTGCCCCCTGGAGCAGCTGAGTGAGATATAACACTAGCGAAAGCTTTGGCGTTTCTCGCCCAGCATGATCAGTGAATTGAAAGGGAAGAGCCACTTCTGGTGGTGGGCATTAAAGTCCCCCAGTATCACTAGTTGGGCGGCAGGGTATCGATGCTAAGCCTCGTCAGCCGCCTCACTTAGGTATTGTGTAAGCCCGGTCGTCTCCTGATCTCCGCTGTGCGACCGGTAGACACAAGCATAGATAATCTTATCTAGACCTGTGTCCACCAGGGCCCAGAGCGGTCACCAGTAGGTGTTACCTGATTTGCACCACCCAGAGACCACGTGTAGGGTATCAGAATGGGGTACACTCCTACGGACGTGGGTGACTCAGCCCCCTTTTTTTGGCTTCTCAAACTAATTACAGGCTGGCTCATTTTACGGCTTTTTATAGCACCAATTGACATGTCTTATTACCGCCATACTGACATACGTACGTACACAACATTCCCGGTAGGTATTGTCAAAAATTTAATACCTACTCCTCAGATAATCTGAGACCTACTCAACAAAGGAAACTCTTCATAATCAAAGGCCATAAATTAGTCACACTTTCATAATCACAGTTTAAACTTTCAGTTGGACATGAAAGGCGAAAATTGTCTAATAATCTTGTCCAACTTACTGTATTTTTACTCTGTGTCAACATTCACCCAGTAATTCGCATGTCATTGGACACGCGATCCCCATATTAGAGGGTAGTATCAAATTATACGCCATATTCGATACCAGGAAACCAGAACCGACGCGAACGCCTATAAAGAGCATCGTAAAACAGGTATCGATGTTATCAAATTGGATAGAATCGATTCTCGCGGTCGTATTCGGTAATATTGTTATGGTATTTATTTGTCTTCGAGGCTGTTTTGTTTTATGAAGGTTTTGAGTAGACTCATTTGTGTTTATGTCCGCCTGGTACACTTTTGGGAGTGATTTGTTAATTTTGGGCCAATTTACCCTCTTCTGTCGTATTGTGGTTGATACAGTTAAGGGTGTATTTTCTTTTCCATAAATCAGAATAATTTTGGTAGTAAGTACAATTTCGAAAAATCCGCAGTCAATAGCCCAGTAAGCATAATAACAATTAAGGGTCAACCTCGGAATGAGAGATATAGATAGTTCAACTCATATTTGCGCGGGGCGCTATGTGTCGTTACTCACACATAGCGCCCCGCTGTGTGGGTGCTTGTTTGCTCGGACGACGACTGCCGCAAATGTATAATACAAGGGTCCACGCACACAGATAAGTTGAATGTGTATCCCAGGCGTCTTGAAGTAATCGGGGACAAAAAAACCGACGAATTGAGAACTGCCTTCTTTTATTGAAGTCGGTTAAATATACGTAAATCAAATCAAACCTTTTTATTGGGGGCATATGTTATAAAGACAGATGTTAGGTAAATTACACTTCCATTATGTCCTGCCTAGAGGCATACAATAACTAACTAACAGATTATTAATCGGAACTGAATCTGGAGATGGTGGAACTGACTAACGTTTTCAGAAGAAAGTAGTTCATTGTGGAAAAAAACCCTTTTCAATCGAACGCCTTTCGGCATTTTATACATCTAAATCTATCTTTACTATTTTCAGTCTACCAGAAAAAAATTGGCCATAAACTGAAATAGAATAAGATGAAAAGTAATAAAAAAGAAAAAACCATTACGTCACAGCTCACCTAATAGGCCGGCAGGTGCGATTTGTTATTGTCAATGGTACAGATAGAATTGAAGGAGAAATCTTCATTAGCAACCATCTGGAGGAATTTAGCTAACACGAATTTACTACGACAGAGAGAGAATAGATTGAACTTAGTATTTTTTGCGAGGACTTCATTGAATAGACGACTCTATTTCCTTTAAAAAAAATTCTGATTGGATGTTTTGTTGCTTCGATAATGTTATGAGATGAGAGAATATTGTGGGGCTCGGGATATAAAGGAATGTTAATTATGTGTAGACCTGACTTAGGTCTTGTTCAGATTTTCGTAAAAGATGGCTGGGGCATTATGAATAATGTATTAGCAAACTAGTGCCTCTGTGAGCTGTATATATAGTTCAACTCATCTTTGCGCGCGGCCCCATGTGTGCGTGCGCTTTTAAAGCACAGTATACAGCTTTTTTTTTGTTTGGCAATGACGCGGCAGTCGTCGAGCAACAAAAGAGCAACACGTGTGAATTACAAGCGCACGCATACTTGGCGCCGCATCCACACATATCAGGGCCGTGCACGGGACGTGACAGAGCCGGGCCCAGGCATTGAAGATTCGTCACTGGCCCGTGCACGGACCGATGTGTGTGAACGAGCCCATATAAAATGTACACACCGATATTTTTTTGAACCCCTGACGGGGCACGGTCCGTCCACGTCCCGGGCACGGCCCTGATATGTGTGGATAGACATTTAGGATTCAGATTTTGGAATTTCAAAAAAAAAAAAATTTTTCGACATCGACAAAAATAAATTGAAAAGAAAATACCATATAATTAACGAACCTGCTCACAAAATTTCACGACAGTGTCGGTTCAGATATGTGACCTGCAGCCGGACATCCGGAAATACGAAAGCATTCATCCAAGCTGAAACACAGACGCTTCGCTCGCGTTTTGCGCTCCGTAAAACCGTAGCTGCATTCAATTTCTGGAATGTGGCTACCAAAAAGCGAAGGTACTTGTACACCATACGGCAAAGTAATACAAATTGATTACTAACTTAAAATACGGCAGAAATAATTTGAGTGCATGTATGTGTAAATAAAGGTCTGTGAGTGTTTTTTGAGATCAGGCCTACGAAGTCCTTCTGAAGGAAACTTCATCAAATTCAATCGGCTCAGTATCCGTGAAAACGAGGATAAAGATAAATTATAACAATAAAAAAAAATCAGTCGGGTGGAGAAAATTACTTAAAATACAAGGGTGGGTCCCGTAACATCAACTGGGGCCTAATAACCGCGTAAAGAAATTAAAAGTAGATCGATCCTCACCGCGATGCATCATACCGTACCAAGTATGTCAAACTCCTAATACAGTAAATATTTCAACGACAAAAACCATGCAAAAGTAATTTTCTACTTAGGCATCTCATTACCATTCTTCGTCAACTATTTCTTGACAACCGAGGAAGGGAACGAAATTAAAAATGTTAACAAACTCCGTCCACGGCTTAGGGCCTAAGCAAACAGAAAATATTCAATTAGGAACAAACAAGATAAGTTTTAATGTGAAAACCTTCAGTTGGAGTGGCTTGTTATACTTTGTAGGGTAAGTAGAGAAAGTTGATTATATTTTTATGAATATTTGACGAGCTGTTGCTGTGGTATTTTGAATTATGAAGTATTTATTTTATGTTAGTATCGGTCGAATTACATCGCATTGTAATGTGGAAGTAACTACTACTTAATTTAATAAAAAACTTCAATTTCGGTGTTTTCGTTTCTTCGTTTTTTATATTCTAATTTTATATACTACGGCTATTGTTTTACAGTGAATTTGACTTTTAAGAATGTGACATTAGAAACTGATTACATGACAATTTATGATATATAGATTTGCAATGCTTTTGATTTTTATAGTGCTTAATGTTGCACGCCATACGGTAGAATGTACTGGATACAATTGTTTTTTTTCTTTTCAACACCATCAAAACTATGTTTTGTTACCTACATTCTTTACAAATAATGTTTTAATTTCATATAGATTTAAAAAGGAATTAATGAGGGTTCCGTACCCAAAGGGTAAAAACGGGACCCTATCACTAAGACTTCACGATCCGTCTGTCTGTCTGTCTGTCTGTCCGTCTGTCACCAGGCTGTATCTCAAGAACCGTGATAGCTAGACAGTTGAAATTTTCACAGATGATGTATTTCTATATAACAACAAATACTAAAAACAGAATAAAATTAATATTTAAGAGTGGCTCCCATACAACAAACGTCATTTTTTTGCCGTTTTTTGCTCGGTATTAATAACGCAGGTAGACGCTTGAAATATTCACAGAATATTTAGTTGTATGTTCACTTCAAAAAATAATAATGATTAAATTAAAATAAAATAAATTAAGGGGGGCTCCCATACAACAAACGTGATTTTTTTGCCGTTTTTTGCGATAATCGTACGGAACCCTTCGTGTGCGTTTTTTTTTTTAATCTATATGAAATAAAAACATGGTCTAAGTATGGTCTACTGTGTTTAATCATCATCATCATCATCATCATATCAGCCGAAAGACGTCCACTGCTGGACATAGGCCTCCCCCAAGCGTCGCCACATTGACCGGTCCCGTGCGTCCCGCAACCAGCGGATTCCTGCAACCTTCACCAGGTCATCGGTCCACCTGGTGGGAGGCCTTCCAACGCAACGTCTTTCGGTTCGCGGTCGCCACTCCAGAACCTTTCTGCCCCATCGGCCATCCGTTCTGCGAGCAATGTGCCCTGCCCACTGCCACTTAAGTTTGGCAATTCTTCGGGCTATGTCGGTGTTTAATCGTTCATAGGAAAACCACAGGCACATTAAATACATTACTAGTTTTTGTCAGAGATTTCATTCACATTGAAAATTCTCGAAAGCCGAAAATTTACCTACGTAAATCTACCGTTGGCAAAGTGTCCTTTGTTCTAACCCAAGCCATGTTCTATCCGTGTTCCTTTCATCTAAGCACTTATGCTATTGAGGCATAATAATATTTAAGAGAGCAGTGGTGGCCCAGTGGTATCGGTCGCGACTTACAAATTGTAGGTCGTGGATTCGAGCCCAGGCAGGCGCTTTACTTTGTGTAAATTATTACATCACCACTGCTCTCAAAACGGTGAAGGAAAACATCGTGAGGAAACCGGCATGTCTTAGAACCAAAAATTCGAAGACATCCACCAACCCGCACTGGGCCCGCGTGGTGGATTACGGCCCATTCCCTCTCACAGAGAGGAGGCCTATGTCCCAGCAGTAGGAACATTAATAGGCTGATGATGATGATGATTATTTAAGAAACATATTTTTAGATTTATAAAATGAGAACTGTCACGAGATTTACACGACTATAATCTAAATTATTTCTGACAAGAAGTACTACTAGGTAGAATGGATTCATATACTTAAGGAGTTGTCAATTTTGATGGAGGTGGAGAATTGACATGGGATTGAAGAGGACTTAAATGTCATGACGTGACCAAAAAGGTTGAAAAGTCTGGTGCGGAACCCTTTGTAGTAAACTAGCTTAGTTACGCCACTTCGAGCGTCTCATGCATATATCCGGATTCAAAAATAGTCTCAGCGACAGTGTAAGTTATTACAAGCGAAAGAATCTTCGCAAATAGGTACTTATTTACAGAAATAACCTTTCACAAACTCATATAAATAAACAAAGAATGTTACCTCTATATACGAGTAATACTATCGTTAATATTCTGATGTACAAGCTGCCGCCCTTCTAACAATATCTTTATAAATTATAGCCTATGTGTTATTCTGATGTATAAGCTATATTTCTGTGAAGTTTCATCAAAATCCGTCCAGTATTTTATGCGTGAAAGGGTAACAAATCTTCCATCCATCCTCACAACGTTCACATTTATTAGTAGTAAGATATTGCTGTATATATATCATCATCTTCCTGCCCTAGTCCCATGTTACTTGGGGTCGGCGAAACACGTTTTTTCTTTCATACCTTCTGTTCCCCGTCACGTAATCACTGACTCCCTGTTTCATATCACTCCTCACACAGTCCATCCATCTTTTCTTTGACCGTCCCCTCCCTCTCCATGCATTCACATTTATATTCATAACTTTTTAGTAACATGCGTTTCATCCCTCCTCATCACATGATCATACAAACGGTTTCCTTTCAACTTTTCTGTCACTGGCGCCACTTTCAAACTGCCTCTCAAATAATAATTTCTCACTTTATTTATTCTCGTCACTACGCACATCCATCTCGACATTTTCATCTCTGCTACCTGTAATCTCTTTTTATTCAATTACTTGAAAATGATTAACAATTTTCACAGTCCATCATTCTGATCCATACAGTACAACAGGTCTAATCACGGACTTGTAAATTTTCCCCTTTAACATGATGTATGTATAAGTTTCATCAAAAACTAGTCTGATAAACGGTTTTTACGTGAAAAAGCAACGAATATTCTCTCTAAATTTTACGAGTACATTTTTATTACAAGGATTGATTCAGATGAACTGGGCAGGCTTCTTAGCTGCATAGATATCATCTGCCTAGTCTTTGCCTATATAGGAGTCTTATGGTCGTCTTCTCGAATACCATCCCACCAGCCCCCTTCTACCATCGGACATCTAGTCGCAATGCAAGTTATCATCCTTACCTTGTTGCCATTCCACCAATTCGAACCAAGCGCTTTCAAACATCCTTTATAATGCGCACGGCGAATGAATGGAACTCACTACCTGCGTCTGTGTTTCCGAACGCATTCAACCCGAATCTCTTCAAAGTTAAAGTGAACAGGCTTCTTCTGGGTAAGCTCACTCCATCGTCGACTCTGCCTCTGTCACCTATGACCTAGACTAAAGTCAAGAGCAAACCCATCACAAATAAAAAAAAAACAGTATTTTACAGGAAGCGACTGCCTATCTTACTTCCATAGATACCTACGTGCGCCCGCGCGCTCTGTCGTTTGTCTATAGTTTCGACAAATGATCTTTGGACCGTCACGGACGTCGCTCGGTTTTACGTTTAATATGTTTTATTTATATATTTGTTTGATACTTATACACATAATTATGCATACTTTGACTCACCTTCTGTGTTCATATTATTTTGTTTGTTATTTTTTTTTTTTTGTATTTTCCGTTTCCGAGAGTGTGTCCGTGGCATCAACAGTAAGTCTTGTCAGAATACCAGAGCAGCGTTTTTGGATATCGCTGCACATCTTATTTCTCGTGACTCTTGTGCGGGTCACAAATAAATGCTTTTTCATTATTTCTTTCACAACCTAGTAACTTGAATTCAAAGACATTTTATTTCTTCATAAACAGCGTTTTACGAATAAAATCGAGTGCCCATCAAAAACTCGAGGAGAACGAGATTATAATAATTTTTAATGGACTTTCAAAAAATGGGCGAACGTAAGATGAAAGTTATATGATTTTAAACGAATTAAAAATGATGAAGCAATGGGAAAAGTTTTTCGTAGTCATTTTGTTTTGACGATAAAATTAAAGTAAATATTTGTTAATATTTGCTGTGTGGATGGAAAGGGAGGGGATGGCCAAGGAAAAGAGGATGGACTGTGTGAGGAGTGATATGAAAGAATAGGGAGTCAGTGATGGCGTAACGGTGGATAGGACGATATGGAAGAAGAAAACGTGTTGCGCCGACCGCAAGTATCAAAGGCAGGAAGATCATGATGAAGATGTTGTTTGTGTGCAAATTAGAGAGAATTTTCAAAACCCCCCGATTAAATGATTTTTAGAGGATTTCGTCCGTCGATTTTGGGATTGCCAACCCACTTCTAAAAGCCAGAATCAAAATATCAAAAAATCCGACTGCTTAAGAAGCGAACTAAAAAGACGTAAACAAGGTGAAAATCATGCTGTGCAGTTGGAGGATACATATTCGCAAGCTACCTGTCCATAACCAGATTTATGAGAAGAAGAATGAAATTAAGCTAGACGAGTTCCTGAAAAATGATTTAACTGTTTTGAACCCCGCAACGAAATTAATAAGAAATGAACAACCGAGGAGTACGAAAAAAGGTGAAGTCAAGATAGCTCGAATGGAATGTTTATCCAGATTCTATTATCATTTTTAACTTGCCCTAATTACATACGTAAAATCTTGTATGTAATTAGCTAATTCCTATTTTAGTTAGCAAATTCTTATTCCCGGAATGATTTTTACGTGTGTTATTTATCAGTAATGTTTCTGTAAAATTAAATAAATTATGTAATGATTAATGTATTCCAAACTTCAATAAAAATCAATCTGATTAAGTATAAGCCGAAATTGGTCGCATCGCCAACTGAATACTCGCTTCAATGGATTTCTCGACGACTCTTAGCACCATAACTTTCTTCTTCAATGGTCTGTGAGAATGGAAAACAGAGGAATAAGTCAGTCGATGTTATTGAGTGGGTGAACATGAATTAGGTCTTAGTGCTCGGTAGATATATATATTAAGTATATCTAAAATATTTCTTGGGTTAAGAAGACATATTTTAAGTCCTTTATTAACACGCTTTTATTAGCTTGGTATGTATCTATGTAACTATGTATCAATGTAACGGAATCTTTAAACGTGATTTTCACCCACTTCAAAACGTCGGATTGATTTGAAACTTTGCACACCTATCAAGGACCGATGACAATGCAATAATTTAGTCAAAGCGGTCGGTCGGCACTCTTATTCTCTGTAATTTATCTTAAATAAACTAACTCCAACACTAAGTTAACCAAGTACTTATTTCGCGATTCTCGTAACGCCGATATAGCTAAGTAACGATACGTTCCCGAAAGTGGTCAAAGTCAAAGTACTTTTGAAAGTCAAACAAAAATTAAAATTTACAAGTAATAAAAGTTGATTCTACCGTGCGCGTTTAAATTATTTGTCCCATTAGCCTTACAAAGATCTTCAGGATTAACATCTTTTTAGTTCAATTTACCATTAAAGCGTGTTTTTTAGTTTTTAGAACTACAATTTATGTAGGCTATTTATCCACTCCATCTGACTCAGCCGCCATGAAAAGGGGAAAACGCTCTTGAGGTAATAAATAACAAGCTCGTGTCAACAAAATCGATGTGATCGAGACAGGTAGGAAGAGATTAAGCCGTGTGGAGGAAATGACTTAGAATATGAGTATTAGAGTTCTGGCGACTTTTATTCAGAATAAACTATAACAAACAGGTCGATATACATTTGGGTTTTAGCAAATTTCGTCATGGCAAGGGAAGTAAAGTAATATTTTAAGCGATAAAACCACATTACATGTAGGGAGTAGAAATAATGAACAAACTTTGTCTCATATTGACAAATTGTTCCTGCTTAAGTTTTCTGTCATCATTAAGATGTTGTAAGTACTATGCACAAAAAAGTTCATCATCATCATCAGCTTTTTTAATATTCCCACTGCTGGGAAGCAGGCCTCCTCTCTGTGAGAGGGAATGGGCCGTTATCCACCACGCGGGCCCAGTGCGGGTTGGTGGATGTCACATGTATTCGAAATTTTGTTTCTAGGACATGCCGGTTTTCTCACGATGTTTTACTTCACCGTTTTGAGAGCAGTGGTGGTGAAATAATTACACAAAGTAAAGCACCTGTCTGGGTTTCAACCCACGACCTACAACTTATAAGTCGCGGCCGGTATGAAAAAAGTTCAGTCCAAAATAAATAAAAATACAACCAGAGCAGCAGAAAACGTTCAGAAATCTCCATTCAGAAAAGAGTAGGACCTACCTGTAAAACACGCCAAGATTCACACAATATTTCTACAATTTCATTTACATACAAAATTACACTTCTGTGGAACCGTCCATTACACTGCCGAGATATTTCACTGGCATTTGCTCGACAGTGTAATTGTATAGCGGCCGGCACAACCACTGTCTCCGTTTGTGTCGCCTGTCGGTCGACTGTGACTCGAGTAGTGACAACCCTAGTTACTAGCTTACTGCCTTTTGGACGTGTTTGTTTTACTTACGTTGGTACGCTAGGGTTGACAGTAATTATTTTCAATTACGCAAGTCTTGTTTACATTGCGATACCTTTTTGTGGCGACTATTAATCTTTTTTCTTGTGTGTGGTAATAATGGATCCTCTGTTTGGAAAGGAGGGTGTTGTTATTCTACCGACTTAAAACTTTAGAAAGGGCTCTTTACAATATATAAGCAGGGTTCGTGAGGCCTTGAGTCTGGCTTGTCGGGTAAGAATCAATGAGGTAATCTTTATTTTATTGCTATACTGGTGTAATAGATGCATCGTCCGATAACTTACAGCTCGCCTAATAGTCACTTTGTTCACCAATGGTTGAGTTAGTTCTGTCCAAAAACTTGAAAGGCCCTATGACAAATTCCATCATATCATCATCACATGAGCCGTAAGACGTCCACTGCTGGAAAAAGGCCTCCCCCAAGCATCGCATCCAGTCGATCCCCGCACCCTTCACCAGATCATCAGTCCACCTGGTGGGAGGCCTTCCAACGCAACGTCTTCCGGTTCGCGGTCGCCACTCCAGAACCTTTCTGCCCCATCGACCACCCGTTCTGCGAGCAATGTGTGCCCCTTAGATTGGCAATTCTTCGGGGTATGTCGGTAAGCCTGCTTCTCTTGCGGATTTCTACATTTACGATTCGATCACGTAAGAAAACGCCGAGCATAGGCCTCTCCATTGCCCTTTGCGTGACTGTAAGCTTTCTGACGCGAAACTGGACAAACGAGGCGAGGATGTGCTTCTAGTGGGGCAATTTGGAGTTGGACGTCGGAACCATCGGTCACCTACTGGCCAATTTTATGGAGAGGAGGGGCTTCTATATGATGAACTCTTTCTTCAGAAAGCGAGAGCACAGGAAGTGGACCTGGCAAAGCCCTGATGGGGCAACTAAAAACAAGATCGACTTCATCATGTCAACCAAGAAGCAAATGTTCAATGATGTCTCTGTGATCAATTCGGTGAAAATCGAAAGCGATCACCGCATGGTAAGAGGGACATTGAACATTAATATCGAGCTTGAAAGGTCTACGCTACGACTGATGAAGTCTACGCTCCGTCTAGCACAGATCCAGATCCAAAACCCCGAGACCTTTCAGCTCGAACTCCAGAATCGTTTTGAGTGCCTAGGGAGCTCCGTGGACGAATACAGCGATGGGTTCGTGGGTCGAATACCGAAAGTATTAAAGACGCAATCCAACGCGATGCGACGCGAAGATCTTTGCAAGATATCTTTGAAAGATTCTATGGGCAGTTGTACACGTCAACCAGTAAACCCGTCGCGAATCTAGCAAATGACTCTATAGCTAGATTGACCCGACACTATAACGAAGACATTCCGGACGTATGAGATTAGAATGGCTCTGAAACAGCTTAAGAACAACAAGGCACCGGATGATGACGGAATTACCGCCAAACTCCTGAAGGCGGTTGGAAAACAAGTACTTAAGAGCCTTCAGAAGCTGTTTGATGTCGTCATACTTGAGAGTAAAATGCCACAGGCATAGTGCAGGTGTGCAGGTGTGTAGTTCTCTACTTCAAGAAGGGTAAGTGCAGGTGTGCAGGTGTGTAGTACTCTACTTCAAGAAGGGTAACAATACCCTATTGAAGAACTATAGACCCATCTCACTTTAGCCATCTCGCAGTCTCGCGCGCAGGTTTTACGATTTCCAGCCTCCCGAACAAGCTGGATTCCGTAAAGGTTTTAGCACCGTAGACCATATACATACTATGGCAGGTTATACAGAAGACCGAAGAGTACAACCTGCCTCTCTGATTAGCGTGTGTGGACTACGAGAAAGCCTTCGATTCGATCGAGACTTGGGCTGTACTGCAGTCTCTCGAACGGTGCCAAATTGACTACCGGTACATCGAAGTGTTTGTACAAAAACGCCATCATGGCAGTTCTACTTCAGGATCAGATCTCGGAACCTAACCTTCTGCAGCGACGTGTGAGACAGAGAGACGTCATACCTCCGAAACAGTTCGCCGCTGCACTGGAGGATGTCTTCAAGGTTCTATACTGGAGAGGGCTAGGCATCAACGGCAATGGCGAATACATCACTGACCTTCGGTTTGCCGACGATGTAATAGTCATGGCTGTGACCATGGAGGATCTCAGTGCAATGCTCGATGGACTCAGTAGAGCTTCCGAAAGAGTGGGTCTTAAAATAAAAAGTTGAATGCCCATGTTACACCCACTCCTATCAAGGTCGGAGACTCTACACTCGAAGTTGTGGACGACTATGTCTACTTGGGACAAACGATCCAGTTGAGTAGGGCCAACTTCGAGAAAGAGGTCAACCGTCGAATCGGATTTGGCTGGGCAGCGTTCGGGAAGTTGCGCGGTATTTATTTATTTATTAAAACTTCTTGCATCATACAGGTACATAGGCGGACTTAATGCCTGAGGCATTCTCTACAAGTCAACCAAGGATTGTGGAGAGATAACATTGCAGGTGCATAAAAAATGGAAATAATTATAAGTAAAAATTGATGAATATGTAATTATATATAGTTAAAATAAACATAAATATATGTGACCTAAAATAAATACATGTATATATATAAAGTATTGGTATCTTTTCGTCCTACTTACCAAAGTGTCTCAAGACGAAAGTCAATGACCAGTGAGTGTTGCCAGTGATGACATATGGCTCTGAGACGTGGTCGCTCACAATGGGCCTCATCAAAAAGCTTACAGATGAAAAAAATATCTGCACTTAATTGGCCTGATCTTGAAATTTAAACCCAGTCCCTACAATCAACAATGCTCACAATTCCTCTATTATAGTTCCAGTCCAGCATATTTAATCGTCCCAATAATACCCAACAATCCAAAAAAAAGTAGCTTCCAAATACAAACAGCCGGCCCGCCAATACCGCAATATGTTAACTTAATCGCGCGTCCGTTGCAAAAATAAGTTTCCCATCGAATACACAAGGAGGCAATGGATCGGAACCTCCCCGCCACCCTCTTCACTGTTCTGTGCGCCTGGTAGCCACTTGTTGGCCGGACATCAATTTATATCGCGGCCCTGTCCGTGACACTTAGAATATTGAGTGACCTTGCCGTTTTCGTACACTTTCAGTCTATCGAGAACAGTTTTGTACTAAAATCGAGTGTTTTGTTTCGTCGATAATTGACTCGTTAAGCTGAAGTGCTGGTTCTGACTTGCCCGCTTGCTTGTTGTTTATTTTTCTTTTGTGCCGGTTTTGCTCTTTCATACAGCTTTTAATTTTCTTTTGAATGTAGAAAATTAAGTTCCATTTTTGCTTTCATCCGACCGCAGAGTTTAAATTGAAAATATGGATTTATTTATTATTGGAACTACTAGGCAAAGTTTTTCAATTGATTGACTATTCATAAAAAGGATTGACGCAGGATTCTAGACAAAGTGATGTTCTGTCAGAGACAAAAATTGTGAAGAATCAAAAATATTATATTCAGGAGGCGGAGCTTTTATGTAACTGTGACACTTGTTTGCAAATAAATTAATTTATTATGAATATTATATGGAATTGATCACGTGACATATCGATCCCATACTTTTTGGACCTTGAAAACGATCATTATCGTTGATAGAATGTCACTTTGTCTAACTAAGCCCCTAGGAGCATGATACATGTGGTCCATCCACCTTTCTCACTACAACCAATTTTTCCATGTTGTCTGACAACTTAGGACTCCTTGGTAGCAGATAGTGGAGAGTCTGGTTTTGATGTTCAACTGGTCGAGAATGGACTTATTCGTGAGCTTGGCTGTCCATGGTATGCGCAACATTCTTCTGCAGAACCACATTTCAAAAGCCTCTACCTTTTTCTGATCCACCGTGTGAATTGCCCAGGATTTGGAGCCGTAATGAAATATCGAGAATACCAGGGTTTTTTTTTACCACTATCTCGCCTGATGGTAAATCATGATGTGGTCTACGGTGAAGCACGCTTGCCTAGAAGTAACCTATTCACTCTTGACTTAAAGACCCCAAGGTTGTAGCTATCAGGGAACAAAGACTCCGGAAGGGAATTCCACTCCTTAGCTGTGCGCACAATGAAAGTATTAGCAAAACGCTTTGTGCGTATGGGTGGAATGTCCACCATGAACCGATGGCGCATGGCCGTACGTCTTGTAGTCCGATGATGGAAAGGGCTAGGTGGAATCAAATCGAGATCAAGTTCTCTCAAGTCTCTTCTTGGTGTTATTGGAGACATTTGTGTCTTGCCATATCCTCAACTTCTTGCTCATAGCAGCCTTAGCCAGATGGCCAAAGGCGGGGAAATTCATATGTGTTCGCCTCCGAATTTCCCCATCGCAGCTTCCCTCGATCTCGCTCGCTTTCTCCACTATCACTCACGAACTCAAGATCCACAAGTTCTCCCGTGCAGCTTAGTCGATGATCATTACTTTGGTCTTTGACTTGTTGATCGCCAGTCCTACTATCTCGCTCTCACGCTCCGCTCTGGCAAATAGTTCCGCAAGTTCGTGCTCTGAAGATGCAAACAATGTGGTGCCATTATGCGTACCGGAGATTGCTGATCTTGTTGCCACCTACCGCAATGCTACCCTCTCACTCTTCTTTGGCTCTCCTCATGATGTATTCGCCATAGATTTTGAAAATAAGAGGGGCCAGAATACATCCTTTATATACTCCTTTCTCTGGCTTAAAGAGTGCCGATACAACATTATTGACCCTGACCATTGACTCTCCATCTTCGTACAGGCTGATAATCATGGTGATTCACTGTGATTGCAATCTGAGGTTGTTGCCTTTATGAGAAAGCTTTTTCTCGTGGCTTCGCCCTCATGGCTTGTTCCATAGGAACCGGGTACTTATCCACGATAAATGCTATCCAATGACAATCGGTAATAGTGCAGCTCAGTAAAAAATAACATAGTAAAGGGAGTTAATTAAAGAGATTTCTTTATATAAACAGTTACAAAAAAATGGGCAGTCATGGGGACCTGGTGACAGAAGTCGAAATAACCGTCTGTCACACCGATTTATTCTGTAACACGTCATGATAGCCTTGGCAAAGGCCCATATTATTTTTGTAAATTCGTAAAACAGGTTGTGTAACTTTTTTTGGTGTACAATAAAGTATATTATGTCTATTCTATTCTATTAGTATGTTGATGATGGTGTCACATTAGCATGTCGCTGAAGCGAACCTATAATTTTGGCCTAAAGAAGCGTTCCCTTAAAAAAATCCTTGTTTAAAAAAATGAATTGTATATATCTACTAATAACTACATATTATATTAATATCAAAATGGTTCAAGCAATAAAGATTTGTACTTACAAATGTATTGTTCGGCATGAGTGTTTTGGAGGTTTGGTTGGCTGCAAACATGAGGCTGATGCCGCCGAACGTGTCGCGAAATATGAATTCATCGCCTGGAACAATAAGAAAAAGATGTTTAAGTAATTTATTCATTAGTGTCACACTATTGCAGACACTAAATATTTGTGAGTTCTTTTTTTTTTTTTTAATTATTTATTTAATCAGTAATACACACATACATTTTATATATTTAAGTTGATGCCAATATAGGCCCGTTAGAGTTTTACCGTGCACCAAAATAATCGACTGAATAATACAGACAAAATAATAACCACTTAAGTAGGTACTTGGGTAAAAAGTTACAACAAAAACGAATTCAAAAAATTACAGCGGGTATTTGTATTTTGCGAAATATTATCTAATACTAACAAGGGCACATCAGTGACCAATCCGGCCTTCCATCCTTGAAACAAAAGTGGTGGAGAGTTTTTAAATTGATACAGGTTGATCCTAAAAATACCTAATGTTTTTAGTAACAGTTAATTTTCAACTTTATTTGTGTTATGATATTATTGTTATGTATTATTTTTGGTTTATTATTGCTTTAAACTCTTAATCACATCACATCATCATCACATCATCAGCCTATTAAAGTTCGCACTGCTGGGACACATGCCTCCTCTATTTGAGAGGGAATGGGCCGTAATCAACCACGCGGGCCCAGTGCGGGTTGGTGGATATCAAATGTCTTAGAATTTTTGGTTCTAGGACATGCCGGTTTCCTCACGATGTTTCCCTTCACCGTTTTGAGAGCAGTGGTGTGAAATAATTTACACAAAAATCACTTAATAATATATTTTTTCAACACACTTGCTCATAAAGTGGCTCTAATTTCACCGCAATTAGGCATATAATGATACCTGTAATCAAACTGTGACTTTTTCATTGCTATTTTTCACAAGTGAGTTATAGTTTTTTTTTAAATGGTTTCCTGCCTTCATTTTAAATACTTTTAAATTAAACTAATTTTAAAAGTGTCACAAATCAATCCAATGAAAATTAATAAAATTAGTCATTAATTCTAATCCAGTTAAAATTGAAGTATTTTCAATGTAATAAAATGTAACACTGTTAATCAATTAAAAGTGTCCCATTCGACATTAATCCCTTTCTATTCCTGTCATGGAAGTAGTACTAACTATATCCATAACATGATATGGGTAGTAATTACTATTTCCATGATACCCATTAAATACATAAAATGTGGCATAGCTTCTAGTCAAACAATTCAGCAAAATGCTAGTACCTAACATAATGCTTGCTCATTTCATGCAACGTACGTGTTTAATAAAATAAAACTTGCCCTCAAATATAACTTTTGTTTCTCTGAAATAGAGAAAACTTGAAATGCCCGATTTTGTACGTGGCTAAAACGCTATCCGCGAAAAGCCAAAAAAAAATTAACCTCATTGTTTTAGTCTATGGCAGATCGCCATTGTTAGATGCGCGCGCATAGGAAAACTGAATAATTTACCCCGCCATTGCGAAAAATTTTTACAACTCGTTTTCACTGTTGAAAATGATTTTTCAGTATTATTTTCTTCACAAGTGTGTTGAAAAACGTCGTATGATACACGTGTGTATTGATGATTACCGTCCTCGGCTCTCTTAAGACCCTCACCTACGGCTCGGGTCTCAATGGCGCCTCAGCGGTAATCACCAACATTGCACACTTGTACCATAATGTACTATTATTAGTGTATTTGATATAGGTATAATAATAAATACACACACATTACAGCTTCGTAAAAGTCGTAACGCCCGACACGTTACATTACGCCAGACGTGCCCGAGTCAACATAAAATCACCGATTGATTTTCGACGTGTAGGTTACGTGACTGATTTAATAACAACGACTTTTAAGGTTTTTGCAAAAAACACCTAACATTTTTTTTGTTTTTCCGCTAAGAACCATATCGCTGTTAAATCACAAACAATTTATAGAAAATCATTCTGGATATAAATGAGAAAATTAGTTTACACACACAAATAACCCCTCACCCTAAACACATATACCTTCTCCGTTAAGTCGTGGGTAGAAATAAATATGAATTAGTGTTAATGAAATCAACAACAACAGACCTCGAAAATTCCTTTTATAGATTTGTAAGCATTGTTTCTATTATGTATATTAACCAACTCTCATCGCATAACATTATTCAGAACCTCATTCAAAATAAACATTCCCAAACCCGACCATTGATCCGAATCGCTACATAAATTAACCAGGATTAACTACCACTAAAAAAACATTATACTTAACCGCTCGTGGTTGCCTGCTACCCAGAATTTATATTTATTAGGTACAACCTTACTTATTCCAAGTTATGTTTGTATGACAATTAATTGTTTATAACCTGAAGAAAGAATGTCACTTAACAATTTAAAACAACATTATCAGCCTGTAATCCACTGCTAGGACACAGGCCTCCACTTTGTGAGATGGAATGGAATACAAGTAACCAGCCAGGCCCAGTGCATCACATGTTGCACTGCATGCATTAAGCACTACAGTCGATCGAAAAGCTGGCCAAGAAGCTCATCGGCAATGAGGCGCTGGTCAAGTCAAAGCTCCAGAGTCTTGAACATCGTCGCCGTCGGTTATCGGTTACATTTCGGGGAGTGTGCGATGGAATTGCACGATCTAATTCCACCTAGCCCGTTTCATCATCGGACTACCAGACGTGCGGCGATGCGCCATCGATACATGGACATACCACCCATACGCACAAAATGTTTTGGAAACACTTTTATTATGCGTACAGTTAAGGAGTGGGATTCCCTGCCGGAGTCAGTGTTTCCCGACAGCTACAATCTGGGGGTCTTTCTTTTGCCACGGAAACCAAAAAATACAACTATGAAACGTTGAAATATCGTGTGACGTCACGGTGTGCTACATTTTATACTGAAAAAGTAACTGTTGTTTATTGTTGCCATAAGTAGTATGTCATTAATTTCTCCGGTTTTTCTATGTAGGTAGCTATCTAACTCCTTCGATAATCGAATTGGTTCAATAAAATATTCAGGGCAATCAAAGTGAGAGGATTATCGAGCAATTTACTTGATGCCAAAGTTTGTATGTTAGGTAACTGAAACAAACAGTGACGGGTCGGGAACATACTGTATGTACAGTTAGTAAAAGGGTTTGGTTGCCAGGCAAATAAACATTAACATATTTTTGCTTCACAGGCAATGTTGTTTTATTGTTATTGCAAGTGTAATGCCCGTTTTCATGGACGTAAGGAAACATTGACAATAATGCCTAAATATTTTTCTGTTGGATTATAAACTTTTGGCACTGAATCGAGCGTTGAAAGTTGAACTGTGCGCTTCTATTATGTGTCGCCTAGTATTAATGAAAACGGAAGTAAAACTATTTCAGTAACTGCTTCATCATCATCTTCCTGCCCTTTTCCCATGTTACTTGGGATCGGCGCTACACGTTTTCTTATTCCATACAGTCCTGTCCCCGTCATGCCATCACTCCCTTTTCTTTCATATCACTCATCACTCAGTCCATCCATATTTTCTTTGGCCGTACCCTCCCATTCCATCCAAATTTATATTTATATCTCTTTCAGCAACTGCTTAACTTACATATTTATTCACACAAAGGAAAGTAATGTCAAAGTATTAAACTAAAAATCTGCACTCGCATAACTTGAGTTAAATTATTTGTCATGACTTCGTGAGTCGCTGACTGTACTTACAAAAGTTTATGTAAGTTACTGTAACAACAATTTGATGAATTGGTGACATATTTTCCTTACTCAGTACATTCATACGTATATTCATAATATAATATTGTTTTAGTAGTCTGTGAGCTTATATATTTTTTGAAAAAAAAAATGTGTTTAGGTAATTGAGTTGGCTGGCTACTCTAGAACATAACATAACATCACGCCAGTAATCCTCGAAGGGTTAAGCAGTGGTGCACCTATATATAGTTCTACCACAATTCGCCAGTTATGCTTAAGGCGTATATATTCTTTTTTTTTATTGTCTATAGGCTTGCGCTTGACCACTATCTCACCTGATGGTAAGCGATGATGTGGTCGGTGATGGAGCACGCTTGCCTAGAAGAAACCCATTCACTCTTGACTTAAAGACCCCTAGATTGTAGCTATCGGGCAACACAGATTCCGGCAGGGAATTCCACTCTTTAGCTGTACGCATAATAAAAGTGTCCCCAAAACGTTTTGTGCGTATGGATGGGATGTCCACCATGTACCGATGACGCATCGCCGTACGCCCAATGTTAATCCCCCCGCTCGGAACAAAAATATCAACATTGAACCTCCTTTTGTTTTGTTTGCAAAATATTATTTGATTTACATATGCAATGTTAGTTATGAAGAAATTCCAGCCATCAATTTTTGTATGTAAAATATTTTTAAACTTCCAAGTCGTTTTGGAGGAGTATCCAAAAGTAATTAAAAAATATCGTGTTGTCAAATTTTTTTTACAAACCTTTAACCCAGCCGTTACTAAGGAGAATGCTTTAGAAAGTAACCGTTTTACGGCACTGAAGCGGTGGAAGGCCCTTAAGTCCCTTGTAACAAGGGACAAACCTATTGCCATCAAGGATTTTTTTTGTTTAGTTTTGCGGTGAATCCTCATTGGATGTCCTCTGCCCTGGAGGACGGTGGAGAGGTCTATCAGACTCCTACTGACTAAAAACCACCCCATCCAGTCTTTGGGCTGTTACTGAGCCATTACAGATGGTAAAATCTAATAATACTTTGCCGGAGGATCGAACTTCATCAGGACTTCATGTTCAGCAGTAGTACTTGCGACCCCTAGACCAACGGTGCAGTCCTCGAGCTTATATTTATTTTAGTAAAAAAATGTTTTTAGGTAATTGAGTTGGCTAGCTTTTGTAGAAGTTATTATTATAAGAAATTGTTTAGGATAAGTTTGTTTTATGTCCTGGAGTAATCTGACGGAGCAAATACTACTGTCGCTATACTGTTTGTCCTAAAAATTTTTGTTACTTTGATTTATATTTCACGATTTATTCTTCGCTCGGCTTTTGTAAAGCCATGCCAAATAAGTGATAACTTTTATTTTAGATCTTATGATATTGAAACTGGTGGTTGTGTAAAATACAATGCTGTATTTATACATGCTGTTTTTTAATTCATTCGCAATAAGTCAGGGGAGGCCAGTCATGGAGAGGGCTATGCTCGGAGTTTCCTTGCGTGATCGAATCAGAAATGTAGAGATCCGCAAGAGAACCAGGGTTACCGACATAACCCGAAGAATTGCCAAACTTAAGTGGCAGTGGGCAGGGCACAATGCTCGCAGAACGGATGGCCGATGGGCCGAAAAGTTCTGGAATGGCGACCGCGAACCGGAAGACGATACGTTGGAAGGCCTCCCACTAGGTGGACCGATGACCTGGTTAAGGTTGCGGGAAGGCGCTGGATGCGAGACGCACGGGATCGGTCAATGTGGCGACGCCTGGGGAAGGCCTATGTCCAGCAGTGGACGTCTTTCGGCTGAAATGATGGTCAGGGGGTAAAGAAGTACTTCTTCTTCTTCTTTTTTTGTCGATAAAAAATCGTATTGCGATTCTAACGCCCGGTGCACCCTCGATAGCAATCGGTAACTCAGAGTCTAGCTGACTAATCCTTTCACTACGATGACACAACTCAAGAAGTGTCCATGAATATGGAATTTGAAAAAAACCGCCACTCAGTGGGTTATTTACGATTACATAACTCGCCACTCGTCCACTGTTGGACATAGGCCTCCCCCAGGCGTCACCACATTGACCGATCCCGTGCGTCTCGCATCCAGTGCTTTTCCGCAACCTTAACCAGGTCATCGGTCCACCTAGTGGGAGGCCTTTCAACGTATCGTCTTCCGGTTCGCGGTCGCCGTTCCAGAACTTTTCGGCCCCATCGGCCATCCGTTCTGCGAGCAATGTGCCCTGCCCACTGCCACTTAAGCTTGGCAATTCTTCGGGCTATGTCGGTAACTTTTGTCTTCTGCGGATATCCTCATTTCTGACATGATCACGCAAGGAAACGCCGAGCATAGCCCTCTTTATTGCTGTTTGGGTGACTTTAAGCTTTCTGATAAGGCCCATTGTGAGCGACCACGTCTTGGTCCCAATAGTGATCACTGGCAACACACACTGGTCATAGACTTTTTTCTTGAGACACTCGAAGTTAGACCTACCCAACTGGACCGTTTGTCCCAGGTAGATATATTCGTCTACAATTTCGAGTGTAGAGTCTCCGACCTTGATAGGAGTGGGTTCTACATGGGCATTCAACATGAAAACAACTGTGTTTAAGTTTTCTATATTGGTATCATATTAAACGTATGATTTTTAACGATGAGACCAATACAGAAACCTACAATTGCCGCAGTTTACAATTCAAGTTCGAGAGATTTTTCACTTTCAAGTATTACAAGTTCAGGATGTTGTATTTACATTGTATCTACTACAAAGTCTTCTGTCAGCACACTGCATCTAATATAATGATGATGACTTCCAAACTACTTGCAGATAAACTCATTATGCTCCGTGTACTAAGAGTAAATTGATTACACATCTAAGTACACCTATACATTTTATCGCTATACCAACAGTGTACTTAGATGTGTACCAACAGTATACATAGATGTGTACCAACAGTGGGCAAATAAATGTGTTGGATAATGATACTTGAGACATTAGCCTAATAGCTTGTCGCCGTTAATGGTTCGGGTTAGACTAGGAGAGTAGGTACGTATAGGAGGTAGACCAATGTTTCTATGTAAGTTGTTTTTGGTATGTCCTTGACGGGGAATTTGTAATGACACATTAAGAGGGTACTCTATAGGGCCTTTCTCCATACAAAAACATTCCGCTGTTTTCTTCGTAGATAATGCCTCCAGAGCAATGATTTTTTCCCATAAAATCAAGGTCTAGTTAATACGTGCCCCTATCATTTCCTTTTTTCGAAAACATAATCACTAAAAGAAATATGACAATCCAAAAACCCGAAAAAATGCCCGTTTTTACCGCCATGTTCAGACGACTTTCAGACAAAATTGATGAGTTTAAAAAAAAAAAGAAAATGATAGAAGCATAGATATACTTTTCCTCTAAATTTTGATATAAGATTGTTTAAGATCAAGCCAGTTTTGAAGAAGAAAACAGCGGAATACGAAACGCCTTTTGGTCAAGGTTTTTGTAGGTAAAATCTGCCTGAGCTGCAGTTGTCCCTTTCGCACTTTACGGGGGGCGGTTGGAGGTGAGGGAGGGTAAGGCTTACACGTACACTAATAGGAAAGTGGCAGCTGTCTATATTTTTATCGATACTCTAGTGATATACACCGATGTCGATATTTACACTATGCAATGATTTTATTTAATAAATCGTGTGATTGTGAGTATTACTTATTATTGTTGAAGGCACTTGTCGAATGATTAACTTAGGCATGCATAAGATCTGGGAAGTGCAGTTGCAAATACACGATCAAAAGTTGTTAAGAAAATTAAGCCAGGATCCAGAATAATGCTCGATACAGACCAACCGAACGAACTAACAAATGTTGTTGAAAAGAAATCGCTGATTTTTGTTATTATAGATAGGCTCGCTCTTGGCCACTATCTCACCTGATGGTAAGCGCTGATGTGGTCTACGGTGTAGCAAAATTGTCCAGAAGTAACTTCACTCTTGACTTAAATACCCCGAGGTTGTAGCTATCGGGCAACACAGACGCAAGGAATTCCACTCCTTGCTGTACGCAAAATTAAAGTATTTCCAAAATTTTTCCTTGTACCGATGTCACATCGCCGTACGTCTTGTAGTCCGATGATGAAACGGGCTATGGATGTAATTAGATCATGCAATTCCATCGCAAAATCCCCGAAATGCAACCGACAAAAAACCGACAAGCTGGCAACTCTGCGACGATGTTCAAGGCTCTGGAGCTTTGACTCGACCCCATCGCCGATGAGCCTCCTGACCCGTTTTTCGATCAAATCTAGTGCATGAAGCTGGTATTTGGCAGATCCGTCCCAGAGATAAGAACAGTACTCCAAGCAAGATCGAACTTGCGCTTGAGATCGAACTTAAGCACCTGTTCTGGCGTGAAGTACCGTCTCAACTTCTTAGCAGCATGTTGAGGTATTCCTCAATATAATGGTCAAAAATTTAGTGTCGATGTCAACGTTACGCCAAGAAGCTCAATATGGTCAGTTATCGGCACGGTTACACCTCGGAAAGATGGAGCCGGATAAAATTGGCTCTTTTTAGTGAACAAAAGACGCTCGCTGTATAATATAAATATAATAAATTAATTTTTTCCAAAGGTTCCCTTCTAGAAATGGTATTTGACCTTTTTCGGTGCAATAACTTGCAAATAAAATGTTACTTTAAAATTGCAATATAAATTTACAAATTCATAATACGAATGGTATATTGCATCTTATTTTTTAAAGTGGCTGAATACGTGCTCGCTGCCTTCTGCGACCTTTCTCCCGATACATCCATAACAGCGTGAGTCTGGCCGGCCTGCCATCAGTGGAACAGCTATCTCGACCCAACTCCGCTAATAGCTGCACCGGACATCGTAACCGGATCACGGCTAGGCCACTTGGCGTTTTGTTTTTGCCCGCTATGTGGTCACAAGCCCTTCAGTCGAAACCTACCACCAGTATGTCACCTGATTAGCACAATCCGGGGACCACGTGTAGGGATTCAAAATGCTTATGCGGACGCGGGTGACTCGGCCCTCAAAATGATGGCTCTGATGTACTGAATCGTTCGGTCACCTTACGTCCTGTCTGCTGATTTGCATTCTTTCGGTTGGTCTTACACCCAGTATCATGCAAACTAAATTTTGATTTCTTATAAAGCAGATACTTATAAAAATGTTTTATGAATTTTGGAGAAGTGGGGTTTGTGGGTATTTAAATTAAAACAAAGAATTTTAAATTAAAATAATAAAAAAATAGTTAAAAACACGCTTATTAATTAAAAGCACTTTTTGACAAGGCAGCTTGTCGAAAAGTGAATGAAAAAATTTAACAAAAAAATTAAAAACAAGCGAAATTATTTTTCTGTTGAATGGGTCTCAACTGAAAACCAATCTTTTCAACGAAGTCGGTGGACCTGTAAAAAACTAATCCACGGAACCGTCCCCCGACTGCAAGGCAGGCGTGTTTTTAATTATTTTTAATGATTTATTTTTTATATCATACCTCTTTTGGTAATAAAACGATATTTTTGCAAAAACAATTTATTTTATAAGTTTTCTATGGGATATTGAATAGTACCCACTGTTGTATAGGTTAATTTCCTTTGGTATGTTATTAGGGAACGAATGATTATTTAATACTACTGTTATATATTATTATTTATATACTAAGTAAGCTCTAGACTAGCTAGACGATGATAGAATAGGTAGCAATTTTATTTATGTTTTTTTTTCCTGTATTATATTTTTAATTTTTAATAACGTTACGCTTCTAAAGATATCACATAAATTGATACCGTTTAGAAGTTATGGTGGAATAAAGAAACTGACAAACATACATGAGCCCTATAAACATAACACTCTTCTTTTGAGCAGTCGTGTGAAAATGTGCATTTTTCTATCGTAATTTCAATCCTTTCACTTGCAGGTAAATTTCGTAGTATACGACCATCAATTATTTCTGGTGGAAGGAATTTTAAAAAAAACTTCATTTCTCCAAAATTCATCGTCTCTTTAATTTTTTTCGTAAAGTGTAAAGCGGCTCGGTACTCGCGGCGAGGGCGCGTGCACCGGCGGAGTCGGTCGGCCGCTCGGCGCGCTCTTACACACACAAATACACTACTCGTTCACACATTGATAGCTCGCTTGGTCGGGCGCAGCGCGACGGCAATAGTTTCTTCAAATACCTATTTTTCAAATTCTTGTTGACTAGAGTCCGCTCTTAAAGATTCATAGGGATGTCGAGTTCATTGACGTCACTTGAAAATAAACCAATCCTGAACTTTAATGGAGGTATTAGAACAATGTCGGTTAAAAATGTGACTGATTGATAAAATAGACATTTTGTGCTAACATAAATATGTACTCTAAGGTTAATTTGAGAAAGTAAATGCTGTTTACTTTGTAGATTTAGTTTTCAAAAAGTACAAAGGTTGTCAAAAAATAAAAGGCCCATTTTGACAGCTATAAAAATACTAAATAATAATTAAACTTGATGCTTTCGAATGATACTCGTTGTCATAGTGTATCGGTAACATAGTATTTAATTAGGATTATGAATTTGATTTTACAATTTCTTACGTAGAAAGTTATCGCGGCATGTAAAATGAGAAACGTCAACGGATTTCTTACATTGTGTATGAATGTTCGGTAAGTAGGTTCTTATTACCTCCAAATGGGGCTTGTAGGTGACTAATTAGCGCTCTAGGGTAATAATGTAGCTAGAAACGCCCTAGGGCGGTAAGTAATTAAAAAAAATACTTCTTTCTTTCAAAAAGTTCGCGTACATCTAACCATCATACTGGCAATAGACATCACGCATTCAGCCCAATGAGCAAAGAGGTCGCTTTGCTATTCAGCCTTGTCTTCGTGTGAGTATAATAGCCATCAATTTTATTCTTGTAATGCCGGTTTTTTTCTAGTTACCTCACAATCGAGATGTAAAGCAGAATAGTTAGCTCGGGTGTAAGTACCAATTGCACCCTCGAACTATAGGCGGCCTCGCTGCGCTCGTGCGCCTAAATATCTCGGGCTGCAATTGATGCCTTACAGCCCTTGGCTACTAATCTACTATTGTTATAAATGAGTAATGACGGCAAACATAAGGAAATACTTCAAGTTTGCAGTATGTCATTACTTCCTTGAAATTTTATTCTTATTAGCGAAACTCTCGGATGGTGTATACAGCGTGTGTTCTCTTTTTACAAAATCACGGATTCGATCACTGGCTAGACATATAAATTTTTCAAAAATCCAATGATGCAGTTTTAGTTTTCTTCAAAATCGGGTCCGTCTGACTACGACGACTCCTTTGATGGTTTTTCGTTATCCTCATAGATTCTGATTTTACCATCTACTTGTAAAACTCAAATACAGTTTGAGTGGAGAAACTACATAGTATTAGGTGCTTGTATTTAGTTATTGTAATAGTTTTATTTGGTAAATGTAGGGTTTAATGGTACTAGAGACATTAGCCATATTGCTTGTCGCTATAATGGCTGACCCAACATATAGTAGTACTCGATCGTGAGCAATCTTTGGAGTGATATGGTTGTTAAATGCAGGTATTGGCAGGGTTTGAACCTTGTCCTGAGATGAAGGCTTCCACATACAGGCACAATGCTGGCACATCGAAAAATTTTCGTTTTTTCATAGTCCTTATTGTTTTGTACCTAGACTGTCGGTTGTTGCATGAAGTAGTCGCGGCGCACATCTCCGCGAGAAGTCTTATGGGAGGAAATATAGAGTACTAATGTTGCTGTATACGCATTTTGTTCACTATAGTATCTCCTACGTAGATGCTTGGCTAGTCTCTGTCGAGATTGGCCGCCTCGGCAGGATATTATTAGGGCTTAATAGTCAATACGGATTTCAAGGTATAATCAAGATTAAAAAACTTGCCCAAATGTAACCTTAAGGTTACACTAGTCGAAATTTTTCCATACAAACGTAATCTAGGGATTATTCCACTGTTTGACGATGTACGTTCAAAATAAAAAGTGATATCAATTAGTCTCATCATTATCTAGCCCTGTATGGAAGCGAAAAAGTAAAAAAAGATAATATTTGAAAGTTATGAGCTCCGAAAGTTCCAGATTTCGACACAAATTTTAACGCATTTTTGGGCGCAAATAAATACCATAAGAAGACGGAAAATTGCAAAACGACATACAGGGATAGATTAGTAGTTCAACAATGCAAATAATTTAATTTTGAACAGATACATTTAACGCTTTTTCATGATATCTAGACTGCCAAAGGTCTGTTTATAAAATTTTGCGCGCTCGGTTTCGTCCTAAATCATTATCTATTTCGCTACAAATTTGCAAAAGTGTGTATTCGTACTCGAACTAGCTTCCTACTGCTCATCACAGCATCTATCTCTCCCGCACGTATTGTCGGTTGATATAAAATGCATATTAACCCCGCGCACAAAATAGTTCGTGCCATCGACTAGTGTACCGTTAACTTTAAAAAGTAAATAAAGATAACATAAATACACGTACTTATTTTAATAATGAATAAACTTTGTGGATTTCCTGTCAAAATTTACTCTCCCTCACAGTAAACACTTGACGGGTGACATCACACATAATCCAAATGATTAACAAACGCACATGTTAATTATTTATGTCCCAGTGTATAATTTGTCCGCGTCGGCACTGTTACCGGACGGCTGGTTACCTCGACCGCGACATAGGCACCGACTGCCGGATTTGTAATTAACCCTAGTTACAGTAATCGTTAATTGGCAACATTAATTCATGATAGGCAGTGTAAATTATGGAATCAATCGAGCGTAACGTTGTGGCAATCCATGACATTAATATGTCATGCAATTTCAATATTTCATTCGCGCTCGACTGGTCGTCGAGTTTATATCTCCTGAGGATGCCCCGTGGTGGAGCAAAACAAATGTATCCAAGACTGGGTCTAGTTTTGCGGATTAAAACTAAATATTTAATATGCACGGCTGGGCACATTGCTCGCAGAATGAATGAATGGCGACCGCGAATCGGAAGACGATGCGTTGGAAGGCCTCTCACTAGGTGGAACGATGACCTGGTTAAGGTCGCGGGAAGGCGCTGGATGCGAGACGCACGGGGTCCATCAATGTGGCGAGTGATGATGATTGAATATGCGTAGCCATACTAACTTTATAGGTAACTACGTTTTGCTATGGGTGCTACGAACGGATACCGCAGGCCTTGCTACGAACCTGCTACGAGCGGACTCGCTACGAACTGACGCTTTGCTACGTTGTGTTTTGTTGAACTACATAGTTGTGTAGCAAAACATAAGATGGTGTCTTGCAGTACAAGTGTTTTTTTTGTTTGATATGAAATACGAGTACAAACCGAAGGCAATTAGTAAAACAAATTATCTTGAAAAGTTATATAAAATTTTACCAAAAATCAACTCATGTACGCCGTCAATTCATACACACCGTCATCATACATACACACAGTCATCCTTTGCAGATCTGTTTTACAGTGGCTTTAAAAATAACCGTTGAAACTATGTCGCAGTATAATCAGTCCGCGGTTTGTTCAGTTTCCCGGCGGGTTATCTCTCCGCATCACGGACACTCGACCGAATGTCTGTATAATTACAATCCATTGTTGATCGGCCTCCTGTTACACTGAAGCGTAATTCCCTAATTACTCTAAGGGTTATTTTCAACCAGAGATGTACTACGTTGCTAGGCAATGCGAGGAGGTGTAGCGGTGATGTGAAAATGTGTGATTGGTTTTCGCCAAAGATGTGTGATTTGACGTGTTAGAGAATGAGATAGATAATAATTTGAAGCTTCCACCGCGTGTGTTTTTTTTTATTATTATTAATGAAAGGCATTTGAAAGGAAACCGTTTGTCCTGGTGTGGTTATGTGATGAAAAGGAATGAAACGCATGTTACTAAAAGAGTTATGAATATAATGTGGGTAGATGGAAAGGAAGGTGAAGGCCAAACAAAAGATGGATGGACTCTGTGAGGATTGACATGAAGAAAAGGGAGTCAATGATTGCGTGACGGGGAACAGGACGGTATGGAAGAATAAAAGTCGCCGACTCCAAGTAACAAGGGATAAGGGCAGGAAGAAGAATAAGAAAGGCTTGCGTTTGACCACTATCATCATCATCATCAGCCTATTAATGTTCCCACTGCTGGGTCACAGGCCTCTTCTCTGTGGGAGGGAATGGGCCGTAATCCACCACGCGGGCCCAGTGCGGGTTGGTGGATGTCACATGTCTTCGAATTTTTGGTTCTAGGACATGCCAGTTTCCTCACGATGTTGTCCTACACCGTTTTGAGAGCAGTGGTGATGAAATAATTTACACAAAGTAAAGCGCCTGCCTGGGCTCGGACCTACGACCTACAACTTGTAAGTCGCGGCCGATACCACTGGGCCACCACTGCTCTCAACACTATATCACCTGTGTTTACAAATACTTAGGTCCGTTAGCCATTTTTCACCAGAGCGGTGCTAATCCAAGCTAGTAAAATGAAATGATCCTATTGGTGTATTTTTTCCTCGCACACCGTCTAGCTACCTCGCACACCGTCTAGCTACCTCGCACATCTCAATGGGATAAACGCCCTTAGTTTCGGGTAAAAGGAAAAAGTAAAGGAAAACGTGATTTCTTTATCGTCCCTAACGAGCAAACGAGGTAAGGAAAGTCACAAGAGGTTTTCGTCTGTTCTGCTAATTTGTCGTTTGGTAAATACTTTGGGTAATGTCGAATGTTACTGCTAAAGTTTTTTTGGTAGCCAAACGTGTCGAAATAAGATTCATTTTATTATTTTATCATTGTGCTGGTACATAATTATTACCTGTTATTAGATTGTATATACTTATATTGTTTTTAGTAGTTCATATTATACATACCTAGTTGCATTTGGTTTTAAATAACAAGAAAGCTCTATATTCATAGACAAAAAAAAATGTCTCATGATTGATTCGCGTTGTTTGACTTTCATGTACCAGGAGGCAAGCTTAATGTCAAACATCTGGCACAAACCCTATTGTACCTATAGTACATGCACTTTCCGCGCGTTGTTTGACTTTTATGTACCAGGGGGCAAGCCTAATATCATAAATCTGGCAAAAACCCTGTTGTGCCTATAGTACATCCACTTTCCGCCGGTTATGTTTGACTTTCATGTACCAGGAGGCAAGCCTAATGTCAAACATCTGGCCCAAACCCTGTTGCACCTATAGTTCATCCACTTCCCAACGGTTGTGTTTGGAATACCCGATAACATTTCGCCCAACTTGGGCATTTAAACTTGGTTGCTTGCTTGCTTGGACTTCATGCTCAGGAGTAGCGCTTGTGTTCACAAGGCCAACGAGCCAGTTTTTCATCATTCTTCTATTTTACGTTTATTTCCAAAATTAGAACTCTGCCTACGTGTCCAAATACCAGTGGCTGTATAAAAAAAGGCTTAGGTCAAACCTAAAATTACTTTTAATCAATACGCTGTTTTTTATTTTTATTGGTTAACAAGTTTTCTTTTATTTTATTACCTCAAAGAAATATTAAATTTAGTACAATCCACCTAGTCTTTTACCAACTACATTGAGGTCTGCTTCCAGTCTAACCGGATGCAGCTGAGTACCAGTATTTTACATGGAACTAACTATTAGACTCCACAACCCAGTAACTGGGTTACACGACACCCCTTGGCAAGACTTTTGTCAGATTCTAGGCGACCACTGAAAATCAGCACCGTGCGGTGGGTCCCCCACGGGACCATGGACTTTGCTGAGTGGAAGCCTTCTTGCCACAATCACGACATGCATCTGCCTGGTATCTGTTTCACCCTATTTCCTTTCTGTTATAAACAAAATGTAGGTAGTATATGTTATTATCGTTTGATTTATTTCTCGTCTTTACTAACTTAAATAAAGTACTACTAATACTATTGTTAAGGAACAGAAGCATGAACTTATATTGTATGTCGTTTTGTGATAATTAAACACTTTTTCTTCTTTATTCTCTGGCTTCTGACTACACGTAACTTCAGACAGAGTCCAGTCCAGAAGCTTAACGTGCTTTCCGAGGGATTGAGGAATCTCGCTATGTAAAGATGATCACCCATCTACGGACCGACATCGACAAGCGAAGCTTAACCTCGGATATCGACCCGTGCGGCTGTTTTTAAACCACGAGCTCCTCAAATATTAGTTTTAGTACAAATCTTTATAAAACAATTCCCTTCTGAAAATTTGGATAGGGAATCCATTTCTCACAGAATTTTCAAGCATCCCTAAGTAAGCAAATCCTTGTCAGCGATGTGGTGGACGTAATATCCGTATGGGTAGCGTCCCGAGGACACGCTCGAATCAGATAACTTTTTAACCGACGAAAAAAAAGGAGGAAATCGACATGTGTATTTTTTATGTATGATCACGCATAAGTTTTTATAGAGTGATCCGATTTTTTTTTTTTTTGAGTAAGTCCCATTTAAAATTGAAAAATAAAATCCACCCCTAAAGGTAGAAAAAAAGGATTTTCTTACTTAAGGGTACGTCGACGGCAGGAATCTATTTTGTGCGCGGGGTTAAAATGCATTTTATATCAACCGACAACATGTGCGGAAGAGATAGATGCTGTGATGAGCAGTAGGAAGCTAGTTCGCGTACGAATACACACTTTTGCAAATTTGTAGCGAAATGGATAATTATTTAGGACGAAAACGAGCGCGCGAAATTTTCTAAACAGACCTTTGGCAGTCTAGATATCATGGAAAAAACTACTAAATCTATCTGTTCAAAATAAAATTATTTGCATTGTTGAACTACTAATCTATCCCTGTATGGAGGCCGTTTTGCAATTTTCCGTCTTCTTATGGTATTTATTCGCGCCCAAAAATGCGTTAAAATTAGTGTCGAAATGTGGAACTTTCGACGCTCATAACTTGATGAGACAAATTATTGACATCACTTTTTATTTTGAACGTACATTGTCAAACAGTGGAATAATCCCTAGACTACGTTTGTATGGAAGAATTTTCGACTAGTGTAACCTTAATTTTCAATTGTGAACCGATTCCGTTGAAATTTTTTTGAAAAAAAAAGAACCGGCCAAGTGCAAGTCGGACTCGCGCACGAAGGATTCCGTACCATTATGGCATAAAACGGCAAAAAAATCTCATTTTTGTGTATGGAAGCCCCACTTAAATATTTATTTTATTCTGTTTTTAGTATTTGTTGTTATAGCGGCAACAGAAATACATCATGTGTGAAATTTTTAACTGTCTAGCTGTCACGGTTCATGAGATACAGCCTGGTGACAGACGGACAGACAGACAGACAGACGGATCGTGAAGTCTTTGTAATAGGGTCCCGTTTTTACCCTTTGTGTACGGCACCCTAAAAAGGCGGCGCCAAACAAACAATCAACGAAGATCTAGCTACGATTATTCTACGCTTTAGGTAATTAATTTGCATGTTTGGCGCCAACTCAAAATGCTAGATTAAAAGTTTATTTTTATTTTTTGCTTTTCAGTTCGTTATTTCACCGTTAAAATTTTTGGTATAAGATTTTTCACTATTCCTGGCTTCCTGTACACAGAATTGGAAGTGATTTGAGTTAGTTGAAACTTTGTTAGTTGGTTTTATGTTTTTTAGGGTTCCGTACCCAAAGGGTAAAAATGGAACCCTATTACTAAGACTCCGCGATCCGTCTGTCTGTCTGTCCGTCTGTCACCAGGCTGTATCTCATGAACCGTGAAAGCTAGACAGCTGAAATTTTCACAGATTATGTATTTCTGTTGCTGCTATAACAACAAATACTAAAAATCGAATAAAATAAATATTTAAGTGGGGCTCCCATACAACAAACGTGATTTTTTTGCCGTTTCTTGCGATAATGGTACTGATCCCTTCGTGCGCGAGTCCGACTCGCACTTGGCCGGTTTTTTCGTAATATTTTTGTCACTAACAGTTTTACTATCACACTTAAGATTTTTTTTAACATCACTGATGTTTTTCTTAAACTTAATAAAATTGATTCTTGCAAAATTCTATTTTTTTCATCTGTCCTGGTGTCTGTAATAAAATCTTGCCAGTTGTAACTCTCCGACAGAGCTGAATTTGGCACACACGTTCTTGCGACAATGAGACTTTTAAAATAAAGCTTGTTTTAAAATACTTTTTATTCAATATAAAAGCTTGTTTATTAATTATATTTCGACATATTAAGAATAGCAGCGCAAATAGAAAACGATGTACAACAACCTGGTACGAAACTAGGACATCTTCAATAAAATAACTTGTAATAAATAAATTAGCACAAAGCTCGTCGACTCTTCACGTGACCAGAGGGCTGGCCTTTTCTTCGGCCAGAGAATCAGCATTGCCATCCAACGTGGCAATGCTGCCAGCGTTCTGGGCACTTTTCCCCTTGACATCGATGTGGACGAATTTTTTGATGCACAATGACCTCTTTTCCGTCTCCCTTTTCTATTTGTATATAGGTTTGTTTTTTTTTAGAATAATCAATTGTATATAAATGTTAATACATGACAATGCAATAAGAAAAAAAAATATTGTTGTGGAAACTATTCAGTCCCCAGTGAACTGACCTCAAATATAATCAACACAAACAGCAAACGGTAATGACTCCAATAAAATATTATTACTTGCTTCAGTTAGCCACAAGCGATATTTGTTTATTACAAAGAGCACGCGAGCCAAGCGATTCGAATCGATTACGGTGTGACAGGCGGACCGATGCCAATTTTACGTTATTATCGCACCAATCATGGTAATTATTTCACAATTTACGATGGAATTATTTGATTAAATTCGTTTTTTAATCGATAAAGTTTAGACGTATTATGCTCGTCATTGTTCCAATTTGTGGCCTCCCTTTTCTTCCTTTGTTTTATACTATTAAGAGATAAAGATAAAGATAAAGATAAAGATATATTTATTTGCTAAAACACGTGTATACATGCAAGAATAAATAATACGTGCATGCAGGATAACATTGAAAAAACAAAAGGTTCGGACATGTTTGCCACCTAATATGGCATGCAAATATTTTAAAAGTTATCATCAAAAACAGATTGAAAATGAAAACCCAAAATGAATTTAAACATATTAATTACAAAAATGTCAACAATAGGAAATAATTAAAATAAATAATATTAATGTCAAAATATCAATCAAATGACAAATCAAAATGTATGTCAAATCTTTGTAAAATATCAATCAAATATAATAAGAAAAATCGACAATAAATTTAAACAATAATTACTAAATGTCAATTAAAAATAATACAAAAACTATGTAAAATATCAAAAAATGTCAAATAAAAATGTATGTCAAATCTATGTAAAAAATATCAAACAAATGTCAAATAAAATTATATGCCAGTTCTGTGTAAAAATATCAAATAAATGGCAAAGATAAATGTAAATACCCATGTCAAATCTAAGTAACATTCATCAAATGTCAAAATAAATAAAAATCTATGTTAAAATAAATGACTCTGCCAGAAATTCGCTAACAGTATAGTAAGCCTTTTTACTTAGAAACGTTTTTAATTGTTTCTTTAATTGAACGTTATTAAGCTCCCTCCAACTTTTGGGTAACTTATTATAAATAGTAGGAGCCATGCAGAAAACACTTTTGCGCATAAGTGCCGTCCTACTTCTATGTAGACAGACCTGACTTGGATCACGCCTGTTTCTAGGATATTTATCCGCCATTTGCGGAAATAAGTGACTATTATGCCTAACAAACGTTACTGTTTCCAGAATATACAAGGATGCCAATGTTAATATTTCATATCTTATGAAGTAGGGCTTACAACTATCGGTGGTTTTTAAATTGAACATGGCTCTGAGGCATCTCTTTTGCGCTTTAAATGCAGTTTCTTTATTAGTTGAATTACCCCAAAAGATAACCCCATACCTGAGAATTGAATCTGTTAGCCCGTAGTACGCGGTTAATCGCGCATCTGTGTCAACCGTTCGTGAAAGAATGTACAACGCGTACGCACTACTGCTAATTCTTTTAGTCAGGGCCTCTACGTGCGCCTTCCAGTTTAAATTCCTATCTATAGTCAATCCTAGAAACTTAGTTGTATTTACTGCGTCAATTGTTTTATTATTGTAAGTTATGTCAAGATTAGGAAAAGTCAATGCGCGCTGGCTAAAATGCATAATCATAGTCTTTTTTAAATTAATTTTTAAATTATTATTATCTAGCCATTCTATAGTTTCTTTCAGTGTATTGTTTATGTCCTCTTTATATAAATCTCTTTGATTACAGGGGATTGTTATCGTACTGTCATCTGCAAACAGTGTCATCGGATGTTTGATTGCCATAGGGAAGTCATTTATGTAAAGTGTAAAAAGTGGTGGTCCTAGTATACTTCCTTGTGGAACTCCGTAGACAACATTGCGTTCCTCCGATTGAAAAATTTCTTCTCTTTTTGTGTCTATATTTATTTTGCTTATTTCTGTTATTTGTTTTCTATCGTTTAGGTAAGATTTTAAAAGTTCAAGGACATTTCCTCTTAAACCATAAGCATCAAGCTTTTTCAGTAAAATATCATGTTGCACGTAATCGAACGCTTGGGTCATGTCGCAAAATATCGCACACACTGATGTATTTGTATCCATATTTGACATTACAGTATACAAAAAGTCATAAATGGCCATGTTAATTGTTTTATTTTTTCTAAATCCTTTTTGTTCGTTACAAAGAATATTATTTTTGTCCAAATATAAATCTAGTTCTTTATAAATATAGTTTTCAATTATTTTTGAAAATATTGGTATCAATGAAATCGGCCTGTAGTATTCCATTAATTCTTTATCTAGTTTTTTGAACAATGGTTTTATTATAGACTTTTTAAGGGCATCTGGAAAAGTACCTTCGCTAATACACAAATTAATGATATAACCTAAAGGGCAACAAATTTCCTCAGCAACTGCTTTGATTATTTTTGTACAGATGCCATCGTATCCGACACTGTTTGTATTTTTTAAGGATAACGTGATTCTCAATACGTCGTTTGGCAAACATGGAGCCATAAACATAGAGTCCCTCCTGTTTACAATATGCCTAGTGACTCTGTCTCCCGAATTAAGGATAGGCTGAATTTTATCAGTAAAATAATCATTAAATAGATTAGAGATACATTTTGGATCACAGATAATGTCATTATTATTAATTCTAAGTTTATCAATGCTATGTTTTGGAATATTCAATTTCGCTTGATTTATAATTTGCCATGTCGTTTTGGACTTATTAGTTGATGTCTGTATTTTATGATTATTTTGAGCTCGTCGAGTTAAATTAATGATCCTTTTAAATCGCTTCGTATAATTTTTAAATAGACTCTTATTATTTGGAGTAGGTTTTTTTCGAAACTGCCATAGCAATTGCCGTTTTCTCTCGCTGCATTTTTTTATACCACGTGATATCCATTTTTGTTTTTTATGTACATTTACCGAAACTACATTTTCAGGAAAGCATTGTTTGTACAGTAATGTGAAGATATCTAAAAACGCGTTAAAAGCTACATTTGGGTCCTTTGCTAAAACTACTTTTCGTATACTTCCGAAAACGTCAGACTCTGCAGATAGACCTTAAATTTATTAATATTATCACTATTATAGTCACGTCTTTTCCTACTCCATCGATCAATAGAACATACTGTGCTAATTGGGCATTTTAGTAATTGGGCTGTGTGATCCGACAACGCTAACTCTAATACAAAAGCCTTACAGGATCTGTTAAAGTTATGCGCAAAATTGTCAATGCATGTATTGCTCTTAAGTCGAGTCGGTTGCTGAAGCATCAGTTTTAAGTTAAAGCTTATCAACATGTTTTCGAATTCTAATGATTGATTAGTTCTCTTAAGTAGATCTATGTTAAAATCGCCCGCTAAAACAATATTTTTACGATCCTTTTTATTCAAAATATATAATATCTGTTCTAATTTATAAATACATTCATTAAAATTATTGGGCTTATGTACCCTATAAATACAAACGCATATGATTTTGTGGGTGATCAGTTAATGGCGCAGCATTCAAAGACACCACTTGTAGAAAATTTTGCTATTTTTGGCAGTTCTTTCCATTGATGATCGGACCTCACTAGTATGCATGCCCCGCCTCTTTTGCTTTCTTTGCGACTGAAACATGCCGCCAAGCAGTAATTGTTTAGGTTCAGGTGTTTTTCATAAGTTTCCATCATAAAGTGCTCCGTAATGCATAAGACATCCACGCCTATGTCATTATCATTTAATTCATTGAGACAAACTGCTAGAGAATCGCTTTTAGATCGCAAGCCTGCAATGTTTTGGTGCATGATGTTTAAATGTTTAGTCAAGAAAAAAATGGTCTCCAGTTTTATTAATGTCATTCAAATTGTGATATATGTCAACGTTCTTCATAATGTCAGTAACTATATCGAGTAGATCATTAAATACAATACGAAGTCCAAGTTTATTTATTTTGCCAGAGTATTTATTAAACATGCTGTAGCCATATTCCAGATTTAGGTTACTGTCCAAAAGGAATGCGTGTCCATGCGTCATTATGTCTAAGTATAGAAGATTATTAAATGTCTCTACTCTACAGTTGAATAAACTAGTGTCAAATGGATACTTATATGTTGGCATACAAATTATTAAGTTTGTGTGTTGCACTGCCTGAAGTACCTCTCGTATGTGGAAAATAATGTCATAATAATCATTAGTCATCTTGAAATCTTCTTCCCCAAGCAAAATAATACAGAAGTCGTTCTTCGTATAATTTATTAATTTTGTATCTAGACCGCTTAGAAGATGTTTCGTATTTGCATGGGATTTTAAATAATGACATACTCCGTAGTTATTTTGAAAAGTGCTTTGAGCTGTTGACAGTACATCGTTTTTGTTATCTGTACTAAGGAAACATATTTTACGTTTAGGCATCTGTTTAGGTTTCGTTTTATTGTGGTCTCTTTTTAAGACTGGGTAGGGATCTTCCGTGTATTTTTGGGCTGTTGAGCATTCAGGTTTATCCGATGGCTTTTCACTATTTACTGGCATTAATATTGTAGGTGTATCACATAACTTCGGAGACCTTGAAACATATTTATTTTTTGCAAATTTTGGTTTTGGTGTACGAATCGTCTTTTCAGCTGTGCAGACTTTTTTATAATTATTTACTACTTGTTTAAATTTTTCTAATTCCGCCTTTAAAGTCGTGTTTTCTATGTTTAAATTAGTGACTTCCTGGTTGGCAATCTGTAATTCTTCTTGTAGTTGACTAATTTTATCGCAAAGTTCTTTGTTGTTTTGTGATTCGTTGAGCGATGTATTTGGTAAACTTATCATTGTTGTGTCAAAGAGAGATGATTGGTTCGATGACAAGTCACAAAGCGAACTTGAACGTTGCGGTTTTCTGAAAGTTATATTATCAACTTGCTCATTCTCCATCGTAATAATATGTTAGGAAGGGGAGTTGTAACAAACTTCCACTAAACAATTTTTAAGAAATATTTGAAAATCCAAAAACTGATGTCCGATACTCGACGCGAACTTGCGAACTCACGCTTCCGAGGTACACATCGCAGCCACTCGTCCATATGAGCTAATAGGGAGTTGTTCGAAATTAGACATCGCTTTCTTCAAGTACCTTTTTTTTTTAAATGAACGAGGTCGTTAGTCATGACTCATGACAAATTATTTTGTTGTACTGGTTCCTTTTTTTGTTTGCACTATTTTCTCCTTAACCAATTTATATTAATCACTATGCACTTTGTCTTACTTTTAACATAATATCTTTGAGTGTATAATGTTTGTTGACACTTTTAATAGTTGAAAGTTTTGATTTTTATTTACTCACAGATTTTTCTTTTTCTTGTAAAGATAACACTCACAGAGAGAGATTTATAATTTCCATTATAGTATCCATACTTACACTTTTACTGTCAATCATTCTCATCTTTTATAAAATGTCCTTTTTCCATATTAAATCGATCTAATTCGATTTATTAACTTTATTTTGCTGAAATAGAATATTGAATTTTATAATTTTTCAATGTTTTTTTTTTTTTTTTTTTCATTCGCCCTTCGAAAAGGCAGGCATCGATCTATAGACCATTCAGCCTCGTCATATTTTCGTATTCTTCTGTATAATATATAAAAGTAAGGCCAAAGCCAAGTCTTCAGTAAATTCTTATCATAGTATCCTTTAGTCAAGGCATATGCCATGTCTTCTTTTTTTTTCCATAATTAAATGTTTCGTCAATCCAAATTTTTTTTTTTTTGTCTTATCCAGTTTCATCGTCATTTCCATGTGGTCATTTCCAATAGTTATGTCAATGTCTTATCCATGTTTTTATTTAAGTCCCGATCAAATTTTACACCCACTAGATGTAATAAAATTAAATAAGGGAATATACGAAGAAAAATTCTCCAGCAATCCTTGAATGTCGCGCGGGAGGTTTGCCGGTATTTTGTAAATCTCAAGCAATTTGTCAATCAATATTATACGATTCACATTATGCGCTGGGCATTCAAAAATAATATGATTAAGGGTCTGATCTTTATCAAGGTTGCAATCAGTGCATTTAGGGGAAGCTATTATCTTCATTCTAGCCAGATGAGCATTAAAACGTCCATGTCCAAATCTTAGCCGACATAATAAAGAATAAAACAGTTTGCTTCTGTGAAATTGTGCCTTCGTAAACCAAGGAGCTGAACCAATAGCTGTATTGGATTTTTGCATACCAAGTGCCTTTTATTTGCAGAGTCTCCTGCCAATCTTCAAGCCAACGTCGAATATTATCTTCCTTGATCTTAGGTAATAAATCTGAACAAGGTATGGCAACACTTTTAATTTCTGTATTTCCTATGTCAACAATGGCTCTCGCTAGAGTGTCTGCGTTTTCATTGCCACTGACTCCTATGTGGGAAGGGGTCCACAAAAATTTGATATCAAAGTCTCTTGATTGAAGTGTGAAATACTTTTCTTTGATGCGATATATGATGTAGTTTGTAGAAGCATCCAGTTTATTGTTATCTAATGCCATAAGAACACTCATGCTGTCCGTTACAATAAGCCAAGAAATGATGCCAGAGTTCTCTTCACTTATGAAATCCAAAGCAGCTGAAATAGCCATCGCCTCAGCAGAAAATATAGTTAAAACATCAGGCAACCTTACACCATGACCAGTCTTATTAAAAGGTATGTAAATAGCCATTGCGACATTTGTACTGCTCTTAGAAGCATCAGTGAATATACATCGATAGCCAGAATGTTCATGCAATAACTGGTACACCTCTTCCTTGGTTTTCAAATCACGCTTTATAACAATATTCATATCTATAAATTTACTATTGTATTTGCCAGAATAACATGTCCAAGTGTCATTACATTTGTAAAGTTCATGTTGCTGATTAAGTGTTATTGTAGTAGAGAAGTCATGAAGTAAATAGGGAATATTAATATTATTTGAAGGATTATAAACTGTATGATAAAATGAAAGTTTTCTGTAAAGAGGGTGTTTATTATATGACAAAAGCTTTAAAAGGAATTTAGATTTTAAAAACTGAAATCTAATTTTCAGTGGAGGAATATTACACTCTACTTGTAAGGAATTGATAGGTGTTGTTTTAATGGCACCTGTAATGCAACGCAAGTTATGATTCTGTAAGACATCAAGTTTACGGATAAGTCTCTGATCAGACCCAAAACACAAAAAGCCGTATTCAAAATGACTACGAACTATAGATTTGTATAACATTAACAAAATTTTAGGATCAGCATGTACTGACACAGATTTTATAAAATTATATGCTTTATTTGCTTTACCAAGTATGTAATCAACATATTTATTCCATGTCAGATTGGCAGAAAAAATTACTCCTAAGTACTTAAATTCATTAACAATGGGAAGTTCAAAATTATCATAAAAAATTTCTAAATCAAAATCTATTTCACCAAAAACAACAACTTTTGATTTATCTGGACTAATTTCTAAGTTTAAATAATGAAAATATTTACTCATATTTTTCAAAGCCTCATTAATATTACTCTTAATCTCATCCATATCCGGACCAGATGTATAAATAACTAAATCATCAGCAAATTGTAAATTTAGTACTTTGCTACCTAAAACCATATTGAGCTTATGCATATAAAGCACATAAATCAATGGACTCATAATACCACCTTGACACACCCCTTTATATGAAAAACGGGGTCCAATTAATTGCTTATCTACTTTTACATAAACTTCTCTACCATGCAAAAAATTTAAAACACACGAAACTATTTTTTCAGGTATTCCAAGTGAGCGAAGTTCAAGTGACAAAATGTGATGATTGACGTTATTGAAAGCACCAACTATGTCAACAAAAACAGCAACACATTCATGGTCCATTTTACGAGCATTAAAAATATCAAGATACAAATGAGAAAAACTTTCATGTGTTGACCTTCCTCTACGAAATCCAAGCTGATTAGAAGGTAATAAATTATTACTTTCTATGTAAAACTCTAGTCTTTGCTTTAACAATTGCTCAAAAATCTTTCCTATACAAGAGGTCAAAGCTATAGGTCTATAATAATCAGGTTTGTTTTTATCTTTATTAGGTTTTAAAATTGGAATAAGACAGTCTATTTTCCAGTCTAAAGGTATGATTTCATTAAGCCAAAGTAAATTAAAAACTTTTAAAACCAAAAATAAGGCTTGCAATGAAACATTCTTAAGCATTTTATATGGCATACAATCGAGGCCAAAAGCTGTATCACGTCTGGAGAATATTGCAGCTTTCAATTCTTGTATAGTAAATGGATCTGTTAAATAATTTGAGCATGCTGCTGTTGGTAAATGATCATGTGAATGAAAGGGGGCCTCTACAGTATCAGGTGTGAACTTTTTAAGAAAATCAAATATCCATGGATATACATTATTGCAAGATGGTACATATGTTCTATTAAACTTTCTAGAAATATTCCAAATTTTACTTAATGGAGTTGTTCTGTTAAAAGACTCACACAAAGTTACCCAACTCAAATACCTCTCTCTTTTTAAAGTCAATTTTTTAACAGCTTGACGCCTTTTAAATTCAATATAGTTTGCTTGTGAAGGGTCATGTTTAAACTGTATATAGGCATTCTTAGCATCTTCTACAGCCCTAGTACAATTATTATTCCACCATGGAAGTGGACAGCGTTTTTTCTTTTTAGAAGTTCTAGATGTATTAAGTGAGGCACTAGAAGTAGTTTGCATATGAGAAATATCAGAACATGGAACAGAATTCTGTATAGCTTTATTTAAGATAAGAATGAGTTCGTTATAAGTTTGTAACGGGTTTTGAGGAATAACCAGAAAATTGTGTAATAGATTATCTACTTGAGCTGTGTAAAGATCCCAATTAACTAGTTTAAAATTTACATGAACAGGCAGGTTTGAAAGGTCATTGGATGAAGGAATAAAATTATTAAACACTATTTTTGTAATTACAGGCAAATGATATCCACCTAGAGGAACATCATGCACTGACCAGCCACAAGACAAAGCTAATGATGGTGATACTAAGGTTAAATCAAGGGCATTTCTCTGCCACTTATTTGAGCCTACTGTAGTCATATCTCCGTTATTCAGCAACACAAGATTGTTATCATTGATGCTTTCAAGAACGTCAACTCCACGACTGCACTGTGCACTACAGCCCCAGGCCGAATGACGGGCGTTGAAATCCCCACCAATCAAAACAGGACCAGGAATACTTTTGATTAAATTATCCAGCTTTGATTTAGAAAAGAATGGATTACAATTACCAGGACTATAAAATGACACCAAAGAAACCTCCTTAGCACCATATTTTAAACGTATTGCAATATTTTGTATAGAGTCATCATATGAAGTATCAATTTTTTTGAACTGTAATGAATTATGTATTAATATAGCTACGCCATTATGACTATTACCAGAATCTAATCTAACAGTATTATAATTTTTTATATTAAAACGCATCTCAGGCTTAAGCCAAGTTTCACAAAGTAAAGCTACATGAATATTGTTCTCAATTAAAAAATGAGAAAAAATATGTTGATTACTACGAATACTCTGAGCATTCCATTGTACAATATTTAACTGATCCATAATTAAGATTGTTTAATGTTATTATCACTCTGTATTGTAGCTAAAAGAACTTTTTTTATATTTTCATTTGTAATGGAACTTTCTTTGTTCCGATTTTGTGATATTAAAGTAAGAAGGGTCTGAATTAAAATGTTTTGTATTTGATCTGTTTGTATTAGAAATTTAAGTTGTTCAGCAGGGTTTTTGTTATTTAAAGGAGGGAATGACTTTTCATTTATTACATCAGCATATGATCTTTTTTGAACTTTATTTTTATTTTCTTCTATCTTAGCTTTTTTGACAGGACATTCTGCAGAAATAGCAATATGGTTTCCTTTACATTGGCAGCATGTAGCTTCTGTTGGGGCAATCGTACATTCTTTATAGCTATGATCTTTTCCGCATATGGAACACCTGATGCTATTTTTGCAAAATTTGGCAATATGCCCATACCTTAGACACTGCAGGCACTGCTTTACCGGCGGGATGTACGGCCGTACCTCAAACCGCCAACTGTTCAGGTCCACGCTGTCGGGCAAGGAGACGCACGAAAAGGTGATGCTCACAGTCTTCATAGGTTCAAAAGTGACTTTATTTTCTTTAATAATCCGACGCATAAATCTTTTTACCGATATTATACTTTTGGAGCTGGATATAGCTGAATAAATTTGCTCATTCGACAGATCAATCGGGACATGCTGTATGACTCCAGTAATTTCTGTAGCTGAGGCTGGAATGCTGGCTTTGAGTTTAAAATTATCCAAAAACTTTTTGTTTATGAGCGCAGCATTGGCAAATGTCGGACGCTCGAAAATAACGCCAACTTTGTGCCGATTTATTCTTATGAGTTGCTTAACCCCTTTGTTATACCTCTTGAAGTTAGTGGCTAACGACATCATATCGCGGTCACCAATCGGGACTTGGTTTTGACTTTCGATGAAAACAATATATTCGTAATTTCCACCAGACTCTGGATAAGACCGGGTGTAATCAGCTATTCTATATTCAAGGTACTTATCCGTATCCTTTTCTTTTTCAGCATCTGATGTGGCCGACTGCATAGAGCGCAATGACCCAGTATCAGCATCATCTTCGAGGGGATCCCCTTTCTTCCTCTTCTTAACCTTCCCCATCACAACAAACAACAATTAAGTAGTTATGAATTATGAGTGTTAAAATAAAATAAATTTGTTTTTTTTTCAAAAAAGACGCGCCTACTTTCTTTGACTTTCCCGCGCTTTCTAATTTTTCAATGTTTACTTTTTGTCTGACATTACGTCAGTTGTCAAGCCTGTCATTTACTTTTTCTTTAATTTTGTGTAATTTTCTTAGTGACTAGGTATGAAGGTTTAATTTGATTTTAAGTAATTTAAATTATTTTTATTAGTTGTTAGCTCTAATAATGTATATTGTTAATTTACTATTGTTTACTGGATAGTAGTTTCTTATCTTCTTACGCTTGTAAAATAATGTTAACGCTCACAGATTATTTTATGACTGAATAATACAGGCCGTTTTAAATACAGGCAACTAACAATTTAAAAATTATAGAAAGAATAATGGAATTCTAGAAACGTTTGTTTGGAAAAACGCTGACTATAAAAGGCTTTTCCCAGACATTCCTGGGGCAGTCTGGAATCTGCAATGAACTCCGAAAGACGATTTTACCTTGAATTACTAAATGTCAAGTCTTGATCTGAAGACAAATCTATAAATATCCAGCTCGTGTATGTCCATATTATCTGAAGTTTATCCAGTTTAATATATTGTGTGTGATATACTGTCTGGTTTTAATTTACGTATCCGCCTACCGTATGCCTACATAACAGCATACCAACCCGTGTGCCAGCTAGTCCATCGTGGTGCCTGCTATCTGTCAATTTGGAGCATATCACGACTCATGAGGCGTTCCTGTCTGACCTGCTGCCTACTCCACGTCTTCCTGCCTATCCGACCTGCTGCCTGGTTGGGCCGCCCACATCGTGCGAAGCCGGCCCACGAAGTTTCTTACTTTATATCCTTTTATTATTTGTTTTCTTTTGTTTATAATTCTTATTTGTATTTACGTGGCTTACGTGTAGCTATTTTAGCTACACGTAACGTTACACCATCTAGAAGGAGAATAATGAGTGGTATAGATTCAGACCAGGAGATCAGAATCAAAGAACCATAATCGTCTGTGACCAGTAATTTCGTTATTCGATGCACGACACGAGGTACGTCACGTGGCGTTTGAATTCGGTGGGTGGTTCCAGATTTTCGAATAAACAATTTTAGAATGTTGCGGTTTTGGTCGAGCTGCCAAAACGGTTCAGTAATTCCAGGTGCAGCAAAGGCGAAGATAAATAAGTTTAGTTATTCACATATTTATGCTAAAAGCTTCTGCAGTTGATCTCGATGTGAAATATAGGGCACGAGGTTATGTAAATAAAAACTGAACGAAAGATCCTCGACGGAGTACAAAATTCTACTTCTTCTTTTTTAGTAGTCAGTTTCAATGGACACTTGCAACGGGTTTTGCGAACGTTGAACTATTATTTTCTCGATTTTGTCTGCATGTTTCTTGTTTGCCATTTGTTTTTGTACAAGGCTATGATAAGTGCACAGAGGCTGTAGACAAAGTGTCATTCAATCAGCGATGCCGATTGTCAAAAATCCAAAATATAATACCTCTATCACCTTGCTGACTGCCTAGTACTTTTACAAAGAAACACGTGAGCAAAAACAAAATAAACCCCATCCAAATAAACATTAAAACAAAAGGTGGTAAGCTGACCCGTCAATTACATTTATACTGATAACTGTGAGGCTGACCCTACTCATTGGCTGACGTGACTGCTTTTAATATCATTTGCATTTTGTCAAACATTTCATTTTCAGGTATAAATGCTTACATACCATTACGCCTGAAACTAAAGTACACCTACCAAAAATCGGGCACAAATCTAGGACAGCTACACATACATTCCAAGAGAGAATAGCCAGCCTGTGTATAGGACAGAAATAAGCTTTACATTCCACCTTAGCGTCTGAGGAAGTACTACCTAATAGAGCGTTACTGTGCACCGGTTTGAAGGGTATGAGTGCTGGTCTAATTAGGGCTTTGTCTCTGGAGTGGTGTGATACGCACCTGCAATATAGTATTACAGATGTCTACCTATAGACAGCGGCAGCGGTAGCTGGTTTAGCTTAGAGGCTTTGAACTTCATTTCATGTTAAAGCACATGAAATGAAGTTCAAAGCCTCTTCATCATATCAACTGAAAGACGTAAACCTTACTGGACTTGGTACTGTAGGGATAGGTGTAATTGATGTATAATTGTTTGATTGAACTGTTTGTGCCATAACTCTTAACTCTCATAACTCATAGGATAAGGATTATGTGTGATATATTTCAACTAAGCATGATATTCATGATGATAGATTTCGCGAATATTTTGTTTGTTTTTCCCTTTGTCTAATTAATATACCCATGTTTACATATTTACATACTTTTAACTCTGATTTAAAGTGATCAATGAGTCTTCAATCCCACATAATCACTAATAGCTGCACTTGTGTGTAGCTAATTAACATAACCTAACTAGCTTTATCCATGCCGTGAAACTCTGTAATTGGCTTAAGAGATAATTGTTATCATCTCGCTGTTACTGTGCAATGTGTGTGTTTACTAAGATGCAAGTAACGTTGATGCAACTGCACTGGGCTGTTCATTGACAGTGAGGTGAACATCTAATCATGTAAATTAGTAATAAGCTGTTGAGTTTCCAAATAAATAAATAATACTGGTGTTTATTAGCAAACCATACAAACATAGACAAAGTTCTATGACACCCCCACTACAGTCCCTCCACAAGTGTCGCCTTATTAATCGGTTCTGTGTTTCTCGCATCCAGTGAACTCCTGCGCACCCCCTGCCCCCGCAGGGTCATCGGTCCACCTTGTTAGAGACCTATTTATTATTCTTATTCGGTATACTTATTCAAATTGTTTTGGTAAAAGCCTATTTTAAGGTAAATTATAACTCCGATGTAATAATATACTATAATAATAGCAGATATAATAACTCCGATATATTTATACTATAGTGTTGTGAAAGATAATGAATACATAACATGAATGTATCTACACATATTAGGTACCTACCAGGCAATGGCGACATGCTGACCTGAAACCCTGTGTTTGAATGTAGGATGTAAATATTAAAAGTATTAACTTTAAGTATGCCTGCCAAGCATGTCGAATAAAGCAATAATTTAGCTTAAAACATTTTTTTTTTCTAGGTTACCATTAAAATCCAATTTTGGTACTGATAGTTTACAGCCTAGTTATTTATTTAATTGTATGGCAATTTAATAGTCGACCTAAATTATTTAGGTTTCGTAAAAAAAAACTAAATTTTTTGGCACTTTGTGTATATTATATTAATTGTTGGTATTGTCGCACCACTGACAACCCAGTGTCATGTTCAGGTAATATTTTCCCATTCCAGGTTGCGTGGAAGAGATCGCGGCATGCGATAAGACCGTTTAGTTTTAAGGTTATTTTTTCTTATATTTTCTAGTGTACAGTAATAGTAGATTAGTAGCCAAGGGCTGTAAGGCATCAATTGCAGCCCGAGATATTTAGGCGCACGAGCGGAGCGAGGGCGCCTGTAGTTCGAGGGTGCAATAATTGCACCCAATTATTGGTGCTTACACCCGAGCTAACTATTCTGCTTTACATCTCGATTGTGAGGTAAGTAGAAAAAAACCGGCATTACAAGAATAAAATTGATGACTATTATACTCACACGATGACAAGGCTGAATAGCAAAGCGACCTCTTTGGTCATTGAGCTGAATGTATGATTATTATTATTTTATACTTTGTATATTATTGTACACCACTTAAATAATTACAGGACAAAAAACATTTATAAAGATAAGTGTACAATGGGCGGTCTTATCGCACAGGGCAATCTCTTACAGACAACCTTTGGATGGAACGAACGAACGAACGAATGAACGAGAGGAGATAGACATAGGGCTGTCAGTGCATGATGTCTATTGCCAGTATGAAGGTTAGATGTACGCGAAAATTTTGAAAGAAAGAAGTGTTTTTTTTAATTACTTACCGCCCTAAGGCTTTTCTAGCTACATTATTACCCTAGAGCGCTAATTAGTCGCCTACAAGCCCCATTTGGAGGTAATAAGAACCTACTTACCTAACATGAGAGATGTAAAACTTATATAAATAAATAAATAATGTGCTGGCATAATCTCACACGATGGCGTAGCCACGATCTTAAATATACCAGGCGTACATATACCAAAAGAAAGCTATGGCCACTAGTCCATTGGGTCATTGTCAACACAAACATGTAGCTAACACGCTCATTGTTCCAATCAAGATTATTTCCGAATCCAAATAGCGGTTAACACGCAATACCCATTTCAGACTAAGCCTACTGTTAAGTCTTTACTTTGGCGATATCTGTCATGTTGTCACGAACGATTTTATGTCGCATTTTATCGTCAAATCTCTGATACGCGTTCTGAATATCAATGTATCGATTGAAATAATTAAACTTCTATTTCGATGGCGTTTTAGTGAAAGGAGTTTTTCATTTGTCTTTAGGCAATAGGTTTTTTTTATGTTGGCCACACAAGCTAGGTGAAGATGGCGGCAAAATGTATAGAATAGATATAGGACATGGTAAATTATCGCACTGATTGCGACTACAGCAGACGCCATTCTCAAAATCAAAGCATACGTTTATTTCAATTAAGCCAATAAAAGGCACTTTTGAATAGCATTTGATCAGTGCCTTATATTCTTAAATTTCTAAAATCGCTATCGATAGAATATCAATTTATCTAGTGCCTAAGGAGGTGTGCGTAGAGTTCTACGTTTTAAAGTGTAGATCACTACGGCGATGAACGAGTAATAGTACATTATGGTACAAGTGTGTCATGTTGGTGATTACCGCTGAGGCGCCATTGAGACTCGAGCCGTTAGGTGAGGGTCTTAAGAGAGCCGAGGACGGTAATCATCAATACACCCGTGTAACACACGACGTTTTTCAACACACTTGTGAAGAAAATAATACAAAAATAACTGTAATTTCAATAGAGAAAATGAGTTGTGAGAATTTTTCGCAATGGCGGGAATAATTAATCAGTTTTCCTATGCGCGCGCATTTAACAATGGCGATCGGCCATAGACTAAAAGAATGTGGTTTCTATTTTTTGGCTTTTCAGTTTCTATTCGTACAAAATGTTGCACACATGCAAAGTTATATTTGAGTGAAAGTTTTATTTATTAAACACGTAAAAGTTGAAACTATCTATTTAAATACGAAGTTGCATGAAATGAGCAAGCAATAGGTACATTAATTTATATTGTACTATTGAGCACGATCTTTTTTGTATCGAAACTTTTTTCAGAACAAAGCAACTCAACCAATAAAATTAATTGAAATCATCTCTTTAACTCACTTGTGAATAATAGCAATGAAAGTCACAGTTTGATTACAGGTGTCATTATGTGCCTAATTATGGTGAAATTAGAGCCACTTTATGAGCAAGTGTGTTGAAAAAAACTAAACGCCACCACTGCGACCACTTTAAAAAATATTCGTTAATAATTTTTAACCGACTTCAAAAAAGAGCAGGTTCTCAATTCGACTGTATTTTTTATGTTTGTCACTTTAGAACTTTTTACTAGGTGAACGGATTTTGATGTTTTTTTGACGTGACAACGTCTAATAAATCGATGAACGCCGGCTGTACGCACGAAAAAGGATGACTCAATGTAACGTTACGCTCATTGTAACGTTAATCGTTATCAATGTTTTGTTATGACGTTGTGACGTTTAACTATCGTCTGCAAACCGACTTTACAGACAACCAATTTTTTTTTAATACTGGTGTTTGACATGTGGTTCCATTTAAACTTCATCAAGATCTGATGAACAACTTCGGAGATATACAACAGAATTCTTAAATAAATGACGGCAAATCACTCAGAATTGCTATTGCTATTGCAATAGTTGTGTCTGTTTATTGTTTACACAGTTTCATAACAAAACATCACGCTTGTACACTTTAAAGGTGTACTCAGATGTGTACAGTTCATCCTGGTATACTCTCATTCCACCGGTTTTGTTCAAGTTTCATATTGGTGGGTTTATCTAATCTAAACACACCACCACTTCACACCCACCCACCACCATCACTTTGGGCGCTAACCTAACTATAGAACTGGTCCATTATGTACCACAACAAAAAAAAAACATAAACCGACTTCCAAATAAAAACACTACCAACTAAAAAATAAGTTCTATTTCAGACGTCGGTGTCAATAAACGTAGAAACGAAAACAGCAACACTGTGTTCCAAAATTGAAGTTATTTTTCACTTTGTAGTGTTTTTATTTGGAAGTCGGTTGTATTTTTGTGTAAAAAAGTTTTTTTGTTTTTAACTGTGCAAGCTATCACAACCATATTTAGAACTGCCAAGCATGTCAGTGACTATGGGTAATTGGTGACACTCTCTGAAATTCTTGGCTTGTTTGGAACGTATTGGTAATGCCGTCTCTAGCAGCGGCTACCGAGGCATTTCAAGGGCCGTATTACAACGCGTCCACACCATCAAGGGCTGAAGAAGAGAAAGGGATAGTGCTCTTCGTCCTGTATAACTCCGTCTCTCTCTCACAGGGGCACCACGATAATTTTGACACGCCAAATAATAAATAATAGTAATTCAATTATATTCAGACACAAGAGTCATTTATAACATTCAGAAAAATTTAATTATAATAAAAATTTGATCAATTCCAAATTAAAATGAAATTTCAGTCACAAACAATAAATTAAAAACAGAGTCCGATAAACATAAATCCATTCAAGTTAAAATTATAATTAAATTGTCAGCAACATTACCAAAAAAAAAAAAAAATACTAGCTGTGCCCGTGGCTTCGCTCCCGTACCCTACACATACTATACACATATATATTCATATAACATACCAATTTTTTTTCTAGTGTCATTCTTTCGCATAGAATCTTAACACCGCGATTCAGAAAATGACTTTTATGCACAACGCCATCTATCGAATAGCGAGTTCAACTGTCCGAGTAACTAAATTGCGTTGAGTAGCTGTGATAATTTTACTTCTTGAACACTTTAAATTCATCTAAATTTTGATAGAGTGGACCGATTGCGATGAAACAAAAACTAAGTAATTCTTCAAGTTACGCACAATTTTTATGTATAAAAGTTACCTACATTGGTTTCGTACATTTCACGTGATGCGTGTGTTAGATTTAAGGAGGAACCCCATATAAAAGTATCGATATTTACGAATATAGCAAGCTTGGAATGTCAAGATGGTCGCTGGTTATTTACTGTGTATGTGATGTATAAGGGAAAGGTTTTATGAATAAAAGCACAGAAAGACAAGACTAGGTATTTATTTCAATTAGGCTTGTCAATTAATTCATATTGAGGCTCAGAGAGCTTACCGCCCGTTCGCTAAACTAGTTCTCGTGGAGAAGAAGGGCAAGAAACTCCACGGAAGCAACTATGGTTGTAAAAGTATTTATCTTTTATATATTTTACAACCATATAAATATCGTTTATCACAATAAAGATCTTATTATATTATGGCCATTATATGATGAATCTTGTAACATTTCACAATGTTACATAATCAAAACAAAAAGGATAAGGCAAAGAACATGACTAGCCCTTAAATCAATTTATAATCATTATGAATAAGGGCCACAATATGAAATAGACTTTCAACACAGCCATTAATCAAGTTATAATATCAAATAACTTACGTGAAGCTTGTGTAGTCCATATTTCACAAAATATAACAATTCAGGAAATAATATCACTATCACAACATAACAACTGGTCTGTACTGGCTTGTAGTTCCCAACAAAAAGTGTCAATCTTATGAATTACACACTATTTATAGTAACGAGTCGACCTGTCAAATGTCCCCACCATTTTCTACATTTCTATAAATAATCTCACAATTAGGTCAATAATCAATTCTTGAGTAATGAAACCTTTTTAAAACTTATCAAGACAATTAAGGAATTGAATATCGCCTATTTAGTCATTCTTAATCAATATTCGAAAGAATATTGATACTAACTGACAGTCTTGTACTAATTGTCTCAAAGGACTTATAATATTAAAATGGCAATTTAAAATGGCAATATAAAATCCAGGATACATCACAATGATCATTATAAATTAAGTAATATTTTATTGGAATATCATCACTATGTAAGTTTAGAGTTATTTCCTGTACACACAACAATATTTACTCAGGTGGGTACTCTAATAATTGTAGGTATTTGACAACACAATAATAATTTAGGTAGGTACTTAGACATTTGTCGGTAGATGCTTAATAAATATGACAGTTTGTATTTTGTAGCAAAACATTGTGCTTAAAAAGTGAAAGTTCATGATTAAATGATATCACACGTACTTCCAATACTAACACGGCCATACTGACATGTACTTCGTTCTCGAAGTACACTTTTGATAACTAATCTTCATAAATTAATTTAGATATAACTTGGTTATCCTGCTTGAAGTTAATTTCTGGTAATCAATTACTTTAAAGAAACAAATATACCAACAAATGTACAATATACGAGAATTGATTTACCATGGATTATTATTTTGGAATTTTTATGGTATTTGATTCACAAATATTGATTTTATTATTTTTTCCCTGACATTAACTTTGTTTCGTTGACTGAATTGTAAACGTTATTTTAAGGATTATTATTTTTAATTTGTTTTTGATCTTTTATAACTGTCATAGATTTTTTTTATCTCATTTGTCTATCCATAATTATTATTGAATTTCTATCCTTGACATTCTATTATTCATAAATTATATAAATTATTATTGTTATTGAAAGTTATTGTTATTTTAAGGTTATTTTTTAATCAATTACTTTTGGCACAGCCATCTTTTTTTTAAGGCACAGCCATTTCTCTTTGTTTCTAGGCACAGCCATTGGCACAGCCTTTTCTCTTTGTTTTTAGGCACAGCCATTGGCACAGCCTTTTCTCTTTGTTTTTAGGCACAGCCACAGGCACACTGCCACAGGCACTGCCATCTGTTTTTAGGCACAGCCACACTGCCACAGGCACAGCCATCTGTTTTTTAGGCACAGCCACAGGCACACAGCCACAGGCACAGCCATCTGTTTTTTAGGCACAGCCACACTGCCACAGGCACAGCCACAACCACTGGCAAACAGCCAGAGCCACAGGCAAACGGCCACAGGCTTCTTTTTTTTTTTTTTGGGCTTCTCTCTTTATTTATACAAACGTAAACTATACATTATTATTCTAAATTTTATAACACCAACATCGCTCGGCCAAACTGACAATATTTTTGCAAATTGTACCGAACGTAGATATTTTCGTCTGACTAAAATCAGATCAACAGAGGGTATATATTTAAATTCTTTATTTAACCAACTAACTGTCAAACTCAGAGGTCGCAGATCGTCGCTTGATCATATCAGAGGCCCGTCTCGGCTTGTTTTGACAGAATTTTATTTAACTAACTCAAATCAATCTCTTCGGTCACAAAAAGTACCAACTATTAATTTTGACATTTATCTAGAATGTCAAGCTTCATTGATGACCAAACTTTTAACGACCTTTTTTTTACAACTACTTTTCAACAAAATGCTAACATTTACCAGAAATAAAACCAAAATAATCTCAACAGATACCACTAACGATAAAATTCTAGTGCACGACCTGGCATTATTATAACTCTGCTGTGTTTCTCCTGTCATGTCATTTTTCAAACGAACTGCTTGGCAAGTTACACCCACATGGTTTTTATTGATCAAAAATATACTTTTCATTTATTTGTCTTATTCTATTTTTATATATTCAAGACTCAATTATCAGAAGTTACTTATTATGTAGCTGTCCCGATAGAACCGAACTATGTCAGCTGTGTGGTCACAGACAAACACATTCTTAGACATTCACACAGTAGTGTTCTTGTCCGTTAATCTTTATGTTCCTAACAAAATAAATTAGCTAGCTGTGCAAATTTTTTAGCACTTTTGCTTAGTTTGCAATAAATTATTGTAATTCTTCCTCTGTATACCATTAGATCACGTTTGGTTTATATCAAAATCTGAATCTCTTATAGCCCTAAAACCAATCACTTAAATGTATTATCAGATCGTGAAAAGCAAGGTAAGAAAAAATTAATTGGATTGTTTATTCTAATATTTCTGAAGATTAGAATATTTATTTTATTAATTAATACAGAATTTTCTTGAAAATAATTGCTCAAGAGCTTTTGCCATAAATAAGATTCCTTTTTAGTTTTACTCAAAAATAGCCAAGAGAAAAACAGAGCAGAGAGTTTTTTTTTTTGTTAATGTGAGAATATTGGTACTAACTACTATTCTGTCTCCAGAAACTAATAAAAGTTGGGTACATTTTCGCAAAAATACCCGCTGGCAAAAAATTCTATAAAATTCTAGACAAATTTCCAATAAATAAACTGAAAACCTTAGGAATTATCGTTTTATGCTTATTCAAACATAATATTATATCTTTATAACACCAACGATATACGAAAACAAAGCCTCCGAAGGCCTTACCACTTTTATCCGTTTCGTACTGCAGCTGTCAGCTAGATGTCCATAGTCAGAATCTGATGATCAGACCTTAGTTCGCAGATCCATGTCGTACAGTTTTTAGATCCGCAAGCTAGGCAACTCGCAGTGCCGTTCGCTGGGGCGGCATCGCGAGGACATCGTCTTGGTGCGAGTGGAGTTGGCTTTCATTAGAAATCTGCGTGAGCTAGAGCTGGATCCCACTTCTGATGTTAGATTTGGGGAGGAACCCCATATAAAAGTATCGATATTTACGAATATAGCAGGCTTGGAATGTCAAGATGGTCGCTGGTTATTTACTGTGTATGTGATGTATAAGGGAAAGGTTTTATGAATAAAAGCACAGAAAGACAAGACTAGGTATTTATTTCAATTAGGCTTGTCAATTAATTCATATTGAGGCTCAGAGAGCTTACCGCCCGTTCGCTAAACTAGTTCTCGTGGAGAAGAAGGGCAAGAAACTCCACGGAAGCAACTATGGTTGTAAAAGTATTTATCTTTTATATATTTTACAACCATATAAATATCGTTTATCACAATAAAGATCTTATTATATTATGGCCATTATATGATGAATCTTGTAACATTTCACAATGTTACATAATCAAAACAAAAAGGATAAGGCAAAGAACATGACTAGCCCTTAAATCAATTTATAATCATTATGAATAAGGGCCACAATATGAAATAGACTTTCAACACAGCCATTAATCAAGTTATAATATCAAATAACTTACGTGAAGCTTGTGTAGTCCATATTTCACAAAATATAACAATTCAGGAAATAATATCACTATCACAACATAACAACTGGTCTGTACTGGCTTGTAGTTCCCAACAAAAAGTGTCAATCTTATGAATTACACACTATTTATAGTAACGAGTCGACCTGTCAAATGTCCCCACCATTTTCTAATCTCACAATTAGGTCAATAATCAATTCTTGAGTAATGAAACCTTTTTAAAACTTATCAAGACAATTAAGGAATTGAATATCGCCTATTTAGTCATTCTTAATCAATATTCGAAAGAATATTGATACTAACTGACAGTCTTGTACTAATTGTCTCAAAGGACTTATAATATTAAAATGGCAATTTAAAATGGCAATATAAAATCCAGGATACATCACAATGATCATTATAAATTAAGTAATATTTTATTGGAATATCATCACTATGTAAGTTTAGAGTTATTTCCTGTACACACAACAATATTTACTCAGGTGGGTACTCTAATAATTGTAGGTATTTGACAACACAATAATAATTTAGGTAGGTACTTAGACATTTGTCGGTAGATGCTTAATAAATATGACAGTTTGTATTTTGTAGCAAAACATTGTGCTTAAAAAGTGAAAGTTCATGATTAAATGATATCACACGTACTTCCAATACTAACACGTGCACAAATAAACAGACAAACAGACAAAAATTCCAAAAATGCTGTAAATGGGTTCTGTTGGTTATCCTTTAACACCCTGGCTATTTTTTTTGGAAAAATTTTCGATGTACAAAAAATATTTTTCTACAGATTTATTATATGTATTGATGATGATGATTTTAACAAAAATGTCATAGATAAAATATTACAATTGTTAACAAATTAAAATCTATACTATATATATTATTATTATAATTTATATATATAATATATATTATTTTAATATTATAAAGCTGAAGAGTTTGTTTGTTTGTTTGAACGCGCTAATCTCAGGAACTACTGGTTGGAATTGAAAAATTATTTTTGTGTTGGATAGTCCATTTATCGAGGACGGTTATAGGCTATATAACATCACGCTATGACCAATAGGAGCGGAGCATAAATGAAATAAGTTTCAAAAACGGGCAAAAAATATTCCTTTTTGAGAGCTTCCGTTGCGTTGGCTGCGTAGGCGGTTAAAGTTATGCAACATTAATGTATGTAGGGTAGGGTAGATAGGGTAGATGGGAAGGTAGGTAGTCAGTTGACGGGAGCGAAGCCTCGTGGGACAGCTAGTTATTAATAAAATGTCAATGCATTATTAAATACAAATAAAAAGTAAGGCCCCAGTACAATGTGGGATTGGAGAAAACCTCAATTCAAATCCTATGTTTACGGTTAGTATTGGGGTTACCCTTTGTTCAGATATTGCCTTTTCCATGTGTCCCACTTACGTCTCGTATAGCATAAAAGCTTCTTCTCAATGGTTTGATCCTGAAAGTACTATCATCATACGTTTTCTTCTGTCAAGCAATATTGCTTTGATCCGGCTCGAAGGGATAAGCCTATACCCTTCGATAAGGAATGGTCATGTGTCCGGCTTATGTCAATGAGATTTGGGATAGTACATTATGCGAGCGAAATAATATATCTTGGCCCATGTCTCAAATGTGTCAATGTTTACCTCTTCGTGACGGCCATTTCCACACGCTAAACTTTAATTAATAATAATAAATCTTAATTTCAGACAGCAAAGCATTTATATAGTATTGTCAACAACTCAACACTAAGCACTTTTTTTTCTAAATACCCACATGTAAATTAAAATAATTTAATTGTGTGTTGTGCTGTGTCTTTTGTGAGCACTGAATAAATAATTTATTTATCTATCTACTAATATTATAAAGAGGAAATATTTGTTTGTAATGGATAAACTCGAAAACTACTTAACCGATTTTTTTAATTCTTTCATCAATAGAATTAATCATTATTTCTGAGTAACATAGGCTATTTTGTTATCCCGAAAACGGGTCCTGTGGGGCGGGCCACGGGAGCGAAACCGCGGGGATAAGCTTGTTATAAATATAGCACAAAACATTACGATTGTATTCCCGGAAAAGTTCGACAGGGGGATATCGAAAGTACGCACACATTTATGTGTTTTCGTAGCATGTAATAGGGGTGAGTCAAATCTAACGACCTTATGCTCAGCCCTTGCATTTGACCAATAGGGTAGTAAAATAAAGAAAACATGTGACAACCATGATGCATGATGTTTTTACCTAACTTGCGTAAGCAAACACATTAATCATACTCGAGTTTTACAATTAAAGACAGTATCTGTACTGTTTTAACCCATACACGATCAAGTTTCCAATTTTCCATGCAATCAAGATTTTTAGTAAACTAAAACTCAATTTCGGAAAAAAAACAATATGTGCGTTTTTTATGCGACACCTATGAAAAAAAATAGTACACTATTAATTTGATACCAAAGAATCGATATAAATGTATTTTGTTATTTCTTTTTTTTCACCTTGGGTGGTTCGTAGCCGCCATGTTTGATGTAATTAGCTTACATTACGCAGACTACTAATACGAATCTCATGTCACGTCATTGTCAAAATCTGATGAACTTCTCATCATAAGCGGTAAAGGGAACAAATGAACAAAAATACACACATAGACTTCTCTTCGACACTTACTCAACTCGTAACCTACTAGGAGAGTAGTCGAGTAAACAGTTCAGTCATCACCAATGGCCCTTTACAAATCAAAAATTCAATCTTCCCTCTATTGAAACCTCCTTTCAAACTCTCATATCTTACACAGTTTCAAACAATCACAGTCAATCACCGATCACAGTTGCTATCAGCATCGAATGCGGGCAGCTGACAACTCAAACATGCCATTTGAAGCTCAAACACTGGCAACCATTCTGGGGTATCCATTTAAATTGAACTACGTACTTGTAAGTTTTGTGGACGTGAATATCCATTTAGAGTACGGTCGTAGTTTGGTATGTTAGTTCTCCAACGTTGCTGGTGTCCTAGTAGTGTGTTTTAAACAGATCAAAAAAAAAGATGTAAAAATACATTCGACACATTTTTCCTTGTAGATAGCCAATTTTTCTTTGAGCCGACTTTGTTTTTTTTAATGCCATTGTAATTTTCTGCTTTACAGACGCTTTTTTGAAAGGCTTTTTATAAATCAGTTGCGGTTTGTTTCATATTCGTCCGTCTTGACGAGTACTGCTCCTTCTATACAGATACTCGCAGTACTCACCGAGGCCTCCAGCTCCGAGTGGCGGTTGATGAAGTTAGCGGTGATGGCCATGGCCAGCTTGCCGCGGAATTGCTTGCGCTCGAAGCCGTACAACACGGTGAACTTACCTGACATAATCTATGAACTAAAATAATACGGTAACTTACTTTTCATCGTAGAAAAATTTGACAGAACCCCGTGGACAACGTTCCTGGTATAAGAATATGTAAGGATCGTATCAAGGATACTTACCCCCATGGGAAAGGAGCGTGAGTTTATTTATGTGTATGTTTCGAAGAATAATAATGTTGCATCTGTATACATTTATTTTATGTTATAAATGTTAAAGTAACTCTGTCTGTCTATTGTCATTTTGCGCTTTAACGGCTGAACGAATTCAATGATAACTTGGCACACGAGTTGGCCAAGGGACCTGTGTTAGGACACAGGATACATTTTTATCTCGGTAGTAGTTTCCCTTGGTATAAATTAGAGCGAATCCGCTGGCGCTAATTCTGTATAACCTTGAATCGTCTTGCGATTTCATTACGCACAAGTATTTTTCCTCATACAACCGGCTTAACAAGACCTACAAGATTCGACAAACACAACCACTAATGAAAATGAGTACGAACTTACCTACATCGTGTTCATTCCCCTGCAAACGTTACCAACCTAATCTAGTTCGCAAGCTCAGCACTATTCTGGAGTGTTGCCAGAATTTGCTCCTATTTGTAGGGACATGTCCGACCAATTGACTAAGGAGTTCAATGACCTTAGTATGAACTGTCTTTTAAAGTTATGCATAGAGTTTACATCACAGAGTATGGAACGTCGTCCCGACAGCGATTTATTACGTCACTGCTAATAGTACCTATGCGTGACCGCGCAATTACGATGCACACATTTTTTTTTGTACTTTTATGACCTGGTCACATGGACCTTTAAATCAAGTCTTATTTTATTTTCTTTGAACATTATTTAGTATGCATTAGAATACGGATGTAACAGATTCTAATGTTTTTTTGGCAGCATATTGTATTGAGTCAGCCTTCCCAGTAAGCTTAGCGGAGGTAGTCAATACTACAATAAAATTCTCCGCTCCACTATCCTGAGATCGCTTCTGTCAATGATTTCACATATTGTCCAGTTGCGTAGACAGTTGAGACACAAAACTACACCAATTTTATATCACAATATCCACTAGGAATCAATTTGCAAATAATATTAACAGCCGCTGAACTTCACTCGAAAAAATCCCGTCAAAAACTCTCACGATGCACACAAGTTTTGGTTGTCATATCCATAATCAGAATAGGAAACCCTGCATACCCACCCGCTAGGTGGCGCACTGATTAAAGTAGAAAAAAAAACCGTTTCTATCCCGTCTATGGTTGGGTGACTTTTTTAAATTTAATCGTGTGTTTCTGTGTGTTGCCAGTGATGACCTACGGAACTGAGACGTGGCCGGTCAATATGGGCCTCATCAGAAGGCTTATAGTCACCCAAAGGGTAATAGAGAGGGCTATCATGCTCGGAGGGTGTCTTGTCAGTTCACCAAAAAATTATTTAAAATTTTTACTTGACAAGAAACGGTTGGAAAATTCATGATTTGTCATTTCATCATTATACAATAACAAGTTTGGCAAATAATTCACTTAAGAAAATAATCACTCGACAATTTTTTTTATAACGTATTTTTTTACTAACATTTTTTTTTCATTTTGTCTTATAAACGTTGAACGTTTTGAATAAAAATTATTTACATATTATTGACTTATTATTACTCAATTTCCTAAAAATTAAAGTCATTAAATAGGCAAAAATAGGCCATTTAATTTAGTACCTAGTGTAGTACACGAAACATTGGTTGTAAACTAAAATAATGCAATGGTTATTTGGTGAAACATTAGTGAACCTGCTCTGAGTTTCCTCGCGTGATCGTATCAAAAATGAGGATATCCGCACGACGACCAAAGTTACCTACATAGCCCGAAAAATTGCGAAAGGGGAGGCCTATGTTCAGCAGTGGGCGTCTTTCGACTGAAATAATGATGATGATGTTTGAAATACTCATACAAGCCTTTTGGTATTGTTATAACTTAAATCGTTTACACAAAAAATCCTGAATTTCAAACTTTATTTACGTGCCGCCATTTGGTGTTTGGTTTGTATGGCAAGTTTTGACAATGCCGTCTCTGGCAGTGGCTGCCAACACATCTCGGTGCTCTGTGGTCTACATGCTGTGAGAAAATAAGTGACTACCCACACTTTATCGGTGGGCGTCAATTTATGACAGATGCAAAGGCACGAAGACGTGCAATCGAAAGTTAGTTTGAGAAGATTGGCATACTGTGCAGTAAAATACAACCCACATAAATCTAAAAGTAAAACGGAATTAAATGTTTTTCATAGTAGTAAATGTTTGTTTACCGAAACCGATGTACAGGGTGCTTTCAAAAGAATAAATTAAGATGTTAAGAAGTACAATGCATTCTTTAGTAATGAGGTAAGGTTTATACAGACTGATAATTGTCTATTAATAATGCTGTAAGTTTAATAACAATTTATAACTGAAATTTTCGTCTTACAATAGGTTTGGTGGAGCAGTGGTGGCCCAGTGGTATCGGCCGCGACTTACAAGTTGTAGGTCGTGGGTTCGAACCCAGGTAGGCGCTCTACTTTGTGTAAATTATTTCATCACCACTGCTCTCAAAACGGTGAAGGAAAACATCGTGAGGAAACCGGCATGTCCTAGAACCAAAAATTCGAAGACATTTGACATCCACCAACCCGCACTGGGCCAGCGTGGTGGATTACGGCCCATTCCCTCTCACAGAGAGGAGGCCTGTGTCCCAGCAGTGGGAACATTAATAGGCTGATGATGTGATGTGATGTAATAGGTTTGCCCCTATGCAATGAGACTAAACAACTGCCGAAATATGAGTGTACCCCTCTACCTAAGCTTTCAAGGAGAACGGGTGTCATGTTACTTTATTTTATATTTTCTTTAGTCATGAAACTGAAAAAAGTCTGGCAGAATTTATGTTAGATTTTTGAATGTTGATTTTTTTGTTTATGGAATGGTAAATCTTTTGTTATGCACTATCCAAAATAAAAGACAATCCGATTTTAAACAGTAGATAAAACTGAATATAAAACATGTCAACACCCGGCGCTCATAAGTGTGCAGTGTCTCATAAAATTATTTTATGGAACATTAAGCTTCAGTCTTTCAATTTATTGAGTCGTTGTTAACTGGATGGATTTTTAGGGTTCCGTACCCAAAGAGTAAAAACGGGATCCTATTACTAAGAATCCGCGGTCCGTCTGTCTGTCTGTCATCAGGCTGTATCACCGTGATAGCTAGACAGTTGAAACATAATACAATAAATATTTAAGTGGGACTCCGATACAACAATTTTTTTTGTCGTTTTTTGCGATAATGGTACGGAACCCTTCATGCGCGAGTCTGACTCGCATTAAGCCGGTTTTTATTTTCTATTTCACGTGTCTCTTTACATTTCCATGAAGTTTATTTCTTACTCTTGTGTCGAATAGTATATACATTAATACATAAACACGCCTTTTTCCCAAGCAGTAACTACAGAACATCACCTGCTCATCTTTATATACTCCTTATGCTTTGTTTACGTTCATACATCTGGTCATACACGCACTCCGTTTTTTCTAATTTTATTTTTATTTTTGGCTTCTCGCAGTGTCAATCAAAGTGATTTATTACTGCTTAACGGGACTTCCCTGCGGACACTAAACTATATAGCCTCCAGCGAGGCGCAAATTTCTAAACCTAAGCGACAACGCTGAGGGCTACCCCAGTACGCACACCGTTTATGAATTGGTTTACTATACACCTAGGTAATTTGTAATAGACCTTTGCATGAAAAGCTAAAGACTTACCTGTTAGGTATACGAAATTGAAATGCGTTTGGAGCGTTCCTTGCGAAGAGTCTTTTAGTGATTATTTTAAAAACCCCTACAAGTTTCACGAGCCAAAAACAGCTACTTTTTCAGCGAAAATTTCTTAATAACTACAAAATATATGATAAATAAAAATAATGACGAAAATAAAAACGACACAGGTCCGTCGTCTACAAGGCCTTGAGCTAGACTCAATGCCTCGCGCGAGCGCAACGGTTTATAAGGCATTATTTAGACAATTTATTACAATAAAATAAGTACTCAAAAATATAATATAATGAACATACATAAAAAAAAAAAAAAAAAAAAAAAAAACATACAAGAAGTCGAACATAGAACCTCCTCCTTTTTCGAAAGTCGGTTAAAAATTGGATTCGATTGATAAACAGTTCAAATTTCAAATTATTTACCAGTTATATTTATATTCAACATATTCTTACGCGTAGACGACGCTTTAGCACATCGTAAAATTGCCTTTTTTCCGCGTAGACAACATTTTTTTTAAGTATAAATGTAATAAACCTTGAGAAACAATATTGGTGGCTTACTAGTCTTACTATATGCCCAGGCCATACCATTTTTTGCAGATTATTGTTCGCCACCAGTAAGCTGAAAAAGCAATTGAAAAACCTGGTGTTTCGCGATTACGTAAAAACGTGTTTTAGGAATTTATTTATTACAATTTAATTTGAGCAGTTATCAAAAATATTTATAGTACATTTACTAGACAACTATGTGACACAAAAATTGCATTAAAAGATTTATCATATATCTTGTAGTTATTGAGAAATTTGCGCTGAAGCTGTTTTCTGTTTTTAGCTCGTGAAACTGTAGGGGCTCTTAACTAAATATAAAGTTTTATTTCGCAAATTTCTATAATTTGATGAAGGTATTCACTGTTTAGTTCATAGCAATTGCACTATAATGACTGGCTATAGTAATGTTTCTGCAGTGCTAGTCATCATCTGCCTAGCCTTTTCCCAACTATATTGGGGTCGGCTTCCAGTCTTACCGGATTCAGCTAAGTACCCGTGTTTTACATGGAGCGACTGCCTATCTGACCTCCACAACCCAGTAACTGGGTAACACGGTACCCCTTGGCAAGACTGGTGTCAGATCTCAAGCTTCTGACTACCCGTAACGACTGTCAAAGATCTTCAAAATAACAGCTGGGACCAACGGCTTAACGTGCTTTCCGAGGCACGGAGGAAACTCGGTATGTTGAAAATGGTCACCCATCCACGGACCGACCTCGTCAAGCGTTGCTTAACCTTGATGATCGACCCGTGCGGCTGTTATTATTTAGCCACGAGCTCCTCCTCCTCCTCCAGTGCTAGTAGTTAGTCATATTATGCAGTAAAACTTATCTACTAATACGGTGTCAAATCTCAAGATAATGTTATAATTAACATGAATTCCAACGATAAAGCACAGAAAGGACAAACAGACGTGATGAGAACCCAATTCAAACTAGGAAACCAAAAAAATACCTATCGCTTCTGAATAATATTGTAACAAAGTGGAAAACAATCATTTGTCGCACCGATAAGTTTTTCCGTCAATCCTTCACAAACAAAACTTTTGCTTTCTCAATATTGCTTCGACAAATATGGGTTCCTAGTCATTTGACTTTTATAACTTTATAGCTGAGGCAGTATTTTATGCTATATTTAAAGGATTTGACATGCAGTAGTTTGAATCCACATACTCTGAAAACGGTGTTTTTTTTCGTAATAATTTGATAATGTGACATTCTATCAACTATAAAAATTGTCAAAAATCCCAAATGTATGGGATTGACAAGCACTACCGAAATGTCACGTGCGTGGTCAATCTATATCTATGTATATAAAAATGAATCCCTATTTCACATGGTCACGGCATTACGCGTGAACGGCTGGACCGATTTCGGTTATTCTTCTTTTGTTGTTTGTTATTGCTAGGAGAAGGTTCTTATGAAAAAAAAAATAAGAAAAAATAAGTTGGTACCTTACCTACATAGGTAAGGTAGGTATGAAGGTAGGGTAGGGTAGGTAAGGTAGGGCAGGTAGGGTAGGGTAGGTAAGGTAGGGCAGGTAGGGTAGGGTAGGCAGTTGACGGGAGTGAAGCCGCGGGCACAGCTATCAAATATTTTGGTCATTTTTGAAAAAAAGAAAGAAAGTAAAAATATTTTCACTTCTCATGCTCTGAAATTGCTTATTTGTGCAGGATATAGGCTGCACAAAATCGATTTTTGTGCACAAGTGCATTAACGTATCTACTTATAAATGTATCTATATTAAGGCAAAGAAAATGAGCCATACAGCCAAACACAATAAAAAGTTCACAGATAGAATTTGATATTTTATAATATTTACTTTAATTTATTTGCCTTTTATGTGTTTTCTAAGACATAAAAGATATTAAAATTTAAATTAAAATTCGGTAGGTTATTTAATTAATTTAAAATATACACCGTGAAATTTAAGTGGTTGTTTTCCCGCGGCAGAACGACTTGCCTTAAGGAGTACTTTCGAAGCATGGAGTTAAAGTAAAAAAATAACGATGTTTTTGTTTCAAAATAATTAAAAAAAAAAAACATAAACTCGAAAAAGTGAGTAACAATAGTAACTTGTAGGTACTAGGTACTACGGTGAATAATACGGTGGTGACGCGAGTAGTACCTAGTACCTACAAGTCACTATTGTTACTTACTTTTTCGAGTTGATGAATATTTTTAAAATTATTTTAAAATAAAAACATCGTTATTTTTTTCCTTTAACTCTATGCTTCGAAAGTACTCCTAAAGGCAAGTCGTTCTGCCGCGGGAAAACAACCACTTAAATTTCACGGTGTATATATATTACAAAATTAATTTAATAGTAGGCTGTATAGGTCTGCAGCCCAAGCCTGATATCAATGTCGTAAGATTTAAAAAAAAGCGGCGGGAAACAGGTGCGTTTCGTGCGTTTATTATTTTCTTCAAATTTGCTTGAACTAATTTTACTTTGAATATTAATTAAAGAAATGTTATGTTATACTACTGTTTTATTTCCTCGCAATCGAAATGAAAAGCAGAGCTTATAACTCGTCCACAAAACCATTTTATCCTCGACATTACTATCAGCCCTCGCCGGATAAAATTGGTTCGTTTTGTGCACTCGTTGTAAAATCTACTATTATTCGTGACCCGCACAGGATACACGAGAAATAAGCAAATTTGGTTGTTAACATTAAAATAAAACCCCGTGCGAGACCATAAAGGCTATCTCAGCATGTGCAGCGATATGCAAAAAGGAAATAACGATGCGCTGATATTCTGATATTTGCAATATTAATCGCTGATATTCGTAGAATGTCACGTTGTCAGTCTAAAACTAAATGCAATGGGAAAATGGTCGCCACCGGCACAGCTAGTACCAGGAATACAGACGCGGTATCGCATTACAAAGTCTCCCTTTATCAGTCGCCCTAAAATCCACATAAGCCATAACACATAATGTACTTAAATACACACCACTTAGGTACATTTCCTGAGGCTGTACTCCAACAGAAGTTAGTGCATATTGAATTAGTTTGCGCTTCGGTTGAGAACAACGTGTTTTGAACAACCAGTCAAATATATAGATGTTGGGTTAATGGATAGTTTGTTTAGCTGTGTGGTTCTTCTGCTGGGAATGAAATGGCCAGAGGCAGTATGAATTAATCTGCCTATAATGCAGATCCGCTGCGTGTCGCGGGTTCGACTCCCGCACGGAACAAATATTTGTATGACCTACAGATAGTTGTTCCGGCTCTGGGTGTTGTGTAAGTGAGTTTATATGTTTGTAAACGCACCCACGATACAGGAAGAATTTAAAGTGTGGGGAAAAGTCAAAAAAAATAAAGTTCGCTCTGCTGCAGGACACAGGCCTCCTACCTCTAAGAGGGCACTGTCTCTCAAGCCCACTGGCTGTGATCCTCCACCCGGGCCCGTTGCGGATTGTTTTCGATTTTTAAACGACTTCAAAAAAAGGAGGGGTTCTCAATTTATCGGAATCATTTTATTTATTGACGTTCCCCGATTACTCAAAGACTGGACCGTTTTGGCAAATTCTTCTTTAGTTTGAACGAGTATACTTTCCAGGCGGTCCCATCATCAGATCAGGATCTAATGATGGGATCCTGGAGAAATCGAGGGAACTCTACAAATATTATATGTATACATATAACTATTTTGGTATTTTCATCAATAATGCAATCATTTGCACTCAGAAAGTATCATTTGGTTAAGTGGAACTGATGAAGAAGACCACATTTGGCCACTGGAGCTCCTTAATGCTAAGTATGTCACGGGTATAAGATATATTGAATAGTTTACCAACTATGATGAAGCAAATACTTATAAATAAATGGTACTGATGAAAATGGTACCATCGAACTGATCTGATGATGAAGCCGGCAAGTAGGCACTGGAACTCCGAAATAAAAAAATGAATTTAGTCGTATTTGAAATGATTGCAACCGTCATGAGATTTACTTTGGCTATAAATGATTTTCATGGTAATTGAAGGTACCTACTAAAGCCAATCAAAATAAAAACACTACAAAGCGAATAATAACTTTCTTTTCCGAAGTCGGTGTCTAAAAACGGAAAACAATAGGTACCAAAGACACCGACTTCGGCAAAGAAAGTTATGTATGTATTTACAAGTTACCTATTCCACAGAAACCACACATATTTTCGTGATAAAATGTAGCCATTCGCATTCAGCGGTAGATTAGCTTTCTATCAGTTCTGTGTGTGGGAGAGAGAGTTCTGGTAGAATAGGGCCGCAGGAAACGTAATGTACATTTTACAAAAGTATTAGTTAACGAAGTAGTAGATAAAGTAGCTAGACAGTCTTAGAACTAAATAAAATTGTCAGTCTGTTTACCTATATTATAAAAAGAGTAGAGCAGTGGCGGCCTAGTGGTACGAGTAACGGCCCCGACGTACTTGTCGTAGGTCGTGAGTTCGAACCCAGGCAGGCGCTTTACTTTGTGGAAATTATTTATTTTATTATTTATCGTCACCGCTGCTCAAAAAGCGGTGAAGGAAAACATTACGAGGAAACTGGCATGTCCTAGAACCAACAATTCGAAGGCATATGACATCCACCGACCCGCACTGGGCCCGCGTGGAGGATTTAGACCTATTCCCTCTTTCACAGAGAGGAAGCCTGTGTCCCAGCAGTGGGAACATAAATAGGCTGATGCTGAAGTAAATAGATTGTTACTAAACTGATACCCCAAGAGTACCAAAAACATTTAAATATGGAAATATAAATTAGGGTGCCTTAAATATTCGTAACCTTTGTTCTCCAAAAAGCGACCGTACAATACACGAACATGAATTTCATTAAGAAACGAGCATTTTCAATTGGTTCCAATTGATTCCCATTGAATTGGAAGGCAGTACTTTCAAATACGTGAAAATATTAACGGGTTCAATTCAATTATGGAGGGAATCGGAAGCGGATTGTCGACTGTATTCAAATGTAAATAAACAGTGGATATTATTTTAATGGCTTTTTCAAAGTTGGAGTTATATTTTTAACTCGTGAATTTTGTTTCTACAATTGTTTAGTTTTTCTGACTGTACTCTGGCCATGATGAAGGTAAAAAATTTACTAACAAAGCACTGGCGAGTGAGGTGAGTTAAAATTTTGGGTTCACTCTTATCTAATATTTTAGTCCTTCTAGAACTTGGATATTTTAAGTTTTCAAACTATCTTTCATATGTACTGAGTAAAATCGATGTAAAGACAACTGCAGAGAAACTTCACCCCCTAGAAGTGTATAGATTCTGCTGTCTGTACAACAGATACACAATCCTATAACTAATTCGTTTTATTACCCGACTGCCGAAGGAGGGTAATGTTTTTATCAGTCTATGTATATATGTACGTATGTTTGTTCCTATATGGCGTTCCAGAGACCAAACGCGTTGGCCGATTTTGATTATTCTTACGTCAATCGATTCGTCTTTACCTTGCGAGTGTCACTGGCTACATAAAAATTGGAAAATTGAAAAATTTGCGCGCCATATCGTGGTGGTCCAATTATTTTTCTTCCAAGTCCATCGTGTATCAAAATGAAAGGTATCAAGAATATATAACACTTATATATTTAAATGTACCTAATTCGAAAAATTAAAAAAAAAAAGTTAGTTAAAAAAATCAAAAAACCCGACTGATTAAAAAGCGAACTAAAAAGACGTTATCAAGAAGAAAATCATGCTGTGCAATCGGAGGATACATATTCGCGAGCTAACTGACCAAAACAAGATGTATCCTCCGACACAGTAAAACGCCCATAACTTTTGAACGGCTAAACCGATTTTCATCAAACATAGCGTGTTCAACATAAAAGTGTTCTTCATTTAAATAAAGGCACCTTTCAAACAATAATGAAATCAAAATCGGTTCATCCGTCTAGGAGCTATGATGACACAGACAGATACCCAAATACACAGGTACACACGTACTGTTTGAATCGGAGTATTTTCGCAAAATATAATCTTCAAAATATATTTTTAGCAATAGATTGTCGATCATAGCGTGTCTAGATTGTCGATCTACTAGATAAATTATGTAGCCTGAAATCAAATGTGTTGGGGATTTTTTTTATTTTACTTGTTACATATTTGAAGGTAAATCGGTCGCATCTCAAAATTTCCAATATATTGTCCATGTTCTTTAATCATACCTTTTCGCCTTGCATGATAATTGCTAAAAGAGCACCATTAGGTTTTATGCTGCTTCAAATATATTATGATGTCATTGTTAACAACAATTGTTATGATGTTATGTATTTTACTTGATCTTAAAACTAACCCAAATTATTTCAGGGAAAACATCAGTCACTACGTTTATTTTCAGAAAAAAAACGGGCTATCCAGAGTCAGTAAGCGAAAGCGTCGTCACGGACGAGCACTTCGGCTCAGTGGACCAAAAGAGGTTACGACGACGCCTCGAACGAGTAGTGAGACTACACAGGCATCGGGAAAAACGGACGGACCTACCCCTACATTCTAAGTCATTTACTCCACTCGACTCAAATTCGACTTATCATCCTATTATACAGTAATTTTGGTGTTTCTTGCCAGTTCAACGGATTGGAACCGCACATAAGTAAGAAAAAGAAAAGATAGAAAAAGAGTTTCTGAAGTTTTATAAGTTCCCATGTAGGTTTATATGAATTTGACTTATTGTTGCAGCTTGGCTAAATAATAACAGCCGCACGGGTCGATCATCAAGTTTAAGCAACGCTTGACGAGGTCGGTCAGTGGATGGGTGACCATTTCAACATACCGAGTTTCCTCCGTGCCTCGGAAAGCACGTTAAGCCGTTGGTCCCGGCTGTCATTTGAAGATCTTTGACAGTCGTTACAGGTAGTCAGAAGCTTGAGATCTGACACCAGTCTCGCCAAGGTGTACCTTGTTACCCAGTTACTGGGTTGTGGAGGTCAGATAGGCAGTCGCTCCATGTAAAACACTGGTACTTAGCTGAATCCGGTAAGCCTGGAAGCCGACCCCAATATAGTTGGGAAAAAGGCTAGGCAGATGATGTTGCAGCTTGTTTAAAAATCTCCTCATTCTTCGCTTTCCATCAGCTTTCGATATAAGTTTTATTTTGTTTTGCACAATATTCACATATGTTACTCTATGTGGGCTTCACACGTGTGCCAAATTTCGTATGTGTATATATGTATGTTTATTTGTATGTATGTATGTTTGTCCAAGCATTTATCCCAAACCGGTAATCGGATCATAATTGTTTTTATTTTATTGGATTAGGGAATAATACAAGATTCATGAAAATCGTTTCAGCAGTTGTCAAGATATGCAACATATAACCGACCACCTTAACGACAAACAGCACGAATGTGTAAATCCAGTTGAAAAAAAATGAAATAATGAAAAAAGTGAAAAAAGTGTTTATTCAAAGAAAAAAAAAAAAGAAAAATGGGTATTTTATGGGTATTTTGTCAATCCTTTCGGTAACTTACTTACTAGAACTTGCTCATTTCTTAGTGATGGTGTATCAGAAATTAAAATAAGAAATAAAAGCTTTTCACAAAAAATAAACCAACGACCAAAGCAAAACACTAAAAAGAGGAAATAGTTATTTATGCTACAAGTGCGGAAAGTAGGTAATTTCCGATGAGTGGTAATTTTTTTTCACAAGCGAGCGAAGCGAATGAGTGGATAAATCGTCACGAGTCGGAAATCAACTTACGCAAGTGTATCATACAACATTTTACTATGCATTGTACGAGGAAATAAAAAAATACATCTGAACCAAGCAAGAAATTAATAAAATGGAGCTTATTCAAGGGCGCTCAGCATATCCACAGATTAACTAATAGTTCATAGTTCCTCGGGCATATCTACTGCGCATGTGCACGAGCAAAATATTCATTCTGCCAAACATATATATGTTTGGCAGAATGAATATTTAAAATTAATTTATTGATCAAAATCTAAATCTAGAGTTTAATTAAAAACGCCTTAAATGAAGTATTAGTTTTGTTTTACCTTTTATATGAATGATAATCTATACTTAACTAATTTTTAAAACTTTTCTCAAATAATCAAAACTCTATGCGGCGGGCTGACGTTGGAGTTAAAAATTAAAAGAGTACAGGAAAGTAAAAAGCACTAGTAAAAAAAGTGACACTTTCCGCACAGTTTGGCTGCTTGGAAAACGCTCTTTTCGAGGACATGCATTGTAAAATAAATTTCGTTTCGGCAGTCTGTGTCACAAAACGAAAAAAACATAACAGGTACCAATGATACCAACTGCCGAAACGAAAGTTAGTTTTTAATCTTTTTAGTGTTCTGCTTTGGAAGTTGGTTTATTTTTTGTGAAATAGTTTTTATTTATTGATAGTGTTTGATCACTATCTCAACTGATTTTAAACGATTATGCGGTGGACGATCGAGAACACTTGCCTAGAAGAAAAACACAATAAAAAAACAGTAACCGACGATTTAACATTCGGTCTCATAACTTTTTGCGGTAGTAAAACTGAGTTGCGAGACTTGCATATTTATACCTACATGTTATGTTCTTGATAGAATACATTTTTCCCAGTCTGATTTTTACACAGACGAAACCGCGGGCAGTAACTTGTTTGTCATCTATATGTCAAAGCTCATGCCTGTCTGCTGATGAGCTGACATAATAATTTGATAAGATCTTGCTCTGTTGATTGCTAAGCTCTAATTAATCAAAGCGGAGTAATTACGTTGTGATTATCCTCAAAGCCTGAATTAATAACTATTATGTATATGTTATGGACCAAGTGATTCATACGGCATTATTCATAATGCCCGGGCAATTAGAAAAATGCCCAATATGACAAGGCAACATGATAGATAAAAATATTGTAATAATTACATTTACCGGACTTTCTGAAATTATACGGGCATTAGCCCGTCACTTATTGGGCAAGGTGATAAAAGATGTGTTTTATTAAAATACTAGCTGTGCCCGCGGCTTCGCTCCCGTCATCTGCCCACCCTACCTTACTTACCTTCCTGCCTACCCTACACACCTACATACTACATACCAATTTTTTTTCTAGTGTCATTCTTTTGCGTAGAATCTTAACACCGCGATTCAGAAAATTACTTTAAATGCACAACGCCATCTATCGAATAGCGAATTCAACTGTCCGAGTAACTGGATTGCGTGTGCTGTGATAATTTTACTTCTTGAACACTTTAAATATATCTAACTTTTGATAGAGTGAACCGATTGCGATGAAACGAAAAAGCTAAGTAATTTTTCAAGTTACGCACAATTTTTATGTATAAAAGTTATCTACATTGGTTCCATACATTTTTTTTTTTTTATTTGTGATGGGTTTGCTCTTGACTCTAGTCACATTTCACGTGATGCGTGCACAAATAAACAGACAAACAGACAAAAATTCAAAAAATGCTGGAAATGGGTTCTGTTGGTTATCCTTTAACACCCTAGCTATTTCTTTTGGAATTTTTTTCGATGTACAAAAAATATTTTTCTACAGATTTATTATATGTATTGATTTTAATGTTGACATTGTTCTAACCTAACCTAACATGAAGACATCTCCTTCAAACCTAACCTATCTGTATCGGGGTGCCCTAAGCTCCCGAGCTCGCTTCGCTCGCTCTTGGACTAATTCACTCACCATAGTTATTGAATTGCCTAATCTTTACGTAGCAATATTCGTTTAGACTTTACGTTGATAAGTCTAAAGAATCCTCTGACTGATAATCTTTGCCAGAATCATAAATGACAAGTATGTACTTTCTTTTCTCACAAGTATCATCAGTGCATTTGGACCAAGTTCGATACATTTTTTGCTCATTATCCTTTACGTAAGTGCCATGCACTCTCGAAATGAATCGCTTACTTTTTGGCATTTCGACAACTGCCATCGCTTATGGAATAATAACTTAGGTAAAGCCTCTGAAGGCCAGTTCTCGTATAAACTTAAAACCGTTCAAATTCAAGTCGTAATATCATCACAGTGACAATCAATGTCAAACGGTTGTCAAAACGTAGAGAAATTGGGGTTTTTGGCCAATTGTGACTGCGTTGCGAACTTTCCAAATACTGGAATTGCCCCTCTGTTTTGACAACAGGTTTCGAAAATAGCGTTAATTTTAGCGACCTACTTAAACTTCCTTCTAAATAAACTAAAATTATGATCGTGGAAAAATTGTTTTCATACTGAAAGTACTGATGCAATAACTTTGATTAACTTTGAAAGAAAGCTGCACTATCGCCTTGTATCTTAGATATTTTTACTCTGGGAAAATGCAAGATAGCCTAAAGAAGCGAAGCTGTGGTAAAAAGTTACTAATAAAGTGAATTAAGATTGACTTGGAAACGTCAAAAAGTTACTATTCAACTTGAAACCTTAAATATTTGTACAGAGATATCAAAAGGGATTAGTTCGTATTCTCCCTTTGGTACAATAGTTGTGGTCACAAGTTCTGAAGCGTGGTCAGGTTGCGTTGTAGGCTTATATTAACTTGGAAAGCTTTTTTTACCTGTTAAGATTTCTGGAGCCCTGGTACAATCAGATTAACACAATACCTATGGGAAAAATTTAAACAAAGAAATATTAGGTATTACTTGTGAATGACGATTAATAATTTTCATCGTCAGATATCGTCTGTCAGATAGGTATAATCAAATTTAATAGCAAAAAGCAAACTTCACACAACCGTCATTAAGATGAAATCGATCTGTACCTGTGTCCCCTTAATAAGCAACACGTTTTTTTAATTATATACATACTTTTACCATCTGATTAAAAATGTCCCATAGAAACGTACTACTAGGATGAATGTATCTTATGTTGCAAACCATGCCTGTCCGTGGTGTGCGACATGGTCTACCCGTGCTTTTTGTGCAAATCCGTTCAGTCGCTATCTTATCTTATCTTATGAAGGGGCCGAGAAATACCTCGGACACTTCGACCCATTGGGATCTTTTGTGGTCCCCTAGATAACTTACTCCTCCTCATTCTCGTTGAAAACTGTTTTCATGAGTTTTACAACGAGACTAGGAGATATGAGCCTATAATCTTCTGGTTTTGGGTATCCAACCCCTAGGAGACTCATTCGCTTACCAGCCAGTGCATCGCATGTGCACAGTAGGTGCTCCATGCGTTCCGTATGTTCCCCACACAACCTGCACATGGGTGTCGCGGTTAGACCCATCTTCATGAGCATGTCGTTGGTTCCAAAGTGCCCAGTAAAGGACCCAAGCAGGTAGCGGATTTGCCCACTGCTCATGTTCCAAATGCAATCCCGGGCTTTGAAAGTGGAGCCCAGGAATCTCTTGGAGTGTTGTAGACCGGTAGTAGACAGCCAACAAGTTCGTTGTCTGTGATCTGCAAACTCCCTAAATGCGGCTTTTACGAGACACGTCGAGATGCCTACACATGGTTCTGGACCCACAAAATCATTCGCTGAGCCCTCCCTTGCCAGTTCATCAGCCACTTCGTTACCATGGAATCCTTTGTGCCCAGGGACCCACATCAGTCTTACCCTGTTGTGCTTCCCAAGCCTGTTTAGGGTTTGGATAGCATCCAGAATAAGTCCGGAGTCCACTTTGTAGGATGCCATGGCTTTGATTGCAGCCTGACTGTCACTAAGAATATATATGGATTTACCTTTGGTCTCTCTATCTATATTCTCTTGAGCATAAGTTATAATGGCATATGTTTCCGCTTGGAATACAGTTGCCATCTTCCCTAAGCTTTTGCTACATTTGTAGCCTTTTGCGTATATGCCCGCTCCTGTACCTGATTCCATTTTGGATCCATCAGTGTACCACACCAGACTATCTTGTTCTGGTGGATCAAGTCCCTTCGTCCAGTCCTCTATTGTAGGGATTTGGACCTTGAAAGACCTCTCAAACACAAACATAGTTTGCATTTTATCGGATAACATGCTTGTTACCCGATCCAGGTTTTCATTCTCATCGAACTTTGTATGGTTAGTCTTTGGCTTAGAGGCATCACATAGTCCAGCGACAGCGAGACGATGTAATGTCTTCCTTGCCTCGAATTCAACCATCATATGCAGAGGAGGGATATTGAGGTATCTCTCAATCGCTGCCGTAGGTGTTGTCCTGAAAGCACCCGTGATGCCGAGACACACTGTTCTTTGTAACCTGGTGAGTGGCGCTTTGCACGAGGCAAGCTTTGTTCTTGGCCACCACACTATGCTGCCGTATGTGATAATAGGTATTATCATTGTCCGGTACAGCCATCGTATCACTTTGGGCTTTAGCCCCCAAGTTTTACCGTAGGTAGAACGACACATGCCGAACACTCGTAAGGCCTTTGTCGTAATATTTTCCACATGAGTTTTCCACCTGAGTTCTTTATCAAGCGTTACACCCAGATATTTAACTTCGGTGGACCAGGGCAGTTTTATTCCATTGAGGGAGAGCTCTCCTAGGTTTCCTAGTTGTCTCTTCCTCGTGAAGGGAATAATGACTGCTTTGCTTGGGTTGATAGAGAGGTGGTTCACTGTACACCATTCCTCTGTCATCCTCAATGCCTGTTGTAATAATCCAGACACTATGTTCGGGAATTTACCATTGACCATTATAGCTATGTCATCCGCATAGCCTACTGTGTAGAATGGTCCGGTATTAAGTTCAGTAGCTAAGGTGTGATTAATTAATAAACGTCCAAACGTCATTTCATCACTTTCTTAAAAATAATATGGTCCTTCTATTTTAATCTCTTACATTAGTGAATAAAATAATAATAAAAATACTGCTAAAAGGAAAAGCTTAGCACATTCATATAATTCAGAAATTAAAATCGGCTGGGAAGCGTTCGGGAAGTTGCGCGGTATCTTCTCTCGTCCAACTTACCGCAGTGTCTCAAGACGAAAGTCTATGACCAGTGTGTGTCGCCAGTGATGCCATAGGCTCTGACATATTGTCGCTCACAATGGGCCTCATCAGAAAGCTTACAGTCACCCAAAGGGCAATGGAGAGGGCTATGCTCGGAGTTTCCTTGTGTGATCGAATCAAAAATTTAGAGATCTGCAAGAGAACCAGGGTTACCGACATACCCCGAAGAATTGCCAAACTTAAGTGGCAGTGGGCTGGGAACATTGCTCGCAGAACGGATGGCCGATGGGGCAGAAGGGTTCTGGAGTGGCGACCGCGAACCGGAAGGCGTTGCGTTGGAAGCCCGCCTACCAGGTAGACCAATGACCTAGAAAAGGTTGCGGGGATCCACTGGATGCGAGACGCAACGGACCGATCAATGTGGCGACGCTTGGGGGAGGCCTATGTCCAGCAGTGGACGTCTTTCGGCTGATATGATGATGACAGTTATGAAAAAAAAATTCAGTGGTACATAACTGGAGTTACTATACAAAAGCGAGGATTGAAAGAGGTACAAGTGTTAGTTTGAAACAAAACTTTTTATTAAAATAACTTAAAAAAATAACTTAAAGAAATTGAAGTAATTTATAACTTTGTAGTCAGTTGTATTTTTTTATGAAAGAGTTTTTATTTTTCAATTTTTAGTTATAGTACATAATGAGCAAGTTCAATAATATATATATCCATAATGCCCGAGGTTATGGCTGAATAGATTACCCGAATAACATTAAACTTGAACATAACCGGTGAAATGAGAGTCTACCAGGGTGAACTGTACATATCTGCGTACTTACTCTTTAGAGCGTATGAAGTGATGTGTTATGTTATGAAATGGCGTAAACAATAAACAGAAATGCGATTGCAGCAATCCCGAGAGATTTGCCGTTGTTTATTGAAGACTTCTGTTTTATATCACCGAAGTTCTTCATCAGGTCTTGATAAAATTTAAATGGAACCACAGTTGTAAAAAGTTCTGAGGGAAAACATAAAAAATACAGTCGAATTGAGAACTTCCTCTTTTTTGAAGTTAGTTAAAAAAAGCATAAATGTTACAGAAAAAAATCACTTTCCATCTTTTCCGTCGCAAAAAAAACACACCATAGCATTTAGCTACAAACAAACGCCATATTAAACGTTTCCCAGCTGTCAATAAGGAAAGAGGTTCCCATTGTTTCTGACAACGCAAGAAAGATGAATGTCGAAACAAACGCGAGAAACAACACGGAATGTAGGAAGAAAAGGGGAAAGATTCGTTTTGATTGATCCATCTCAATCAATTGGATGTATTTCCCATAGAGCTCGGCATATAATATAATCTCTCTTTTCCAAAAAAATTGTACAATTTGAACATGATAAATACATTATTAAAGCTTTTAAATATTTATACATAAGAATGAAGATGAGCAACTGCGCTTGATCCAGGTCGAGCCTGTATTTCAGGACGCAGTTCAATCACCCGAGTTTAGAGAAGGCATTGATACTACCTGTTGCGAACGAATCGTTTCGTTCCCTGGTTGTTATTTCGTTGCAACACTGAGTCAGCCCGCTGTCATCGATATTTGACAGTTGTTGGTTGAGTTGACATTTGAAACGAGTCTGAAAATTGTAACCGACATGGCTAGACGTGATACGGTGTGGTCTTGCTTGGATTTATTTGTTATCGTCGCTATCCGCGCTGTGGTATTGTGCTCCACCTGTTTATTTGTTTTTGTGTATATTTCGCGCGCAGCGAGGGAATTTTGGCGGGAGCGTGTCTAGGTGTCTGCAGAGAATCTTTGCCCCAGACCACGTCCCTTTATTTTATACATATAACCTAACCTAACCTAACCTAACCCTTTATTATATACATATCTTCCTCTATAACCCTCGACCGGACTCGGGATTGACCAGGAGCCCACCGCGGGAACAAACGTGAGTATTATTTGTGAGTTGTGCCGTCGTGTCCCACTTCCCACCTGTCTCACAGGAACCAGTATCTCAAAGAACGAACTTCGAACGAGTTTCGCGGGAATAGACCTGGTAGGATCCAAGAGTCTCAGCACTGCTATGGGCCCCAGCGTTTGCCTCTTGGCTTTGTGAGGCCTGTATTAAACACTACCATATTAATATAAATTATCATATAACTGCCCTTTTCCGATATTACATGGGATAGGCGCAACACCTTTGTCTCCTACTATTCTGTCCTGCAAACTGTTCTTTCATACTAATATTATGTATAAGTGCAAAAGTATGTTAGTCTGTCTGCTTAAGTTTTCATGTCTAAATCACTTAACGGAATTTATGAGATGGTGGTCAAGCGCGAGCCTATATAAGAAAACAAAAATGAAGCTTGGCACACAGTTAGACTACAACCTCGATTGTTACATCTGATACTTTCGTAAATCATCCCGTTAGTATGTTCCCTTGGGATTATAAATGTCAGATACAGCTAAATAGGATTAAGCCTACCTACTTAGTGACATATAGGTGTCAGATTATAGTCGTGGGCGCAAAATTTGGGATACGGGTAAACTAGAGAAATATCTCCTGTAACTTCTACACACTGAGCAGTTCATAGGCCGGTATGTGTCATATCTCGGCTACCATGTCCGAACGATCACTGTCGCTCTCCATGAACCATATCGACACCCTACGCAACACTAGACTCCACAGAGTACCAAACAAAGGTACTTATCATTTTAAGTAAACAAATCATGACAAGATCCGACATAAATATATTTTTTTACGCGGGAAAAACCGCGGGAAGATGTTTTTACTTTAACAGATAATAAAATACTTGGCCCTAAAAAATACTGCTAAAAGGAAAAGCTTAGCACATTCATATAATTCAGAAATAAAAATCGGCTGGGAAGCGTTCGGGAAGTTGCGCGGTATCTTCTCTCGTCCAACTTACCGCAGTGTCTCAAGACGAAAGTCTATGACCAGTGTATGTCGCCAGTGATGCCATAGGCTCTGACACATTGTCGCTCACAATGGGCCTCATCAGAAAGCTTACAGTCACCCAAAGGGCAATGGAGAGGGCTATGCTCGGAGTTTCCTTGTGTGATCGAATCAAAAATTTAGAGATCTGCAAGAGAACCAGGGTTACCGACATACCCCGAAGAATTGCCAAACTTAAGTGGCAGTGGGCTGGGAACATTGCTCGCAGAACGGATGGCCGATGGGGCAGAAGGGTTCTGGAGTGGCGACCGCGAACCGGAAGGCGTTGCGTTGGAAGCCCTCCTACCAGGTAGACCAATGACCTAGAAAAGGTTGCGGGGATCCACTGGATGCGAGACGCAACGGACCGATCAATGTGGCGACGCTTGGGGGAGGCCTATGTCCAGCAGTGGACGTCTTTCGGCTGATATGATGATGACAGTTATGAAAAAAAAATTCAGTGGTACATAACTGGAGTTACTATACAAAAGCGAGGATTGAAAGAGGTACAAGTGTTAGTTTGAAACAAAACTTTTTATTAAAATAACTTAAAAAAATAACTTAAAGAAATTGAAGTAATTTATAACTTTGTAGCCAGTTGTATTTTTTATGAAAGAGTTTTTATTTTTCAATTTTTAGTTATGGTACATAATGAGCAAGTTCAATAATATATATGCCCATAACGCCCGAAGTTATGCCTGAATAGATTACCCGAATAACATAAAATTTGAACATAACCGGTGAAATGAGAGTCTACCAGTGTGAACTGTACATATCTGCATACTTACCCTTTAGAGCGTATGAACACATCATTATGTTATGAAATGGCGTAAACAATAAATAGAAATGCGATTGCAGCAATCCCGAGAGATTTGCCGTTGTTTATTGAAGACTTGTTTATATCTCCGAAGTTCTTCATCAGATCTTGATAAAATTTAAATGGAACAACAGTTGTAAAAAGTTCTGAGGGAAAACATAAAAAATACAGTCGAATTGAGAACTTCCTCCTTTTTGAAGTTCGTTAAAAAAAGCATAAATGTTACAGAAAAAAATCACTTACCTTCTTTTCCGTCGCAAAAAAAACACACCATAGCATTTAGCTACAAACAAACGCCATATTAAACGTTTCCCAGCTGTCAATAAGGAAGGAGGTTCCCATTGTTTCTGACAACGCAAGAAAGATGAATGTCGAAACAAACGCGAGTAACAACACGGAATGTAGGAAGAAAAGGGGAAAGATTCGTTTTGATTGATCCATCTCAATCAATTGGATGTATTTCCCATAGAGCTCGGCATATAATATAATATTTCTTTCCCAAAAAAATTGTACAATTTGAACATGATAAATAAATTATTAAAGCTTTTAAATATTTAAAGATAAGAATAAAGATGAGCAACTGCGCTTGATCCAGGTCCAGCCTGTATTTCAGGACGCAGTTCAATCACCCGAGTTTAGAGACGGCATTGATACTACCTGTTGCGAACGAATCGTTTCGTTCCCTGGTTGTTATTTTGTTGCAACACTGAGTCAGCCCGCTGTCATCGATATTTGACAGTTGTTGGTTGAGTGGACATTTGAAACGAGTCTGAAAATTGTAACCGACATGGCTAGACGTGATACGGTGTGGTCTTGCTTGGATTTATTTGTTATCGTCGCTATCCGCGCAGTGGTATTGTGCTCCACCCGTTTATTTGTTTTTGTGTATATTTCGCGCGCAGCGAGGACATTTTGGCGGGAGCGTGTCCAGGTGTATGCAGAGAATCTTTGCCCCAGATCACGTCCCTTTATTATATACATATCTTCCTCTATAACCCTCGACCGGACACGGGATTGTCCAGGAGCCCACCGCGGGAACAAACGTGAGTATTATTTGTGAGTTGTGCCGTCGTGTCCCAATTCCCACCTGTCTCACAGGAACCGGTATCACAAAGAACGAACCCCTAGCGATAGACCTGGTAGGATCCAAGAGTCGCAGCACTGCAATCGGCCCCAGCGTTTGCCTCTTGGCTTTGTGAGGCCTGTAATAATATAAATACCACCATATTAATATAAATTATCATATACCTGCCCTTTTCCCATGTTACATGGGATAGGCGCAACACCTTTGTCTTCTACTATTCTGTCCAAACTGTGGCAAACTGTTCATTCATACTAATATTATGTATAAGTGCAAAAGTATGTTAGTCTGTCTGCTTAAGTTTTCATGTCTAAATCACTTAACGGAATTTGATGAAGCTTGGCACACGGTTAGACTACAACCTCGATTATTACATCTGATACATTCGTACATCATCCCGTTAGTATGTTCTCTTGGGATTATAAATGTCAGATCCAGCTAAATAGGATCGGGATTTGACCTACCTACTTAGTGACAGATTATAGTTGTGGGCGCAGAATTTGGGATACGGGTAAACTAGAGAAATATCTCCTGTAACTTCTACACAGTTTTAATTTGTTATAGAGTCGATTACTATCACTGTGGTACTAAATACTACTCTGGACTTGGAAACACTGGACTGGAAAAGGAAACACTGAGCAGTTCCTAGGCCGGTATGTGTCATGTCACGGCCACCATGTCCGAACGATCACTGTCGCTCTCCATGAACCGTATCGACACCCTACGCAACACTAGACTCTACCCAGTACCAAACAAAGGTACTTATCATTTTAAGTAAACAAATCATGACAAGATCCGACATAAATTTATTTATTTACGCGGGAAAAACCGCGGGAAGATGTTTTTACTTTAACAGATAATAAAATACGTGGCCCTAAAAAAGTACGTTGAAAGCACTTCTGTCATTTTCGCCGTTCTATGCTACCCGTTTCTAAGACGCAATTACTTAGCACGAATATTTCGTGCCCGCACAATGTACGCTGCGCACAAGTTTTGGCTGTCAAAACGCCCGTTAATTTCTATGTGTAAACGAGAACACTGCTGACACGGTTGGCTTGGATTTTCATTATTTGTTGTATCTTTATGCAAATAAATATATCTGAATCAGAAGTTAAGATAGTGCTATCTCTAGCAGTAGCCGCTGGGACATCGCCATGCTCTGTAGTACTTCCTAGGGAGAGGCGCCATCTATAAGTATAAGAGGATACAATATAGCCGTTAGCCCTAACGGCTTTGCAAGCGTGAAATGATTGCCCAGAAGGCATTTTCGAAAATCGGTGAGAAACAATTTAAGAGGCTTTTTAGGCTCGATTGCAAAGCGGCTTTTAAGGACAACGTAATGGAATTTCGAGAAAATTTGGGAATTTTAGTCGTTCAAATTAATATATTTTAATGCTGGATAAGTTTAGTACAATTTTAAGGCGGTTTTTACAAAAAATAAAGCCTTTTTCTAATATATTCTAATATATATTCACGAACGAAACATACAATATATTTCTACAACAATACAACACAATAACAATACAATACAATACAAAACAAACAATACTTTAAACGAACAATTTTTTTTTTTTCCGTGAGTGTGTCCGTGGCATCAACAGTGTGCCTTATCAGAATATCAGCGCAGTGATATTTTCTTTTTAATATCGTTGCACATGCTGAGATAGGAGCCTTTTTGGTCTCGCACGGGGTTTTTTATATTTTATTATTGTTTGTGTTTTGCTTATCTCGTGTCTCCTGTGCGGGTCGCAAATAAATATTTTATCTTTTCTTTCTTTCTTTTTCTGTGAATTAATATTTCGGGTTAACTTGCGTGCTGGTGAAACTTTGTCGATCGTGGGTGCGTTTACAAGCATTTAAGTTCACATACAGTTATAAGCATTAGCATTATAGCTTTTTTTAATCGACTTTAAAAAGGAGGCGGTTCTCAATTCGACAGTTTTTTTAGGGTTCCGTACCCAAAGGGTAAAAACGGTACCCTATTACTAAGACTCCGCGGTCCGTCTGTCTGTCTGACTGTCTGTCACCAGGCTGTATCTCATGAAAATGACACACACACACAGATGATGTATTTCTGTTGCCGCTATAACAACAAATACTAAAAACAGAATAACATAAATATTTAAGTGGGGTTCCCAAACAAAAAACGTGATGTTTATGCTGTTTTTTTGCGATGATGGTAAAAAAAAACCCTTTGTGCGCGAGTCTGTCTCGCACTTGGCCGGTTTTTTATGTGTTACCTCAGAACTTTTTACTAGGTAAATCGATTTTGATGATTCTTTTTCATTTAAAAGCTGTTGCTTCTCATGTGGTCTCATTTAAATTTCATCATCTGGTGTACTTTGGAGATATACAACAGAGTTCTTCAATAAATGAAGGCCAATGTCTCGGGATTGCTGCAATCGCATGTCTGTTTATTGTTTACACCATTTCATAACATAACAATTTACACAAGATCACGCCGGTAAGCTCTAAAGTGGTACGCAGACTAATTTCATCAGTTCTGTTAAATTTACTAATGGGTAATTTATTCTGGTATAAAATAAAACCGACTTCCAAATAAAAATACTACAAAGTGAAAAATAACTTCAATTTCGGCAGTCGGTGTCAAAAACCGAAGAAATAAAAACACGGACTGCCGAAATTGAAGTTATTTTTCACTTTGTAGTGTTTTTATTTGGAAGTCGGTTGTATTTTCTTGTAAAAAAAGTTTTTCTATTCCTTCTTGTCTGTGTGCATAAATTGTTAAATAAATAAATAAACAGCCAGACCCGGAAGAACAGTCTGTAGGCCATACGAATATTTGTTCCGTGCGGATGTTGAACCTGCGAAATGCAGCGCAGATTGCTCAGCCACTGCGCCAACCGTGCTCTAATTATTTTTGTTTTATTTATTCGGCATACCATAAATAAATAATAATTAAAAATAACTAAAAAACACGCTTTTGACCGAAAACCAAAATAAAAAGTAGAAAAAAACAATAATTATTAATTAAGAACAGTGTGATTAACAAAAGTAAATATATTATTGTAAAAAAGCGTGAGGCGTTTTTAAGATATTTTCAAAATGACTACTAATTTTACCAATATCTGTCAATAAAGTATTATATCAATTGACATCAAGCACCCCACGCTTTTGTACAATATTTTTTTTTTGTTAATCACACTGGTCTTAATTTAAATTTATTGTTAATTAATTTCAACTTTTTAAATTGGTTTTCTATTAAAGCGTTTTTTTTTTGTTTTTTTATTTTACTATTATTTATTTTTTACTTTTTAGTTCAATCTCTTATCCTGAAGATCCTGGTAAGGATAATTGGGCAAACTATTTAAATTATTACATTGTCATCGGTCCTTGATAAGTGTGCTAAGTTTCAAATTAATCCGACGTTTTGAAGGGGGTGAAAATTACGTTCAAAGATTCCGTTACATTGATACATAGATTCATTGATACATACATACCAATGCGTGTTAAAAAGTATAAAAAAGAATAACTTACGAAAATATAAAAAAATATGAGTCACATCCGCGTAAAACGGTAATCGCTCAGCATAATTACTGATTTTGTTACCTGTGATTGTACAGCAAATGTAATGCCTGCTTATATTTACTACTGTACTGCCTGTGTATATTCATTTGAATGATCATCTGAACAGCTTTTATCCTATCTCTCTACATTACTATCGCCCTGGTATTTAGCACTCTAATCTCCAAGCCCATTCTTAAATAAAGCCCACGTACATACCTATGCAATGTTTTCTAAATTTTCTCACAGTTTTCACAAGTTCTCATCTCTAAAGGTAGACCTTCCGAGCTCAGTGTCTCCGGCGACACTGAAAACTCCCGGAAAGAAGGTCCTAAGCGCCTCGTAATTCAAGTCACTTACGCGCTCCAGTCAAACTACTATTGCTGTCGCTGCAACTGTGGCGGCCATTGCGATCGAGGTATTCATTTTGATGAGACATCTATCTATTCAACAACCGTCATTTGGCCGCTATATGTCACCCTAGTATTAAGCCCTCTAATCTCCAAGCACTTTCGTAAACAACATCCGCATATACACGCCATGCGTTTCTAATTCCCTCTCATTTTTTACTGGTGAAGGCCTTGCCTAAACGCTGCGCTGTCTGCAAATACATGTCGTCCTAGTATTAAGCCTTCTGATCTCCAGTCCCAGATCTTTGTTGCGGCCTATCCGCATGTACACGCCATGCGTTTTAAATTCCCACACATTTTTCAGTAGTGAGGACCTTCCCTAATCCTGCGACTAAATGCCCTCTGCATTACTGTTGCCCTAGTATTAAGCCCACTAAATCTCCAAGCACTTTCTTAAACAGTACCCGCATATCCACGCAATGTGTTTCAAATTTTCACACATTTTTCACTAGTGAAGGTCCTTTCCTAACCCTGAGACTAAACGAGGCATGAACCAAACCCTTGCCCGCAAACCACTTTTAATTATTCAACTGGGTTCCGTAAAACATAGGCTATTTTCTGCGCGCTGTCGGAAACCCTAATTTTATAATGTTGGTAACGGGCGTTTTTAAAGGGTTTATAATGGTATTATTAAATCTTTTTTTGGGTTTTTATTTTTGGTTGGTACGTGCTTGGTGTTATAATGGGCTGGAATGGACAACATGCAGGGGGCTAGCGTGCTGATAATTGGCCGTTCCTTTTATTTATGAGAAGAGAGTGAACTTGAATTTAGTTTTTAGTAACTAGAAGAACATTTCATATCATTTTTTGGAGAAATAAATATAATTCAATAATAATTAATATAATTTAATTTAATATCCCGTTTTACTTTCTATCATAGAAACATCTGCCCCCTAACATGATGTGCCACTTTCATCACGAATAAGTCGTTAAAAGGGGATAGCGCTATTCATCCTGTATAGCTCCGTCTCTCTCTATATGCAATGCACGTCATAGTAGGCCTGAATTAATATTATGCAGAGGTTTTGCGTAAAATTTATCTCAGAAAGTACTGGTCCGATGTTTAAATTCTTCATTTTTCTGATAGAAAGCTACAATAATACTGAGTTTTAAAGAAGTTTTTTTTTTTAAACCGGCCAAGTGCGAGTCGGACTCGCGCACGAAGGGTTCCGTACCATTATCGCATAAACGGCAAAAAAACACGTTTGTTGTATGGGAGCCCCACTTGAATATTTTTTTTATTCTGTTTTAGTATTTTTTGTTATCGCGGCAACTGAAATACATCATTTGTGAAAATTTCAATTGTCAAGCTATCACGGTTCATGATATACAGCCTGGTGACAGACAGACAGACAGACAGACAGACGGACCGTGGAGTGGTAGTAATAGGGTCCCGTTTTTACCCTTTGGGTACCTAAAAATGCATCTCTGTGGAATAAGCCGCAGGAGCGTAATAGCTATTCAGTGTTAAGAAGCAAAAGTATTACTAATATCCGGAAGATCAATAAAATTATCATTATCTGCCTGCCCTTATCCCTTAGAAGTTACTTGAGGTCGGCGCAACGCGTTTTCTTCTTCCATTCCGTCCTGTCAACCATCACGGTATCCCTTTTCTTGCAAATCAACAAAATTATGTTAGGATGAAATCATCATCATCATCATCATCATATCAGCCGAAAGACGTCCACTGCTGGACATAGGCCTCCCCCAAGCGTCGCCACATTGACCGGTCTCGTGCGTCCCGCAACCAGCGGATCCCCGCAACCTTCACCAGGTCATCGGTCCACCTGGTGGGAGGCCTTCCAACGCAACGTCTTCCGGTTCGCGGTCGCCACTCCAGAACCTTTCTGCCCCATCGGCCATCCGTTCTGCGAGCAATGTGCCCTGCTCACTGCCATTTAAGTTTGGCAATACTTCGGGCTACGTCGGTAACCATGGTTCTCTTGCGGATCTCCACATTTCTGATTCGATCACGCAAGGAAACTCCGAGCATAGCCGCATCTCCCTTTGGGTGACTTTAAGCTTTCTGATGAGGCCCATTATAAGCGACCACGTCTCAGGGTGAAATGGTATTAACAGAAAGTCATGCAATTCATCACATAATAACATCGATTTAAAACTTAAAAACAAGTCGAGATAAGGTCATCAGCCTCTCCGATTAGAACTTCGGAAAACCTATCAAAACTAATCAAAAAGTAATAAAATCGCCTCAAAACTTATAGTTTGGAAAAAAGCATTAAACTCATTTGTGCCTACCCTTAATTCCCAGATGGTGATAATAAAAAAAGAACTTGTGCGATAAACTTGGATTTACGAGCCAACTATATATTACAAATAACTGGCTAATCTAGGGTTGTCAAAACCAAAAATGCTGGATGGATGCAAAAGTTTAAAAAAAAATAACACGATGTAGGCACGCTATTGTACAGTACCGTAAACGAACTACTTTTTAAAGTACATTTTATTTAACCAGATTTTTATATAAAACGTATTGTGTGCCAACAAGAATGTTGAGACATCAATTTATGTAATTTAAAGAAATAGTTATTGGTTGGTTTAATTCGTTTCGATTTTTACACGACAATAATTATTTAGATATTTAAGTTATATAATTAAATCACTTGATGATCCTTACTTTGGTATGAACTTCGAGAATTTGTACCAAAATAATTTAGTCCCGACACAATAGCCGAGTATATTTCAATTCATTTACTTTTTTTCAGACTTGACAAAACTCAAAATGAAGATAATTCAGCCAAAAATCAATCTGCCGAGCCTTTTGCAAGTAATTACATTCGGTTCATTTTCCAGTATAAACGTCGAATGCAACTGAATACCAATATTTAAGCTGGAGTAACTGACCTAGATAACTCCGTAACTAGCAAGATTATCGAGTAATAAAACAAGTGAAGGCCGTGCCAACCCTACTCCTAGAGAGATAGTTACTCTGACCGGGGCTGCATCCGACCGAAGCCACAACATTGAGAATTAGTTAGCGGCGAGCATCCGGGTTTGATGCCCGGCTCGGTAAAACGTTTAATTATGTTGTTGCTGCAGGGGATGGGCATTATGACCGATAATGCTGTAATGATGGTTCGGTGGTTCATGATCTAGTTACGGTCAGCGACAAAATGCGATTAACACTGCTACTTTTACACATCATCATCATTTAATTTGGCAAACGATGTTTGATTTATCCGTTTTGTACCATTCCATAAACCATTTACATTATAATTTTATGTTCTAATCAGTTCAGGTTTTAATTGAATATTTCATTCAATAATTAAGATTTAGGAAACTAAAGTGTTAATTTACTTTTGTTGCTGGCTTACCTACGTATTTTCATAAAGTGTTTCTCATGGCCGCCGTTTTGCCGGTTCTTTTCCATAGGAAACGACCAACCCAAACCGTGCAACTTTTGTCGACGTTGTTTAAGTGCCCATGTAGGTATAAGCTATGTGGAATAAAAATTTAAATTTTGAATTTGATTTTGACCAGCTTATTTTTATCTCACTGGGGTGGTTCCCAGTGATCACAATCGGCACATGAAAGAGGGCTAATGGTGCCCACAGACGTTGCAAAGCTGGTTTCTTTGCAACGCCTGTTAGATAACATCCCTGGGGGTGATACAAGAACCTACTTACTCAACTTGAAAGCTTGAGCTACATAAACTTACTTAAAACGATATGTGACCAAGTACGCTATATTATTTACTCGTAGCAAAACAGTAAAACATGTTTTAAATGTTTATTTTCTACAGAAATTACATACTGGTAGAAGCCATCTAAAGTAATTCGTAAAATGAAACTTCATCTTCCTGCCCTTGTCCCATGTTACTTGGGGTCGGCGCAATACGTTTTCTTATTCCATACCGTCCTGTCCCCCGTCACGCCATCACTGACTCCCTTTTCTTTCATATCACTCCTCACACAGTTCATCCTTAACGAAACAATACCTATTTATTTTATCTTCCAATATTTCCCTCAAACAGTTTTAAATATTAAAATCAGACCATCGTGTTAGCCAGTCACTGAGTTGAGAAGGTAAATAAGTAAAGTAGATAAGTCTCTGTATGAAAAACTCTGGACGGTATTTAGCTGCAAACGACGCCACTCAAACAATATTATTATGATTTTACTTCCCGACACATTTTTATTTCTTGCTGCATAATTTATCACTGCTCTCTGAAACGGTGAAGGAAAACATCGTGAGGAAACCGGCATGTCCTAGAACCAATAATTCGAAGACATGTGACATCCACCAACCCGCACTGGGCCTGCGTGGTGGATAACGGCCCATTCCCTCTCACAGAGAGGCCTGTGTCCCAGCAGTGGGAACATTAATAGGCTGATGATGTGATGTGTGATGTGACATAATTTATCGAGTAGTAGACTTGCTTCGATCGACAATCAATTGAACACATAATTATGACACGATATCTTGCGTAAATACCCTGAACCAATTTGGCGTAACAGTAAAAAATGTTAGGAATTGGGCGGTTTTTCTGAAACTGTCATTTTTATACGGCACTTTATTTTTTGGTCCAATTTGAATGATGTTCTTTCTATAAAAGTTACGGCCAGGACAAGAAAAAAACTCATGAAAAAAGCTTTTTTTAGTAGCAAGTAACAACCCTAGTTGTGAGATAGATAGCAACCATGAGCGGAACAGATGCACTCGATGGATGGCCGAAATAGTGTAAATTAAATTAATGTTCCGAACGCCGCTAGGTGGCACTACTGGCCCAGTTAGTTGGCATCCAAGTTTAAGACTATACTTTATGTGTTATGGTCTACTGTGCGAAGAAAGTAAGTACTAAGTTTTTTGTAAAACATTTATTTAAGCAATGTCAGTCAATTATTTTACATACTATTAAATATTCATATCAGTGTTCAACAAACAATAGGTATTAATTTAACCATTTACACACACACATATATACAGACAAGAAGAAGGAACAGAAAAATAGGTACATAGGTAATGCTTATTTCAAATGAAACCTCTTCCAGCATACCTGCGAGAAAAAAGATAAAAAAAGAGAAATATAAACACATAAAACAATTCAGAGCTAAATAATGTACAATATTAGACACATATAAAATATACTGTCACATAAGTACATACATATAAAATAAATATTATAACAATAACTATGTACCTTAAGTAGTGGTAGTGGTAGGGACTCCTTTTTCCGCAATTAGACTCTCATTTGGTCCGTTGTGCATGGGCCTACTACCTACCTTATTATATATATAAAAATAAAATAATACAGAAATATATGCAACTATGAAGGAATGGAAAGGTAGTGTCTTTTACTCTTCTTTTAAAACTGTAAGAGGTATGATAAGGTTTGGTATGTTTTTTTTGTACAAATACAACCGTAAAGCCATAAAAATTATTTAATTTTATTATTTAATATACATACCATACCTACTTTCCACGACGTAGACAGAAACTACAAAACACCTACTGCTACAATCGATTTATCATTTTTGTGTTTTATAAATAGTAAAGGCACTGCCATCATCATTATCTTACTCTCATCCTAATTAATTTGTGGTCGGCCCTTACACATCTTCTCTCATACTTTTCGATTAGTCTGAATTGCAGTAAAACACAAAATATTTAATTTACGAAATAGTTTATTAAAAGTTAGACACTATGAAACTGACGCAGATTTTATCTTTACACTGTATTAGCGCTTACTATGGCCACCGATATTATCTTAGCCAGACTACAAATAAGAAAAAGAAAACAACTTCATTCTTACCAAGAAACTGTACCACAATATGTTTCTTCAAACTAAAAACTAATAAAAGAAAGATTAATCTTTTTATCAAAAATATCGTAGCACAATGCTACGCCAGTGCTACGCGGTGCTACGCCGTAGCAATATTGCTACGAGACTGGCCCCTTGTTTGTTGACAAAGCCTTGGAAAAATAAAAGATTGTAGTGGAAAATAATAATGGATGGTGACAAATTCTTTGAAAAAATGTGATGCGTTTTACGAAAGTACACGCTTATTTATCTTAGCTAATGATCGTTACTTAGAAGGAAGGGCTTTGATATTCAAACAAATGTCAATTTTTTTTTTTCATAAATTTTTGCCTGCTCTAGGAATTTCACCTATATCGTACCCACGATGGAAATGCACCCGCATATACAAACATTTAAACTCACATACACAAAAACTGAACCCGTGACACGCAGCGCAGTTACCAATCGCTCAGTCACTGCACCAACCGTGCAATTTTACAGAATACAAAATTCAGTATTTCATTTAGTAGGGTTGTACTGAGCAATTCAGCGGATCCCTAAATAAAACGGTTATCTATATAATGTCTTTTTTAACTAACACTATGCACGTAAATTAATGCCGTAATATAATTTTGTACCCAATAAATAAAATAAAATTGCATATCAGCAGTCGTTAATAAATTCAACAGCGTGGTTTTATTTAGGTTCTAGCTCATGCCAGCGGCTTCGCCCGCATGAAAAGTGTTTTCTTATCCCAAGAGAACAGTATAACAGTATATATAAAAAGTAGTCAATGTGCTATTCCAGACTATAATCTATCTCTGTTAAATTTATCCAGATCCGTTTAGCTATTCTGGCGTGACAAACATACATCCATCCAAACTTTCGTATTTATAATATTATATATTGAAGAATTTCCAAACTTAAGTAGCAGTGGGCAGGGCACATTGCTCGCAGAACGGATGGCCGATGGGGCCGAAAAGTTCTGGAATGGCGACCGCGAACCGGAAAACGATACGTTGGAAGGCCTCCCACTAGGTGGACCGATGACCTGGTTAAGGTTGCGGGAAGGTGCTGGATGCGAGACGCACGGGATCGGTCAATGTGGCGACGCCTGGGGAAGGCCTATGTCCAGCAGTGGACGTCTTTCGGCTGAAATTATGAAAAATGATGATATAATAATAGGGTTAAATTAGGTGTTGAATAGTTTTAGTGGAATCGGTTTGTCAGGCAGTTCAACATTCACACATTTACTTTTTATTTACACACTAGCTGCGCCTTCGCTCCCATAACCTGACTTACCATACCCACCTAACCTTACAATTTTTTTTTCTAGGGTCATTCTTCCGCGGCGAATCTTAACACCGCCATTCAGAAAATGACGTCAAATGCACAATAATCAGATATGGAGTTCAACTGTCCGAGCATCTGAATTGCGTTTGTTGTGATATTTTACATTTTGAACACTTTAAATTCATGTATCTTTTGATAGAGCGAACCGAATGTGATGAAACAAAAACTAAGTAATACTTCAAGTAACGCAATTTTCTATACTAATATTATAAAGAGGAAAGATTATTTTGTTTGTTTTTTTGTTTGTACCGAATAGGCTCCGAAACTACTGGACCGATTTGAAAAATTCGTTCACCAATAGAAAGCTACATTATGCCTGAGAAACATAGGCTATTTTTAATCCCGAAAACGGGTCCTGTGGGGTGGTCTACGGGAGCGAAGCCGCGGGCAACAGCTAGTTATGAATAAAAGTTGTCTTGATTGGTTTCGTACATTTTACGTGATGCGTGCACACTAAACAGATTAACAGACAAAAAATCCAAAAATGCTGGCAATGGGTTCTGTTGGTAATCCTTTAGCACCCTAGCTATTTCTTCTTGAAATATTTTCGATGTACAAAAACGACTTTTCTACATATTTATAATATGTGTCGCGAATGGCGATGTCTAGAGGGGCAATGGATAAGTTAAGGAAGATATGGAGGAATCGCAGTATAACGAAAGCCACTAAGATCAGGCTTGTCCGTGCGCTTGTTTTCCCCATATTTCTGTCGCAACTGAGACATAGACACTACGAGAACTGGAACGGAAAAAAATAGATGCTTTAGAAATGTGGTGCTGGAGAAGAATACTTGGCATTTCTTGGACAGAATTCCGAAATAACGTCTCCATACTCCAAGAACTCGGCATCAAACAGCGTCTATCAGCAATAGTACAGTCTCGCATACTGAAATTCTTTGGCCATGTCTCAAGGCGGAATAACGACTCCATTGAGCGCCTGGTGGTGCAGGGCAGAGTGGACGGTAACAGGCCACGCGGGAGGTCACCAATGAGGTGGACCGACCAAAGTAAATCTGCGATAGGAGGTCCAGTAAATAAATGCGCTAAACTTTCATCTAACAGAGCCAAATGGAGAGAGATCGTGAAGCGAGTGACAAGAACACCAGCGATCGGACAAAATTGATCGTGACCACGACCGCTCTGTCAAGAGCGAAACGAATAAGAAGAAGAATATATGTGTTGTGAATACATCAAGGCTGACCCCTGATGCCCTATTACAGGGTTGCTCTACCCAAGCCTTACTTTTTATTTCTGTTGAAACATTTCAAAGATACCTCTAAAGCTAAGATGAATGTACTACTATCCAGATGTCGAAAAAGTCAGTACCTACTACGTTACCCACGTGCTATTCAAACACATAAATCTTTACAACTAAAGGTAGAATCAAACAGCTCCATTTTGTATGTTCAAGTTACTTTTCTGTATGTATATACAAGTCGAATGCATTTCCGTAAAAATATGTGAAGCCACGTAAAATGTCACCCGAAGTCTGTAATACATTTTATCCTTATCTTTTGTCCAGTTGTTAAATTAGAAACGTGGATGTTAGGGATATGAAAGAGACGTTTCTTTGGTGGCTCGTAGAAAAGTTTTCGTTTTTTTTCTTTAAATACTTCGTACTCAATTATACCAACCTGTTACTGACCCACGACAAAGACGTATTAAACGACTAACTTCTGCCAGCGGCTTCGCCCGCGTGAATGCAAGGCAACAAATAATATCGAGTTCAACTGTCCGAGTATCTTGTTTGCGTGTGTTGTGATAATTTTACTTCTTGAACACTTTAAATTCATCTAACTTTTGATAGAGTGAACCGATTGCGATAAAACAAAAACTAAGTAATTCTTCAAGTTACGCACAATTTGCATGTATAAAAGTTATTTACATTGGTTTCGCTCATTTCACGTAATGCAAATAAACAGACAAACAGACAAAAAATCCAAAAATAGGAAATAGGTTCTGTTGGTTATCCTTTAACACCCTGGCTATTTTTTTTGGAAATATTTTCGATGTACAAAAACTACTTTTCTACAGATTTATTATATGTATTGATTGATGATTGATGATGAAAAGTGAAATTTTTGACGTGACTGCACGTGTTGAGTCAAACTGTAAGTGCATAGACTAATTGTGATAAATAAATAAATAACATGGCAAGTCACATACCATATCGTTCAAACGACCCAGTCTACCTAAAATATACATTTATTTCAAAAACTGTTTTTCTTTCTATCTTTAGATTTTTCATAACCAGCTGTTCCACATTATCAACTGCTGGAACTATCACTTATTGAATATCTGGTTCAAAATTTACTTCCTACCGGGATTTTCCCTAGAAACTAAACATTCTCAGAACAATAAATATTAGTTCACATCAACACATTTTAAAGAAACAAGTACATTTTCCAAGAAGTTGAATTGGCACTTATCTGGCGTTCGCCACATTCGATATTCTTTCAGGAGCCGAAGTGGTTGGAAATATCTAGTACGTCCTCAGTCCGGCCATAGGCCACATCCAGGCCGGCTACTTCTACGAACGAACAGCCGTAAGTAATACGGGCTGCGGTTTTATTGACAATCACTGCCGATATTGGTTCCATTGGCTTCGTACGACTGTGAACTTTCCTCCGAGTAGGGTTGCTAGGTTCCCAATCTGAAAAAATTAACAGGCCAGCCAATTTAGGAGTGTTGGATAAAATTGGGTAAAAAAGCCAGACATTCTTAGCTTTTAAGTATTTTGTGTCTTTATTATAAATGAAATAGCTTCTGCCAGCGGCAAAGCCCGCTTGAAAAGTGTTTTCTTATCCCAAGGGAACATTTTTCCGGATTAAAATTAGCTTATGTGCTATTCCATACTGTGATCTATCTCTGTGCCAAATTTATCCAGAGCTGCTGTTGCCATCCAGAGCCAGAATTATCTAAAGCCGACCCATACTGGCGCGATTGTGTAACAAACATACATCCATCCTAACTTTCGCATTAAAATATTTGCAAGAAAAATAATTTTTACTTCTAACATTTTAAAATGGAAGGAGCCGCAGAGGCCGGCCCCGATAAAGATGGCGAAACGCATTCCGTGAAAGTCGGCTCAAGGAGTCGCAGGTTAAGTTGAAAGTCCTTCCAGGAACACCAAGGTACTGTCCCATTTCTGGGTAAAAGCCTCCCATAAGTGTGGATGGCGGTTGAGATTCTCGGTCAAAATCAGTGACTGGTAAAAAAATAGAAGCCTAGCAAAATTTGTAGATCATCTAATTTGACTGGACAATCATCCAAAAGCATAACTAGTGCGGCTTTGCCTGGACGCCTGGTATGGTAACCCTTTTTTTTTTTGTGTGGGAAGTCATCCAATGACTTCTCCCGCTCTGGGTGACGCGGGAGGGCGTGTTAGACTTTTACTGACTAAAACCCACCCGTGTTCCTTCAGTTGCTTGTACCAGGGCCGCGGTAACTCTCTTTTAAATTTATCCGCGACCCTGGTATGGTAACCCTAGTGAGGACAATAAGTCCAGTATGTCCGTAATTAAAATGTAGGTCTTGTCGGTGCACCCGGTAATTAAGAAAGGAAAGAAGTAATAGGGATTTATTGTTTGTTGGGGAAATAAAGCTCATGAAACTGAGTTTGTAAATGCTGTTGTTTGATCTTCCGAATTTAGAAGTAAGGTTGGCAGTTAAGTTAATTATTTCCGAGGAAGCACAGAGAACATTACACTGGGATAAAAAGTAGCGTACATGCTATTCCAGATGATATTCAATCCCTGTACCAAATTTCATCCAGATTAGTTCAGCTGTTCTGGCGTGATTGAGTAACACACATACCTGCATCCATCCATCCATGCTTTCGCATTTATAATATTCTTAGGATTTGACCCATACATACTAACAAAACAAGTTCTTAAATAAAAGCTTGTAACATAGACAGAGTACGGTAGTAGCAGTCAGTGCAAAACATTATTTAGCAAGTTCCAGAGTTGAGTTGCATCTCCATCAGGTCTGAATTCCGGTTGCCAGTCGGTCAATTTAATCAGTGACTCTGCGACGTAGGTTTTTAGGTCACCACCAATGTTGGGTCACCTTTTATTTAGATTCAGATGGGTTGTTTTTTGCTGCATTCAAGCTTGTTTTTTTAACCAGGCTAGAAACCTAAGAATAAGATAAATTTTAGTTCTAAAAACTAAAAAACACGCTTTAATGGTAAATTGAACTAAAAAGTCGCTAATCCTGAAGATCTTGGTAAGGCTAATGAGACAAACTATTTAAACGCGTACGGTCGAATCAACATTCATTACTTGTAAATTTTAATTTTTGTTTAACGTTCAAAAGTGCCGCTTATTGGCCTAGTTGAATAAATATGTTTGACTTTGACTAAATTATTGCATTGTCATCGGTCCTTGATAAGTGTGCACAGTTACAAATCAATCCCACGTTTTGAAGGGGGTGAAAATTACGTTCAAAGATTCCGTTACATTGATACATAGATACATACCAAGCTAATAAAAGCGTGTTAATTAGGCACGGGTCTGGAAAGTTAGATTCCCTATAGCCAAAAATTTCATTGTTTTTTTTAGAATCTACTAAACCAATGGTTAACAAGGTAGATGTTCGAAACCGATAAACGTTTCGTTCTTTTTTTTGTTATTTTGATGCAGCACTGTGTCAACACGCTGTCATCGATTTTGACAGTTTTTGGTTGAGTTGACAGTTGACACTGACTTGCAAAAATGCGATTTTTTGTGTATGTATTTCGCGCGCAGCGAAGTATTTTTGTGGGGAACCTGTGTCTGTTTGTGTGCCGGGATCCGGTCTGGACCACGTCGGTTATCCCTAATTATTATATATATTTTGCCCTATAACCCCCGTCCACACACGGGATTGAACGAGCCCAGGAGACCACCACGGGAACAAATGTGAGTGTAGTTGTAAGTTGTGCCATTGTATCACTTTCCACTTGTCTAACAGGAATCGTTATCTCAAAGAACAAACCCCTAGTTTACCGCTGCCGCGTATCGTGGTTTCGCGGGTATAGACCTTGTAGGATCCAATAGTCATAGCATTGCTAATGCGCCCCAGTGTTGTCTCTTGGCTTTGTGATCCGCAGGTCTGTATCCATCAGTAGGTATATTTTATTTCCTAAACAATTTCTAGGCCGAAATAATTTTTGTGACGTGTAAATGTTGAAGGATTCGTTAAATTCATTGTATATTGGCGCCAAGCACGTGATGCGATCAAGCATTAACTAGACTAGGCACGAAGCACTTTCCTTTCTAATCTTTTTTTCCTACTATATGCGTTAACGCCTTTCCTGATGGTGCGATGCAATTCGATTTATGTCTCACCGATAAGCGCTTTTTACTAAGCAAAATTGCAAGTATGTTCACATAAATGATAAATAATAATGATAAGTGATTAATGATGCAATTCGACCAATACGCACTTAAATTATTCGCAGAAAATACGTGCCCGATATCGCCTATCGACGAAATTTATATTGCGTCGCGTCATCAGGAAAGGGCGTTAAATATTATGTAGTCAAGAGGACTAAGATAAACTAGCATTCTATCAATAGTTCAGTAATTAATTATTGTTAACTAGCTGTGCCCGCGGCTTCGCTCCCGTCAACAGCCTATCCTACCCTCTTACCTATCTACATACCTACCCTACTCACATACTACCTACCCTACTTACCGACCTACCTTATACCCTACTTACCTACCTACATACCCTACTTGCCTTGCAGACAGCATCTACCTACCTGCCCAATTTTTTTTCTAGTGTCATTCTTCACCGCCATTCAGAAAATGACGTCAAATGCACAACGCCATCTATCGAATATAGAGTTCAATAGTCCGAGTATCTGAATTGCGTGTGTTGTGATATTTTACTTCTTGAACACTTTAAATTCATCTAACTTTTGATAGTGTGAACCGCTTGTTGGGCTTTACCCTTTGTATTGTATAGTGTGGAGGCTGTATTCAGTTCGAGGATTCGTGGTGGAATTGAAAACTCTTGACTTTCACCATTAATTAATTTTTATTGCAATCGTACACACAGAACACGTCGTTACAGATTTTTTATATATTTTTGAAGGCTAAAAAAAGTGTTGCCATGAACAAATAAAAAATAGAAAACAGTGTTGTCAATTAACGAAATCAAAATTCTAAATGTTACTAACTTACTGTTCTTAACATATTGGGGGCCGCGAAAAGCAAACCTCAGTTCTAAAAATTATACCCACATAGCAACTTGTATTTAAACATTTTAAACAAAAAAAAATGGCAGTAAGTATATTTAAGTATACAATTTTATAAAACTTACATTTTACAATTTAAAGATGATACACCGTTTTAACTAATACACACAATTAAAACTTATAACTAAATTACACATCTACGATGGCCTACGAACTTATGACACTATCATCATCTATGCTATATCATCACTATTAAAGGGAAACAAACAAACCTTGGTAATTGACCTAGTATGTTTTCGTTTATTTGATGTCATTACCTCAAATGCTCTTATTTTATTATCATTTCCAGGGAACACTTGAGTTATACGACCCATAGGCCACGAGAGAGGTGGTGTATTGTCATCACGAAGCAATACCAAATCACCAACTTTTACATTAGAACATTCATCTCTCCACTTAGGTCTGGACTGCAAGTTGTTGAGATAGTATTTATGCCATGTTTTCCAAAAGGATTGTACAACTTTGTTTGTGACATTCCATAGTCTAAGCCTAGAGATTGGAACCTCAGAGATGTCCTGCTCAGGATATGAAACTAGCGCCTTACCCGCTAAAAAATGACCTGGGGTGAGGTACGTGAAATCATCACAGTTTGTTGATTGAGGAACCAAGGGTCTAAAATTTAAAATCGCTTCTATTTGCGTGAGGACAGTACACATCTCCTCGTAAGTAAGTATAGTGTTCCCTATCGATCTCTTTAGGTGATGCTTAGTGCTTTTAACAGCCGCCTCCCAAAGACCGCCAAACACAGGAGAATAGCTTGGTATAAAATGAAAATTAATGTTGTTTTGCAAGCCATAACCATTTACCCGTGCCTGATGGTCCTGAGAGCTTACCAGCCTATACAAATTAGTCAAGTGGTTCCTTGCACCCCTGAAATTACTTCCATTATCACAAAATACGTCATGAGGGAGACCCCTCCGCGATGCAAAACGTTTGAAACAGGCAAGAAATGTTGCGGTCGTCATGTCTGATGCTAGTTCTAAATGAACTGCTTTTGTTGTAAAACAAACAAGCAGGCATATGTAACCCTTTGTAACTAGAGACCGTCTTACCCTTGATTGTTTTATGTCCAAAGGCCCTGCATAATCAATACCCACCTTTTCAAATGGACGCGCTTGACTTACTCTTTGCTCAGGCAAGGAACCCATCAACTGTTTGGAGGCTTGTGCCTTCAATTTGAAACATGTTACACATTTGTGAACAATTTTTTTTATATGTCTAAGACCATTTATCAACCAATACTTTTCATTTAAAACCGATAGTAATAGCTTAGGGCCAGCATGCATAAGCTTAATGTGCTCACTTTGAATGATCATATTAGTAACACGTGATTCTTTAGGAAGAATAATAGGATGTTTTTGCGTGTATGGAATTGAAGAGTTGTGGAGACGCCCACCAACCCTAATTATATTCTCTTTATCAAGAAATGGATGCAATGGTTTTAATGAATTATTTATATTGATATTGTTTTTTAGAGAATTTATCTCTTTATTGAAATATTTATTTTGTTCATATTTTATTATAAACAATAAAGAGTTTTGTATTTCTATATTTGTTAAGAAATTTGTTTGAGTTCTTTCCGTTATATCCTTAGCTTTACAGTTTTTATAAAAACGCCAGATGTATGCTAGTATCCTAGTCATTTTGTGTATACTTGAATACTTCTCAAACAGATCAAAAGTATTTTCTGCAACTGGATAAGCGATGGCACTAGAAAGCGCCGTGTCAACATTCGTTTTCATTTCAGGAATGCTGTCAGGTAAGTCAAATTTATTTTCAAACTTATACTCATGGTTTTGTAGAAACGTTGGGCCGCTCCACCACAACGTGTTGTCCGCCAGCGCCTGGGGGGCCACGCCCCGCGTGATGAGGTCTGCAGGGTTATCGTTTGTGGACACATAGTGCCAAGTGCACCCGGCCGTCAACTTAGTCACAACCTGAACTCTGTTTGCCACATAAGCATTTAGCTGAGTTATTTGAGTACCAATCCATGTTAAGACAATCTGCGAGTCTGTGAATAAATACACGTTTTCCACCCTTAGCTTTAAGCTTATAGCTTTGTGAACTTTAACTGTTAATTTTGCAAGCAGCAGTGCGGCATTCAGCTCCAGTCGTGGCACAGTTAGTGGCTTGTTAAGCGGGTTCACTCGGGACTTGGAACACAGTAAGTATAAGCTTGCCTTACCTTTATTCACCAGCCTTAAATATATACAGCAGCCATAAGCCGTTGAGCTGGATGCATCAGCAAACCCAATCAATTGCACCAATGCATGCGTGGTAGGAATATTTCTAAGCAATGTTATAGGACTCATGTTTTCTAGGTTTTTAGAAAATAACAACCATTGCTCCCTAAGATCACCTGTCAAGGTAGAGTCCCAACCCACATTCTCAGCCCACAGCGTCTGGATGAAGCTTTTTGCAGTCACAATAATTGGTGCTATAAACCCTAAGGGATCATAGAATTTTGAAATGTAACTAAGTATCTGCCGTTTGGTTACTGGCCTTTCATTAAATTTTTCTGGACAGGTTACTGTAAAACAGTCATTTTGGACATTGTAGTCAATGCCTAAAGTCTTCATATTAAAACTTTCCTTTTCAAAATCGTAATTATCAAAATGTTGCTCATTTTCTGGGATATCATGCAGAATTTGAGATGTATTAGATGCCCACTTATGAGTGTTAAAGCTACCTCTTTTTAGAATGTCAATTAATTGATTTTTGGCTTCTAGGGTTGTAGTCAAGTCCTGACATGCATATAGTACATCATCAACGAATGTACAGTTTCTTAAAATAGATGAAGCAAAAGGCAACTCTGTTTCGTACATGCAAGCAAGCTCATCCAGACACCGTGTGGCGAGGAAACTGGAAGTTTTTAATCCATAGGTCGCTGGTTCAGATCCGGCTCGAAGGACCATGTTGGGCTTTACCCTTTGTATTGTATAGTGTGGAGGCTGTATTCAGTTCGAGGATTCGTGGTGGAATTGAAAACTCTTGACTTTCACCATTAATTAATTTTTATTGCAATCGTACACACAGAACACGTCGTTACAGATTTTTTATATATTTTTGAAGGCTAAAAAAAGTGTTGCCATGAACAAATAAAAATTGAAAACAGTGTTGTCAATTAACGAAATCAAAATTCTAAATGTTACTAACTTACTGTTCTTAACACCGCTTGAGATGAAACAAAAACTAAGTAATGCTTCAAAAGTTACGCACAATTTTTATGTATAAAAGTTATCTACATTGGTTTCATACATTTTACAACAACTAAAAAGACAAACAGACAAAAATTAAAAATGCTGGAAATGGGTTCTGTCGGTTTTTCTTAATATATTTATATAAAACACCCTGGCTATTTTTTTGGAAATATTTTCATCGTACAAAAACGATTTTGGTACAGATTCATTATATGTATTAATAGTTTCGGAGCCTATTCGGTACAAACAAACAAAAAAATCTTTTCTCTTTATAATTGGATGGATTTGCGGAGTGACGAGATTAGATAAAGTGAGAAATGAGTATATTAGAGGAAGTTTGAAAGTGGCGCCAGTGACAGAAAGTTGAAAGGAAACCGTTTGTCCTGGTATGGTCATCTGATGAGGAGGGATGAAACGCATGTTACTAAAATAGTTATGAATATGAATGTGGATGGATGGAGAGGGAGGGGACGGCCAAAGAAAAGATGGATGGACAGTGATATGAAAGAAAAGGGAGTCAGTGATAGCGTGACGGGGGACAGGACGGTATGGAAGAAGAAAACGTGTTGCGCCGACCCCAAGTAACATGGGACAAGGGCAGGAAGATGATGATGAATTGGAAAATTGGCATTGACATTCCTGTCCAAACATTTTGAACTTCAGTCGTTATCGCTAGTAAAATGTTATTTATCTAGAGCCCTACATAATTTAACTATAGTTTCCATAATAACTTATGCCTTTGCGCGTTAAAGGTTAACTCGAGCATTTACACACATATTCGTCTAAATAGCACACGAACTCTCAAACGCTAAATACGAACGAACGAAACAAATTCAGACTCGTTTAAAACTCAGTAATTTTCCTCTTGACCTTGTTTCAGTAGAAACCGGTCCGGCTGTACGTACAGGTCGCATACGGGTCGCGTACGGGTCGCCTACGATCCGGAGCCGCACAAAAGTGGAACTTAATGTTAAGTGTAGCGGATTATGTGCATGAGTGAACGTATGCGGCGCTTGTCAAAAGAATTTCAAGTGAAGCGGTAAATATGGCGGTTTTGATAGCGTTTGAATTTTGGCTGTGTTGACTTTAAATTAAAACGGAAATGTATTTAAGTTCTGGTTGGTAGAGGCAAGTTACGGACCAGTCTCTGAGAATCTAAACAGTGTGAAATTTTGCCAGGAACTAGCTGTCCCCCGCGGCTTCGCTCCCGTCAACTGGCTACCTAACCTAATCTACCTACCCTACCCTATCTACCTACCTACTCTACCCTACATAAATGATTGTACGCAACGCACGCAACGGAAGCTCTCAAAAAGGAATATTTTGTCCGTTTTTGCAACATTTTTCATTTATGCTCCGCTACTACTGGTCGTAGCGTGATGTTATATAGTATAGAGCCTTCCTCGATAAATGGACTATCCAACACCAAAAAGAAGTTTTCAATTCCAACCAGTAGTTCCTGAGATTAGCGCGTTCAAACAAACAAACTGTTCAGCTTTATAATATTAGTATAATTACGAAGTTAAAAAGTTCAATATATTTTTGGAATTGACGTTGTGAATATGCGATATATTGTTATCGTTACCGAGATGTCAAGACATGTTTTATCAGTGTTTTTTTACTTTTAACGGACTAAACAAAATATAAGATTACATATATTTAAAGTCTAAGTTAGCAAGCAGAAGAATCACTTTAGTTTTTATCTATTTTAAATCACAATAAAAGTATTCTCTCAGTGTTTTTGAAGCTTTCAGAACAATCTTTTAAAGCTCTTTTCAATGTTTGCGTAGACTGTTTAAAAAGGGTAGTTGGAAAAATACCTCAAACTCTTAAAGAAGTGGTTTTGTTATGAAAACTGCCAACGTTTGTTCTACACTGTTCAAAGTTTCTTCTTACCTTAAAAAGCGGTTTAGATACTTTGAAAGTTCTTAGAGTAAGTTTTTATGTAATCAGACATTTTCATAGTAATAATTTATTCACAGACTCATTTGTTTATACTCGTGGCTTCATAGTAACAGCCGCACAGGTCGATCTTCATGGGTGATCATCTTAGCACGTTTAGCAATTTAATCACGAATCGAGTAAACCCTTTTACTTGCAAGTCACTGCTACCACCATCTATCGCTTGGTAGAGAACTGACTGCTTTAGATGTTCTTTAAGTAAAGTAATCAGTTTAGTCCGTCTGAAAAAGCTTACGTCTGCACGGTTTTTTTGTATGGGATGAGGCATCTGTATGCTAGTATTATATGTGGTTTGTGACAAATGGGAAGTTCCTCAGACTGCAAGTCGAACACAATATCTATATTTGGGAAGGCAGACAGATCGAAAAAAAATTTTCATAGTAATGTTTTATTTATGCCCAGACTTATTCAAAACCTTTTTTATAACCCCTATTATTCAAGGTTCAAACAGTAAATTAAATAGGGTTACTTGACATTGTTTACTACTTAAAAACAATAAAGACGAAATATAAAATTAAGTTTATTTTACGTTCAGCCATTACCAAACGTTTACAACCTCTGGTCACGGATATATTGAAACGTAAAAGTGTAATAAATAAATGTTTAATTTCTTCGTTTATATTTCATTACAAGGGTGGTTGATTTTATCGTTGTATCAAAGACAGGCAGTCTTTTCCCGCGGCGTTGCTTTCGTGGCTTATGCCTAAGAAACCGTGCATTTTCAATCGGCCTAGCCTGTCCCCAACTATGTTGCCTCTAGTCAAAGTCAAAGTCAAAGCACTTTATTTCAAGTAGGCCAGTTACAGGCACTTTTGAATTGTCAAAAGACAAAATAAAATATTACAAAATTATGGTGCTACAGTCCCAGTCACAAGACATAATAACTGTGAAAGTACCGTAGATGCCCATTCCTAGGCAAGACTGGTGTCAGATTAGCTGGCTTCTTATAATCGTTACAAATGTCAAAGATCTCTAGTAGTCACAGTGAATCTTTGTGTCTCCGAAGTTGGCTGCAAGACCCTGCGCAGTTGCAATTTTTGTGTCAATGTTGAAGTAGAAGATAGCATTGTATAACTGCCTCTTTCACTCGCTTACGTTCGTCGCATCATCCTATCTCGCTTACTCTATGCAGTATACTCGATGACAAACTGTTTCTTGCGCAATGGTTCGCAGAGCCAACTTCAGAGGCACAAAGATCCTCTGTGACTACTATACCAGCCGGGATCAACGGCTTAATATGCTTATCGAGGCACGGAGCAGTCTCTGTGTTTGATGGGCGGTCAGTCATCCATGGACCGATCTCGGCAAACATTGCTTAACTGTGAAGGCCGACCCGTGTAGCTGTTATTATTTAACTACAAGCCTGCATTTTATCGGTATAGAAAGTAGCCCAATAGATTAATTTTGATGTGCTGGTACTTAAAGTAACTACTTACTTCCTAGACCTTCCCTGGCAGCAATGCTGGCAGAGACAGAAAACTGGAGGGAAATGGCCTCCTTTTGTGAGACCGTGATGATCCCGAAGGAGGCCGCTGAGCGGGATCGTGAGAGGGCCGATCCCTCTCGGAGAAGAAGGCATCGGGGAGGCAACCGCTTCGATGCCTAAAACGCTGAAACCCGCATGCATCATAGGCAGGCGGGACTCCGGGGTCGCGGGCGCTCAGACTGGGGACTCTGACCGCCCACCAAGAGACTCCAGGTGGTACAGTGATCACGAGCTGCCGTGCACAGCGAGGCTCCGTGGAGACGCGGAGACGCCTCTCATTCTCCCCAGGGACGTGCCCTAACAGGCGTTGCACGAAGGGGTTCCGGAGTGGTCTTTTAAGAGGTAACGGGTCCCTTCCAAGTGCTGATGGTGATCACCGGGGTGGTTTTAGTGAGGTAAGAATCCCACATTCTTTCCCAAAAGCCCAGGCGCCTTTTGAAGGTTTCCTCCCGTAAACAAAAAAAAAGACCTTCTCTGGCAAAAACGCGCATACGATCTTTGAATGCTTTTCGAATGCGGACGTCTTATTTATCTGGCTAGAAATGTGTTCATTACGTGTTTTAGTAATTCGCTTTTGTAGTGTATCAGTGTACTTCGCCCCTTAATTGTCTATTCGATAACCTTGTGTAACATGTCATTCAAGTAACATGGTCGCCTGTCAACGCATAACTTGCCTTTGTAACTTCCAAATACCAATTTAGAAGCTGACACATACACTACAGGTATGACAGGTGTCAGGAAATATCTGTCACTCTACCCACTTTATCTTGATGCGCGTGACGTAAATATAATTTTATTTATTGCTTTATTTTTCTTTTTTTAAAGGCTATTTATTAGTGATAATATAAAACGTTGTTATGTTTATAGGGACAGTTTGTCGCAAGGAATAAAAGTACTCACTACGGGCACTTTACTACATATTTGTGTGTGCTTGGGTAAGGACTCGTTATGGGAAGTATATTATTGTTCCCTAGGGATAAGTAAGTAAATTATACTCGGTAATTTGACACCAATACTTCCATAGTGCTCTTTATATGGGCAGCTTAATTTAACAAAAAAAAAAAAAGACTCTTAAAGTTTGCCCACAATTTTTATGAATTTGTAAAGAAAGAAAAATTGTTTATTCTGCACAAACTAAACGCACAATACATAATAAAGAGTGGCATTCACTATAGGTACAAATTAGCCAAAAGCCTTGTATTTAAAACGATTTTTTTTTGTCTATTGCTTGATGAGAGCAATACACCAATAGTATCTGTGGGTGAGAGGCCAAAGACAATGGCCATAGACAATGACATACATTCCAAGTAAGAAAAAAACCTTTTCTTAGCACAAAAATCAAAACAACAACGTGCTTCACCGTCGACCACATCAGGCGAGATAGTGGTCAAACGCGAGCCTACCGAAAAAAAAAGAACCCTTATTTAAATACGCTAAGAGTCAGGACTTTTTAGACGACATAATTTCATAAAGATAATCACCTAATTGGTCGCCCGTCATCACTGCCTAGTATTTTAGCTGGCATGAACAAGTGGCGCAACAAACTCCCCAGTAAGTTTCTACACCTAAGCAATATTCTCTTCTTTTGCCTCGACAAAAGATCTTATATACAAAGAATTTAATAATAAATAAATAACGGGGTTCCATCTGTCAGCCTCGCCGCTAATTTCACAGTCAGTTTTCTACATTAATTTCAACGTCGCTTTTCAACATTAATTTTCAATGTCAGTTTGCCAACATTAATTTTATTTTTTGACTGGTTTGCGATGGGTTTTCAAGACAGTACGTTTATTAGATTTCGTATTACAATTCTTTTTTCTTGGCAAATGACAATTCATTTCAATAAAAATTAAAACATTACGTTTTTCAAATATTACGGGACAGTAGCAGATGGTACTCTGCAGTTTTGCCTTTTTAGGGTTCCGTACCCAAAGGGTAAAAACGGGACCCTATTACTAAGACTCCGCGATCCGTCTGTCTGTCTGTCCGTCTGTCACCAGGCTGTTTCTCATGAACCGTGATAGCTAGACAGTTGAAATTTTCACAGATGATGTATTTCTGTTGCCGCTATGGCAACAAATACTAAAAACAGAATAAAATAAATATATAAGTCGGGCTCCCGTACAACAAACGTGATTTTTATGCCGTTTTTTGCGATAATGGCAGGTACGGAACCCTTTGTGCGCAAGTCCGACTCGCACTTGGCCGGTTTTTTATTTTTGGTGAAGTAACAATTCACTCTTGACCTAAAGGGTTGTAGCTACCAGGAAACACAGACTTCGGCAGGGAATTTCCACCCTTAGTAAAAGTATTCAATACTTTATTATTACTTTATTGAATACTTTCACACAGTGAAAGTATTCCCAAAATTCGTTGCCCGATGATGAAAGGTTTGGTAGAATTAGATTCCAAAAAAAGGCGTCAGCATGTGATTGTATTTTTACACATATATACCAACGCCATAATATAATGTGTTTTCATGCTACTTTCAGAAACTTCAACACCGAAAAACATTGTGTGATCAGTAAAAGTTTCATTTATCAAAATCAGTTCAGTAGATTAATCAGACACATGAGAGCGATATATACTCGTAATAAACAAGGCAGAAGTAAATACTGGTGCGGTCAATTGCCCACTTGTATGGCAACATCATTAATCATATTCTATTCTTTCTGGACTCCTGGTATCTGCATATGGAAAACTAAATAAAATATCAGAAGATTAGACAGACACATTGCAGCCATGCACAGTAAATCTGGCGGACTTATGTAAATACTGGTGCGGTCAAAATTGCCCACACTTCCATAAAGTTATAGTACATTTCGTGTCGAGCATAAAAAGTCGAGATTTTAACACGAGCGATGTAGCCAATTTCGACGTGAGCCGAAAGCGAACCTCGAAAGCTACATGCGAGTGTTAAAATAAAGCCTTTTTATGCGAGAGACGAACGATTATTTTTCCACTACCTGATGAGCTTACTTAATTAAATGCAAATAAGTTCCAACAACAATTTATTAGAAACGTTCAGACTAAAAACCACAGACTATATACACACAATCAACGCGCGCTTTTTCAAGAGGTAACATGTCCATTATTATTTTCTGCCAGTTACATAATGATCCATACAAAAGTCATTTGGTAACTGTTATTATGTAATTTTGTTTTTTTTTTTAAATTTTATTATCTTGTGTCTTAATATTCACATTTCGAAAAGAATTTCTTAGGCAATGTTTAGAAAGACTTGAATAATTGTCTATACAAAATATAAAATTATTCAAGTCTTTCTGGAAGCCTAGTACCTACTTATGGCTTAAAAATATATTTTTTCCGTCCATACAACGCTTATATAGAAGTCTCTTCTTTTATGGTTAGAGATAGCTCTTATCATACAAAACGTTTGTTTTATAACATGGCCATAGCCATATTATAAATTGACTAGTATTTCCCGTTGCTTCGTTCCTGTGGCATATCTCACAGGATCAAATTTATGGCAGTCACCGCCGGAGTAGCTTCCAATGGGCCTCCACGAATTACTGAGTGTACTGATATGTATCAATTATTTATTTGAACCTGAAGGAATCTGTAACACTCTTTGTAAAAATACAGCCAGTTAATTAAAAAAAATACATTTAAAAAAAGTCTAAGTACACCCAGTAAAAATGTAATCATACAAAGGCGACTTACACATGACCTAATTCGTACAGTGAGTGTAAACAGTCCATATTAGCATAATCCATAAAGACTTACTGAGGGAAAAACAAACACTTCATATTTTTCTTTCTTTCTTTCAATTCTCAACTTAAACCTTTGTGAAAAGATTTATTTGTTGAACCTGTGTAATTGTAATTTATTTCGTTTCCTTTGTGGTTATTTAATAAGAAGGAATTTTAAAAGAGTTTGTACGTTAGCCTGATACAAATGGAAAAATTCAAACTGAGAGAGTCAAGTGGAGTTGCTTTGTTTAGGTCAGAAAGTTATGCACATACATACGAAATTATTACGTCTCAAATGATTCTGCTTCAAAATAATACCTTATTGGTAGTCGCAGTATGCGCAATAGTCCGGGCTGTATTTTTATACGATTTCAAAAAGGAGAAGGTTCTCAATTTGACTGCATTTTTTATGTGTGTTACCTCAGCACTTTTTATATTCTTTTTTTATTTGAAAGCTGGTGCTTCTCATTGTGGTCCCATTTAAATTGATCAACATTATAATGCGTATTTTCATGGTTATTTAAGGTACCAAAACAAAAAAGAGAAAAAAAAAAAATACTTTAAAAAAAAATTCAATCGACTTTCAAAACAAAACACTACAAAACGAAAAATAACTTTTTTTTTCTTTCTTTTCGGAATTTGGTGTCAATAACGAAAAAAAATTGGTACCGAAGACAGTAGTGTTTTGTTTTGGAAGTCGGTTTAATTTTTTTGTAAGTTTTTTTTGTAGATATTTAATAGTCATTATTATTATTATTATTATTATGAGCCCGTTACGTCCCACTGCAGGGCAAAGGCCTCCCTTCCGTCTTTCCATTTTTTCCGGTCTCTTGCTATATCTGGCCAATCCTTCAGATAAACGTCTAATTCGTCACGCCATCTCTTTCTGGGCCTACCGCGTCGCCGGTTCCTGTTATTCGGAATCCAGTCAGTGGTTACTTTTGCCCAATTCTGTTGCGACATGCGGCAGATGTGGCCTGCCCAATTCCACTTTAGTTTGGCGGCTGTTTTGCCTACGTCTGCGATTTGTGTTTTGGAACGAAGTATACTGTTCCGAATGCGATCTATGATTTTGACTCCGAGAATACTTCGTTCCATCGCTCGCTGGCAGACCCCGAGTGCAGACTTTTGACGTTTCGTTAACGACCACGTTTGCGCTCCATAGGTGAGGGTAGGAAGGATGCACATATCCATGAGTTTCCTTTTTAGGGAAAGTGGAAGTGATCCTTTCATTAGGTGTTTCATCGACCAATAGCTCTTCCATGCGTTTTCGGTGCGTCGAGCAACTTCTTTATCTTGCCTCGCCTGGAAAGAGACAATTTGGCCGAGGTATATGTACTCATGGACATATTCAACCTCCACACCCCCAATGTCTACTTTGCGTTTCGTGCTGTTCGTCATTAATTTCGTTTTCATCATATTCATTTTGAGTCCGACCTCGAAGCTGGCGTGGCTCAGTTGTTCCAGCATAAGGCTTAACTCAGCCGCCGAAGATGAGAAAAGGACAATGTCGTCGGCGAAGCGTAGATTTGTTAATCTTCTGTCTCCAACGATAATGCCCTTATCCCGCCAGTGTGCATCTAAATTTTGGAAGACTTCTTCAAGCGTTGCTGTGAAGAGTTTTGGTGACAACGGATCCCCTTGTTTGACACCTTTTCGGATTGGAAAGGATGGGCCAGTGGTATCTAAGCGTATGGCAGCTGTACTATTAAGATAAATTCGTTCCAGTAATTTAACATAAGTGGGTTCTATTTCCTGTTTATAGAGTGTCGTAAAAATGGCTTTATGTGATAGACTATCAAAAGCTTTGGAATAATCCACGAACGCAAGGTACAACGGTAAGTTAAATTCTTCGTGCTTTTCTATCATCTGGTTCAAAGAATGTAGGTGGTCGGTAGTGGACAAGCCGCGGCGGAAACCAGCTTGTTCAGGAGGTTGGTGAAGGTCTAGTTGATCGGAAATACGATTTTCGAGGACCTTGATGAAAGCTTTGTACAGATGTGAGACAAGGCTAATAGGACGGTAATTCCCAATATCGGATTTATCTCCCTTTTTATGAAGCAGAATTATGTTGGAATGACAGAAGTTACTTGGAAATATGCCTGTTTTTAAAATTGAGTTAAATAGATTACAAATGTGTGGTAATAAAAATTGCTCTCCGACTCGCAGTGCGTCTGTTGTAATACCATCTTCTCCTGGGCTTTTATTGCATTATAGGTAATTTTTTAATTTACCTGAGAATCTGACTTTAGTCTTGCTAAGGGGTATATATAATAGTCCGGGCTGTCTTTTTATCCGATTTCAAAAAGGAGGAGGTTCTCAATTTGACTGCATTTTTTATGTATGTTACCTTAGCACTTTTTACTATGTGAACCGATTTTGATGATTATTTTTTTATTTGAAAGCTGGTGCTTCTCATTGTGGTCCCATTTAAATTGATCAACATTATAATGCGTATTTACATGGTGATTTAAGGTACCAAAACTCAAAGATAAACAAAAAATACTTAAAAAAATATTTAAATCGACTTTCAAAACAAAACACTACAAAGCGAAAAATAACTTTCTTTTCGGAATTCGGTGTCAATAACGAAACAAATAGGTACCAAAGACTACTCTTTCTTGTCTTTTGTCTGTGGTTTGTTTTGGAAGTCAGTTTAATTTTTTTGTTAATTTTTTTTGTAGATATTTATTAGTCGTTATAGGTAATCTTTTGATTTACCTGAGAATCTGACTTTAGTCTTGTATCGTTTTTACTAGTTACTTGGTCATCTATAGGTCAGATAGACAGTTGCTCCAGGTACTGCATTGGGTTCCGACCCTAACATAAAACACATGTGTAAAACTTAGAAAAACTTAGTGAAAATAGCTTGACCTGGTATGGATATGATTATTGTAATGAGGCGAGAGGATGATAATATGATTAAAAGATTCATGAACATAGAAGACGGAAAAGAGGAGGTGGATGACAACCAATAACCTGGCCACGAAAAACGAAAAATATTTTTTTACAAAAAAATACAACTGACTTCCAAATAAAAACACTAAAAAGTGAAAAATAACTTTTATTTCGGAAGTTATTTTTAACCGACTTCCCAAAAAGGAGAAGGTTTCTCAATGCATTAAGTTTACCCTACCTCACGTCAGGCAGGTGAAAACAAATGTGTTGATAAGGAGCGAAGAATTGAATCCTGAAAATAGCACAGTATTCTTAGGCTTAACCTTGGATGCTAAGCTTCAGTGGGGCCCACATATAGATAAATTGTCAAAAAATCTAAGCTCCGCAGCATATGCTATTAGAAAAAATCGTAATTTAACTGATATAGAGACAGCCCGTTTAGTATACTTTAGCTATTTTCATAGTGTAATGTCGTACGGTATTCTGTTGTGGGGAAACGCCACCGACATCCAGACTATCTTTGATTTGCAGAAAAGAGCTGTTCGTTCAATTTATAAATTAAGCCCGAAACACTCTCTCAGAGAGAAATTTAAGGCGATTAATGTAATGACTGTGCCTTCTCAGTATATTTATGAAAATCTTTTGTATGCCCATAAAAATATAAAATTGTTTAAAAAATACAGTGATATCCATAAATACTAGGAACAAACACAAATTTGTAGTACCAACAACAAGGCTCAAGAAAATAGGTGGCTCGTTTAGATGTCAATGTGTGCGCTTTTGTAATAAGCTTCCAAGCCACGTGCAAGTTCTAAGTCTTAATAAATTCAAATCATTAATTAAACGTAAGTTGTGCCAGAAAGCGTTTTATACCATTAAAGATTACGTTGAGAACAAAAAGGCTCGGGATTGAGCTGCTGTGTTTTTTTTTATTTTGGTTTTCTTGCAATGACAAGAATATTTACTTTTTAAAGTATTATATTATTTTATTTTAATTATTGTGAATGTGAAGACTATGTGGACCATTCTTTATTTTTTTTTGTTTTTATTTTTAATTTATCTTAGTTTTTAATCGTAGTGGTCTGGCAGTTTGAGTAGTTTATGCGGCCTACCCGAATGTCCTTTCTTTGGTATTGTTCGTCGAATCATTGAGCTCCTTAAATTCTGTGTTGAGTTGCTCGGTTATTGACAAATGCGTGCACTGACTGGACAGGTCCACTCAATCTGGCTGGTTCATTCCTCAAAAGACCATTTCAGACATCAATCTACATGGTCTTCACATGATCTAACCAAGATTTTTGTCTGGACTTTAAAAGAGACTGTGACCTCTGAGTTTGTTTCGGCCTTTCTTCTCGGAGTAGTCAGAAACGCCGACCTCATCCAGTTTTAATAATATGAGCGACATGTAAAAGTGTTTGTACAAACCAACTAATAGAAATAAAATCATTTATCAATTCGACCGTATATTTTTTTTTTATGATAAAAAAGTTCTGAGTGAGTGAGTGTGTGTTGTTTGGTTCTTAAAAAAACCAGCCAAGTGCGAGTCGGACTCGCGCACGAATGGTTCCGTACCCAGGGTGGCGTCAATTATGTATGTATGGAGGACACTCTTTAATTTTCAACTTTTTTAGTTTTTGGAATTTTTCTTTATTTGTGCTGTAAGAACTAATTTTTTGTCAAATTACGTGATGCTAGGTTAACAGGAACTACCATATAGGTTTTCGACCCAAAACCTATAGAGTACTTCCCGTTGCCCTAGAATTGAAAATTTTGGTTAAAAGCAAGGTCTTACAGCACAAGTAAAGGGAAAATTCTGATAAATAAAAAAAGTTAAAAATTAAGAAAAATTTTGGTACTTACAAGTTTTCGCGTTTTGTCCATATCTTTTTATCGTGTTGACTCAGGACCTTGATTTTTTACACCTAATAGGTACTATATACCTCAGTAGTCCACCCGTTCCTGAGAAAATCGGTGGTGTCACACGGACAGACAGACGGACAAGAGAGTGATCTTATAAGGTTTACTTTTTTACCTTTTGAGGTACGAAACCCTAAAAATACAGTCTAATTGAGAACCTCCTGCTTATTGAAGTCGGTTATAAATGGTATGATAATGAGCAACACAACAAAAGAGACAACCCACAAACGTACTGTGTGGCGTAGAAGTAATAAGACCCTAAATAAATTGGGATAATAGTCAGGAGAATGAAAAAAAAGAAGAAATTAAACCTAGTATAAATGCAGGAACATTTGTATCTCAAAATATTTGGCATTCAAACTATCAGCAATTCAGAAATGAAACAAAAATATTTCAAAAACTTGCGCAGTAGTCCGGACGAGGTATTATTCGTTGGCCCCGTCTATTGTGTTGTTCATATAAATTCTTGGTTCGACTGCATTTTTACTAGCTTTTATCAAGACTGCTTGTTAGTTATACTGAAGTTTTATAGGTAGAAATAATTCAACCTGCTTTGAATTCAGGTAGTTTTGTGAACTCGTTACATTATACAATAATTTTGGTGTTCTTATTGAGTTGTTCTTTAAATATCGAATTCAAAGTGCACCTCTGAATATCCTTTCGGTGAATACAAGCGTAATGCATACACTCATATCACGCCAGTTATGTTTTATGTACCACCCTAATAGGGGCCGAGCCGGCCGAGCCTATTGCTTTCAACTGGGCACAACTCCAACCTCCGGGCTACTACTGAGAAATTCCAATAATATCCATTCCGGTGGAAAAAAAAAACAAAATCTTTTTGCCAGAGCCGGGAATCGAAACCAGGTCCCCTAGCCAAGTTACAAACATTTCGTATCGAATCTATTTCTACAATCGTTAACGCCTTCTATTTGTATGGTCTGACACGTGACTTAACGTTCATATGTGTCATTCCCATAGATTGATTCGTTTTCTATTAGCGTTATTAATTGTAGATTGTCAACATTACCTACAGGTGCAGGAACTAATGCTCAGCATTGCTCAGCTTGCGATCACTAGACCAACAATGCAGTTACACTGCTAGAAGATTAGTTGCTTGTTTTAATTTCACAGAGCTAAATAATTGAAAAGAATACGAATTAAATTATTACATCTCCAAGCAAGTTCATTAAAACAATTCACATCGTCCGACTCTCCAGCTAGTGTGTGGCCTGCGATACCACCCCCGAGTTAGACATGTTGTCCTGGTAGGTATTACTTCCTCATCCCAAGGAAATGTCTTCATATAGAGCTGCTACAAAATTATTTGACTAAGTACCTTTTTAGTTCACGAATGAAATTATTACATCTCCATAAGCAAGTCCACTAAAATAAGTTACATCGTCCGGTTCTATAGTTAATGTGTGGCCGACACCGCCATTGTAAGGCTTTCAATTTGAACCCGGGCTTCAAAAATAAAGTTGCAGTTTCATTGTTTCTCTGCGGCGTGCGGTATGAATGCATTCATTCGAAGGAATGAATGGCTGTGAACGTATGAATGTAATTGTTTAGTCTTTGTACGAGAGGAATATTATAGCGTTCATGTAGCTTTGGAATGGGTGATATATTAACTGTGTGGAAAGGTTGACGTTTTAATAACTAGGTTCTGAGCTAGCTGTAATTTATATTAAAGCTTTTATATATTAACAATATTATCTGTGCTTGTTTAGACCATTCATTAAGGCCCAGTTTCTGAAAAATAATTATCGTAAACTTAATGTAGAAAAATGTCCAACGCGCTTTAGCTGCTATTATATTAGTTAAATGAATTTTCAACCACTAATCGAATCGGGTTGCGTTTAAATTTGTGACATGTTGATAATATTTTTTTTCCTGAAACTGGGTGTTAATCATCAGTGACGGGCAATTAAGGTTAAATACTCGTACTACGCTTAGATCTAGAAGTATTTTTTCAGTTGCCGTTAATTAATATTCCTGGTGACCCGACTCTTGCTTTTTATTATAGCGAAAGAATTGCCCGTTTCAATGACACTTGAATAAATGATAAAATAAAAACACACTGTTGAATTTTTCCACTACCTTGTCTATTATGGGACACATTGCCTAAGAAATTCGTTTCGAAATATGAACATTTAGACACAAGATTATAAAATCTCTCGTGTTAAAATCTCGACTTTTTATGCTCGACACGAAATGTACTATTAGGCAATTACGCGTTGTCTTGCGTTAGTCGAAAATACATGAAAGATTCTCAGTATTATACAGAATTTTCTAGCTTTCTCAAGCAGTGCGAGAGATTTAAATCTATTCAGGTCAAATGTATTGCATGTTTCAGTCAGAAAATTCTTAGTAACAGCTCAAAATAACATCGGTTGACTGCATTACAAATATACACTAGGAAAACAGATGCAAATTTATGTAAACTTGAATAAATCAGTCTCCCATCATTCCCTCTGAAAGTAGCAATACCTAAAGTGTAGGTAAGCCTTTCTCGTAAATTGCTAAGGCGAGTGATTGCACACGACTCGCATCGTATTCTAGTTTCCTGGTACTCTCAACAGGTTTTATATTTAATAATGTTGGGCGAAAATTGTGTATTTTTAGGGTTCTGTTGTCATACGGGAAAAAATAGTTGTGAGAATATTTTGGAGCTATTTGACGTTCTGCATGTCTGTGTGCCTGTCTGTCTGCCACACTCTCGATATATCTGCAGATTAAAGGTTACCCTAGTCGATCATTCTTCCATACAAACGTAGTATGGCTGGTATACTCCACTGTTTGACGGTGTACGTTCAAAATAAAAAATGATATCAATTTGTCTCATCATTATCTAGCCCTATATGGAAACAAAAAGTAAACAAAATGTGTATTTGAAAGTTATGAGCGTCGAAAGTTCCATATTTCGACACAAATTTTAACGCATCTTTGGGCGGAAATAAATATCATAAGAAGAAGGAAAATTGCAAAACAGTCACCATACAGGGATAGATTAATAGTTCAGCAATGCAAATAATTTTATTTTGAACAGATACATTTAGTCGTTTTTTCATGATATCCATATTCCAAAAGGTCTGTTTATAAAATTTCGCGAGCACATTTACGTCCTAAATCATCATCCATTTCGCCACAATTTTGCAAAAGTGTGTATTTGTACGCTAACTAGCTTCTTACTGCTCATCACAGCATATATCTCTTTCGCACGTATTGTCGGATGAGATTGTATGCATTTTAACCCCGTGCACAAAATAGATCGTGCCGTTGACTAGGGCAACCTTAAGCCAATCTGTGACAAACTTTCCATATACGCGCCCAATTGTCATACTTACTAAGTGTATGCCAGTTTACATTTATTTTATTTATTATTTACTAGCTTCTGCCAGCGGCTTCGCCCGCGCGAAGGACGAAATTATCCCGAGGGAACATATTTCCGGGATAAAAAGTATCTTATGTGCTATTTCTGACTATAATCTATCTCTGTGCCAAATTTCATCCAGATCCGTCCAGCCGTTTTAGCGTGAAGAAGTAACAAACACACGAATACACACATACACACACAAACACACACACACAAACTTTTGCCTTTATAATATTTGTGTGATTTATTTGTTTACCCTCGCACTGGAACGCCTTACATGAACAACAAAAGAGATACTTGCCTGTAATTTGCGTATAAAAAACTAAGAAAATTCATAGACGCTAAACTCGTAGCTAAGTTGAAAGAAGTCTAGACACAGAGATATTCTATCATGGAATGGATTGATCACGTGATATACATTTTGAACTTTTTGACAACCGTTATTATATATAATTTGTGCGCGCGATATACATTTTGAACTTTTTGACAACCGTTATCGATGATAGAATGTCACTTTAAGGTAACGATGATACACAACTTTTTATATACTGAGATCTTCTTAGGTTCGGCACTAAGTGTCAATATACCAACGAGTCTCGTATGTACCATATTTAAAGCGAATAAAAATAGTATATTCTATTATAAAACAGTAACTTACGTATAAACAGCTGCTAAATATACAACAAACAATTTCACAACGCTTACAAATTCGAAAGTATGAAGAGAGCTGTGATCCAACACTTTAATTAAAGCCTCGAGCCTTGACCAGCCGCCTCGAGTCTCGTTCCAAGTGGAAAGGCCGAAAAGCTGCGGAACCTTGACCTCGCAGATAAAGGGGCTATTTTAGGTTCAGAGAGATCTGTCACTTTTGAGCTGTGAGAAGTCAAGGTTGGCAGTGTTGAAATGGACGGATAATATGTAGTATTCTGTACGTTTTGTTATTTATCGTATGCCTTAAAGGAGAAATATGGGCTCTGTGTATGAAGATTTAAGAAAAATCAGGTAATATGTTTAGGTGGACCGATGACCTGGTTAAGGTTGTGGGAAGGCGCTGGATGCGAGGCGCACGGGATCGGTCAATGTGGCGACGCTTGGGGGAGGCCTATGTCCAGCAGTGGACGTCTTTCGGCTGAAATGATGATGATGATGAGGTAATATGGTGAAATTAGAAGATTCATCCCTATAATAAACGTTTAATGATAATTTAATTGTGACGATATATTTTCTTTTATGAAATATTAATCTCGTTTCGATTGCCTCTGTCTCCGTTATATTTACTAATGATGCCGTTATGAAGAACGTAAAGTACATATAACCTGCTAGTGAATAGGAAACAGGCAAATATTTTGAAGCATTTCTTCACGTCTGTATTCCACAAAGTCAAAGTCAAATATATTTATTTCAACTAGCCCACTAAGCGGCACTTTTGAACGTCAACATTTAAAATTTACAAGTAATAACAATTGATTCTACCGTCCATTCGGAAAAGTAACTTGTAATGGAGAAGAACGGACAAGAAACTCCATACTTACTCTTTTAAAAAAATAAGAATAATAATATTTTTTTCTTCATTTAATAATACAATATTTACTTAAGTACTTACATTAGTAAATTCATATATGTGAGGACGATGCACACAGAATAGCATATTCTGTGCAAACAAATTCTGTGCATTTCTATAATATATCGCGTACAGACGCGGCGGGGACTTTATTTTATAATGTTTTTTTATGTAGTGAATGGTGATAGTGATGTTACGAGTAGGTACATCACTATCACTATTCACTACATAACAAACGTATACGTTCCAAACACATAAATATTAATATCTGACTTATTACTAATATTATAAATGTATAATAGGATGGATCTTTGTTACTCTTTCACACAAACACTACGTAACGGATTTTCATGAAACTTTACACAAATATAGCTTATACATCACACTGGGATATTTTTATATTGATGGCAGTATTAATTCCACGTAGGCAGAGCCGAGGGCAGCAGCTAGTAACGTATATACACAGTACATTAGACGAGTGTTTGTCATATATTGTCACTATGTAAACAAAGCTTAAGAGCTCAATCATGTCAGCAACCCGGTGGGCCGGTGACGTCACAGAAAGCAATTTATCATTTTCATTAAATTAAATTTCAATATTTGACGGTTTGTTATTTTTTTTATGGCGTCACGGCGTTCTATTTGCTTTTGAAAAATAATATTATTAGCTGTTATATTATTCAGGATGGATATAAAAATAAATGAGAAAAATCAACAAGTAATGAATTGTGATTTTATTGTTTTCTTTTAATTATTTTAATACTGGCCGCTGATACAAGCAGAATTAAGTTTTGTGTGAAAATGTATATTTTGGGCTGTTTCTTAATAAATCATGATTGGGCATGGCTGAACAGATTATTATGAATTTAAAATACGTGTAGACCAAGACCTAGATTAGGACATCGCATTATTTTTATCATCTAGTGTATACTAATATGGTTTTTGTAAATTATTGTTTTACTATGTGTTTCTCAAATGATCCTCAATCAAATGTTTCTTTTAAGTGTTAGTTTCATTGTATTCGGATTTCAATAAACCAGGGCACCAGATAGTACCTAGAGTAATAACATAATAAATAGAATAGAAAGCAACAGCTCCTACAATGAAATTCCAAGTTGTAATCGACTCTGAAATCACTCCGGAGCGACGTTCTCGCACCGCTAGTGCTCCTATAAATAATGTACTGCAGTCTTATGAGATCCTGGTACCCCGGCGGGTGTGATTAAATGTTTGCTGACATTTGCAGTACTATTTACTATCAACATTATTTATTAGCACTTTCATATGGCATAGCCGTTCTCGAATTGAGAATTCGGAGTATAGAACGTGACAAAGCCGTATATATCCCTAAATACCAAAGCTTGATATGTTTTGCAGACTAAAGTAAATGATTGATAAACACATAATTTCAAATTCTTTATGTAGACATAGAGGAAAAATCTTTGTTCAGTGCTGTACTTAAGTGCATTCCATTTAAATTGTTAAAGGGCAAATATAAGCTTTTTTTTAACAATATGCTCGCGTTTGACCACTATCTTGCCTGATCGTAAGCGATTATGTGGTCTACGGTGAAGCACGCTTGCCTAGAAGTAACCTATTCACTCTTAGCTTAAAGTCCCCAAGGTTGTAGCTATCAGGAAACAAAGACTCTGGCAGGGAATTCCACTCCTTTGCTGTGCGCACAATGAAAGTATTACCAAAAAGAATTTAGACTATTACCTGCAAGTGCCTCACACAATATTTCAGTCACGGACTCAAGAATGGGTGTAAGCTAAATCCCCCATAAAAATAAGAACCCTTCTTTGCTGAGTCACCAATCACATTAATGATTGCTCATTCATTGTGTATTGGCGATTGTAGACTGGGCACTCTAATTTTCGAAGGTGTAAAGCCTTCGAAAATTAGTGCCAAAAGAAAAAAAAACTAAACATAAACTAAGAAATGCCAGTGAAATGTTACAAAAGACCTGTTACTTAATTTCATCATCAACATCAGATCAGCCGAAAGACGTCCACTGCCTTCGCCAATCGTTGCCACATTGACCGGTTCCGTGCGTCCCGCATCCACCGGATCCCCGCAACCTTCACCAGGTCATAGGCCCATCTGGTAGGAGGCCTTCCAACGCAACGTCTTCCGGTTCGCGGTCGCCACTCCAGAACTTTTCTGCCCCATCGGCCATCCGTTCTGCGAGTAATGTGCCCTGCCCACTGCCACTTAAGTTTGGCAATTCTTTTCTATCTTACTTAATTTATTTAGTTAAATATCTAATTTTCAGCCAGTCCCTGTCAACAAACACATTCTTTTTCTTGTTTAATTTGTACTTACAAGATAGTTGTTAAGTAGTATGTTGTGGAGTGTAACATCATCAAAATAACTTTCTTAGAAATACACGCTGGTCTGCTTACGCGCGCCAGTATTGCTATAAATTATGTACCGCGTCACTATGAGATCCTAGTAAAGCGGGGCATGATTCAGGTTTAATTTACATACCACCACAATATTAAAGAAGAGAAAGAAACTTTATTAAAACGTTGAAAAACTATTTTCTACTCTTTTTATTTTTTGGTAAATCTTATTTAGTTTGCATTTGGTAAAGAAAAAAGTTCCACATATACCTAAGCAGCTTAGTTGAGCATAATAACTTCGTGTTTATTATATTGGGATATTTGGCGAATTACATACACAACACGAAACCAGCCCAAACCTATTTAAGTACAAATTGCCTTTCTATTATCCGACCACAAGACTTATGGCGATACGCCATCGTTATAAATGTTGGACCACAGATAAGCATATGTTTTGGGAATACTGTCACTGTGTGTACAGCTCAGGGGGGTGACCGTAAACTCTTAGAGCGGTATCAATTTGATATCGAATAAGGGACAGATGTATTTGACTTGTATACATCTGTCACTTACTCGATCTCAAATTGATACCGCTCTAAGAGCTTATGGTCACCCCCCTGGAGTGTAATGCCCTGACGGCGTCTACAACCTGGGTATCTTTAAGCCAAGATTGAATAGGTTAGTTCTAGGCAAGTGTATTTTACCGTGTCGACCACATCAACGCTTGCGAGTTGAGATAATGGTCCAACGTGAGCTTATCAACAATTAAAACAAAAACAAAAAACCCTTCTGCTTAGAAAGCGAACTGAAAAGCCGTAAACAAGAAGAAAATCATGCTGTGCAGTCGGAGGATAAGTATTCGCGAGCTGGCTGACCAAAACCAGATGTATCCTCCGACTGCACAGCATGATTTTCTTCTTGTAAATATAAGTGTTATATATTTTTGAAATGACCTCTTCAGGGTACACTAGTCGACGGCACGAACTATTTTGTGCGCGGGGTTAAAATGCATTTTATATCAACCGACAACACGTGCGGAAGAGATAGATGCTGTGTTGAGCAGTTGGAAGCTAGTTCGCGTACGAATACACACTTTTGCAATTTTGTAGCGAAATGGATAATGATTTAGGACGAAACCGAGCGCGCGAAATTTTGTAAACAGACCTTTGGCAGTCCAGATATCATGAAAAAACGAATTAATCTATCTGTTCAAAATTAGATTATTTGATTTGTTGAAATACTAATCTATCCCTGTATGGAAGCCGTTTTGAAATTTTCTTCTTATGGTATTTATTTGCGCCCAAAAAAGCGTTAAAATTAGTGTCGAAATGTGGAACTTTCGACGCTCATAACTTTCTAATATTTTATTATTTTACTTTTTCGCTTCCATACAGGGCTAGATAATGATGAAACAAATGGATATCACTTTTTATTTTGAACGTTCATCGTCAAACAGTGGAATAATCCCTAGACTACGTTTGTATGGAAGAATTTTCGACTAGTGTAACCTTAAAGCCCTTTATTTCGATACCCCACACGATGGGTTAGGAAGAATAAAAAAAATTGTCCGCCACAATATGGCGCCCAAAATCCGCCATTTTCCCTTTTTCCTCGCAGGGTTAACGAATCAATTGACGTATGAATCATCAAAATCGGCCAATAAATTTGATCTCTAGAACGCCACATAGGAACAAACATACATACATATATAGACTGATAAACACATTATCCTCCTTCGGCAGTTGGGTAAAAAGGTTCTCTCCCTTAGAAAAGCTAGTCTCGAAAAGGATGAGCCATTTTTTAAATCCCTCATATTGATAACAAAATAATAAATCACAGAAAACATTAGAAAACGCATGTTCAAATCGGAGCTAGATAATCAATTATTTAATTAATGGACATATCAAATTGGAATATTAATTCATTAAATTAATCTAATTTAGATTCATGAGTGGACAGTACATGTCCCACAATTTCGTAGAGATAGATTAATTATAATTAAACAAAAGCAATTTCGTAAACGTCCGTTGTAATTAGTTTTGACGAAGACTAAAATACTTAATTCTAACAGACCTTGCTGATAGCGCGATGCAAAAGATATTGCGTCGATAGGAGACATTGGACGTTGGTATATAACATAATGACAACGGTCGGTTAAAGAGGTAAACTTAAGATTTAAAGAGCAAGCACCGACCACATCATCTCTTACCATCACGTGAGATAGTGGTCAAGCCTATCAATAATAAAAAAAGCGTATCTGTTTGTGGCGTCGTGCCGCAGCTGACTGTCGTGGCGGTGTGGCGTTCGCTCGACCATCGGCCGGTTGGCACACCGCTGCCCGCTCGTTCACTGCCACTGGCGCGCGACGTTGTTGAGAGAAGCGGATCTCAACACACGTGTTTTGGAAACGTGTTTTCTAAGAAAATTTCAATTGAAAATCGGTCTAATTGCATCCATGTGAACGTACTTGAAATTTAAATCGCTTGTCGGTGTGATATCGAATCGCGTTGAGTCATCAGTAAAGGACTAAGAGAGATACGTAATTTTAACACATTTTTTCTTTAATGGCAATTAAATGAAAGCTTCAATGAATTCTCGGTATCACTTAAGCTCAAAAAGGTGTCAAAAAGGTGATGTAGATAGGTACCTCACTCATCCACTTAAAAAAATCATTATTTTATTTCAATTAAAAGTTACTAAAAGCTGGCCAAGGGCGAGTCCGACATTTACTTTGAGGTTCCCTGCAAGAGAGCTTGCCCTGGGTCAAGCCGTATTTCATCACCTTTTTTTTAACGGGGGTTATTATCTTACATGCCCGTAACATAATACCCCCGATTTGAACTTCAGTATTTGTAAAGTTACTAAAAGCTGGCCAAGGGCGAGTCCGACATTTACTTTGAGGTTCCTTGCAAGAGAGCTTGTCCTGGGTCAAGCCGTATTTCATCACCTTATTTTAACGGGGGTTATTATCTTACATGCCCGTAACATAGTAAGTACCCCCGATTTGAACTTGAGTATTTGTCAAACTGTAATTTAGCCTGAGAATTTGGCACTAAGTCGGGTTTGACACGTTCTAAACTCTAAATACTAAATTCAAAATTCTTCCCTAAGCCATTTTGTACGAAACTCCCTCCATTCCATTCAGTCGCCATAACAACGGAAGAAAACTCGAATAATGTCAACAAAATAAAAAAACTATAACTGCCAATTTGATTGAAGCAGGCTAATTAAAAGGAATGTTTTAAAATATACGGAGTAGACTGCGTAAAAGGCTCCCAATGGAAACACCGATCTGTAAAAAAAATACCGCTGAATAATACCAGCGCAACAAACTTCGTAAAACCATTAGTGTTAGAAAACAAAAAAGTCGAAAAGCTTTTAAAAAAAGAACAAAACTCTGTCCCGATCGACGATTTCTATGAATAAATATTGTATTGTGGAATTTGAATTCGCTGGGAATAAATCGCGGACGGTCGGGCATTTCATTTGTTTTTCTCGTTCAGACGAGGAGAGTTTCTCGCTCCAAAAATTACCCAAAGAGGATTAAAAGTTTACTGGTGTTAACAGGTCGGAACTGGCATCTCTGACAGATGTGGTGCTGGAGAAGAATGCTCGGAGTGTCGTGGACCGAGTTCCACACAAATGTCTCTATACTCCAAGATCTCCACATCAAGCAGCGTCTGTCCGCAATAGCACAGTCCCGAATACTCACTTTCTTCGGACACGTTTCAAGGCGAGACAGTCAGTCCATAGAACGGTTAGTCGTCCAAGGAAAAGCGGAAGGCACTAGACCGCGTGGTAGGTCACCCATGCGTTGGACCGACCAGATCAAGTCTGCTGTGGGCGATCCCGTGCACGAATGTACCCGGATGACGTTTAATCGGGAAAGGTGGCGAGACATTGTGAGACGCATTACATCTGCCCCAATGCTTCATGACGACCACAACCGCTCTGTCAAAAGCGTAACGACTAAGAAGAAGAGAGACTGGCATCTCAAAAGGCGATACCTACTGTGTGTGTGTTCCCCGAAAGGTTGGGGGCAAGGTTACTACCAAATTACAGATGGAAAAACCCAATAACATTTTACCCGGTATCGAATCGAACCCAAGACCTCATACACAGCAGTAACGCTTGTGACCACTAGACCAGCGGCGGTAATTCCTTCACCTTTTTATGCCAACTTTGACAATAATAATCACAATCTGAGAAAAACGCTTATGTTACGATCGTAAGCTATTTTTGCCTCCCATTTATGTACAAGTACACACATAATCATAGTGATGCAGGGCAGAGTGGACGGAAACAGGGCACGCTGGTGATCACCGATGAGGTGGACTGATCAAATTAAGTCCACCGTAGGCGATCCTGTAAATTAGTGCGTTAAACTTTCAAGTAACCGAGCCAAATGGAGAGAGTTCGTGCGGCGAGTTACAAATACATCGAATGGACAAAATTAATCGTGACCACGACCGCTCTTTCAAGAGCGAAACGGAGAAGATGAACACACATAATTAAGGGGTATGTAATATATGCCATAATAACAGATAATATATTATCACTTGAAATAACGTTCACATGATATAATTTTCATTTGCTATAAAAACAAATAACCTAATTTCATCTGATCTTATATTACATTTCATCCACTGCACCGTGGAGCGCGAAAACGCGAAAAGTTCTTATCCGTGGAGGGTCATTCGGGCCCGTATATGATACGCCGCTTGAGCGGCTACTATCGCTTTATCACGAAAGTTTTGTATGGGAGCCATACATCAAACTTATGTTGTTGTAATGTCAATGAACTAAGCTATCAGATTTCAAATGGATTTTCCATGTTTGGATTTGTTTTGTATTTGCAAAAATTGTGTAAAGTCAGCGAAAGGGAATATTTTGCACTGTTTTTGTACAGATGTAGTTAGAAATAAAAAAATAAAAAATTATTTCAATAAGTTTTTTTTTTATTTACATAAGAATACCCTATTTCACATAAATCAATCAATAAATAAACCTCCCCACACATATTTTTCGAAAAAAAAATTTTTCAAAATACATGACCCGACCGCCTAAAAAAAAAATGGTGGATTTTTTGTTTGTTATTGTTTTTGTTTTCGACTTCATTCAAAGAACCGGCGTTAGCACTTCAATTAGTGGCTTTAGTGGCGTTGTTAATTAACCTACTAATGTAAATAACGACAGTTTGATAAGAATAAGGCAAAATTAGATGTCGAAAAAGAACTTACGGCAAAACGGTCGTCATGGCTGGAACAATAGAGGACTTTGTTCGTTGAAATACGTATTTCTGCTGGAATTCACGACACATACACAATCACGCTAGTAAAATCACTTCGTTACTTATTATTCCATGATATTTTAACACCCACAGCACTAAATTCACCATAAACTCGAAAATATAACCATCGCCGACCGGCAGACAGGCGGTCGGAACGCGCTTTGACAGGTCCGAAGCAAAAAAAAATCATCAACAAGCGAGATCCGGGGTTGCCGGTGATTTGAATGCATTTATATCATCCTTGTCTATGGCCACGCCGTGGAAAGACACTCCCATGTGACGAGAATACCACCCCACAGAAAATAACCGACAACACTGAAGCGCGGGACGAAGGTATTCTGCAGACTTCGTCACAGATTAGGGGTAATGACCCGGAATCTCCGGAAGATCGATGCACGGTGCAGTGGATAAACTTCTTTTGCTCTAATAACATTTAGTATAATGTTCATTGCATATAATTTTCAATTAGTATATTGCTCTTTTTATATAACGTTCAGTTGACCTAATTTTCATATTTACTCATTTTCTGCCCAAATTCTGTAGTGAATAAGTAAATATCAGAAAACATCATACTGTTATAGCCTCATCTAACCCAAATGAAGGGATTAATTATTATTATTATCATTATTCACCAACAATAGAAGGGATCTCGCTAATGGTCATGGTTCTAACCTAACCTAACCCACATGATTCACCAACCATAGAGGGTATCTGACACAGGTATATATAAGGTGAATATGAAAGAACAAAAACACATTAATTCGTAGTTATTTATTCATACAACAATGTTATAAGTGATGACAAAATACTATGTTGACTAACCTTATTTCAGTTTTAGTTTAGAGGTCAAAGCTCGAAGGAATTCAATTTCAGTGTATTCCTCTTAATTTTTCAATTATATTAAACGTTACTATAGAATTTGAATATTATACTAACTAAATATTATACTAACTGAATATTAGTTCAAATGTGCATTATAGAAAATGTTTATTGAACCATATAAAATTAGGTAAACTGAAATTATATCAAGAATTCATTATATCATTTCATCGTTATACTAAAAAAAAAATATATTAAATGAAATTAGGTCATGTGATCGTTCGGCAGGTCTTGGTCGCCAGGATCGGGCGAGACTTGTCTCTGCCAGCAGCTGTGAAGGCCATGCTGGCAGAGACCGAAAATTGGAGGGAAATGGCCTCCTTTTGTGAGACTGTGATGGCCCAAAAGGAGGCCGCCGAGCGGGATCGTGAGAGGGCCGATCCCACTCGAAGAAGAAGGCGTCGTGGAGGCAACCGCCTCGATGCCTAAAACGCCGAAATCCCGCCTGTGTTATAAGCAAGCGGGACTCCGAGGTCGCGGGTGGTCAGATTAGATAGGGGACTCTGTCCACCCACCGAGTGACTTCAGGATGGATGGCAGCACAGTGATCACGTGCTGCCGCGCACAGCGTGGCTCAGGGAAGGCGATTCTTTCAGCCTCCCCAGGGATGTTCCCTAACAGGCGTTGCACAGAGGGGGTTCCGGGATGGTCTTTTAAGAGGTAACGGGGCCCCTTCCAGGTGCTGATGGTGATCACCGGGGTGGTTTTAGTGAGGTAAAAATCCCACACTCCCTGGTCTTTTCCCCAAAATTCCAGGCGCCTTTTGAAGGTTTCCCCCCGAAAACAAAAAAAAAAAAAAAAAAAAAAAAAGGTCATGTGATCGTTAGAACTTTTGTTAGTATGTCAAATGGTACGCACCCATAATTAAGATGTAAAAAAGTCAATCTGTGCCTTTTCCCAACCTCATTGGGCTCGGCTTCTAGTCAAATCAGATTCAATTGAGTAACAGTATTTTGCATGGACTGACTGGCTGCCTGACCTTCACAACCCACAACACCATACCCCTTGGTAAGACTAGTGTCAGATTTCCTGGCTTCTGACGACCTGTAACGACTGTCAAAGTAAAACCGGGACAAGAAATGACAGCCGGGACCAACAGTTTAACGTGATTTACGAGGCACGGAGGAGTCTCGGTATGCTGAAGTGGTCACCAATCCACGGGCCTGATGGACCTCGGCAAGTGTTGCTTAATCATGAAGATTCACCAAGCAGCGTTATTACGTATCTTGCAAGAGCAAAACGATACCGTTTTTGCGCAATAATTGCTCTTCAATCGTGAATCCGATATTTATGTATTACATTATCTAAAATGTGATCGCTATTATTAAGTTTATTAGAGGATTTTATTATTGGGTGGTTTTTGGCAGCAGCGAACCAGCCATTGGCCAGCAAATTTGGATATTTGATTGCGATTACTATTTCCCTTGATGTTGACCAATCGCTCCCAAATGGCTAAGTACAGAGGTCAACCTTTATGACTATTGCTGACCGACTTCAGGCTGTCATTAATTAGCCACAAACTGCTTTTTTTCTTCTTCATTCCAACGGTTGGTTGGAAGACTAGACACATAGACTATGCGGATGTCTGTTTTGTAGATTCAACGGAGGTACTCCTTAACAAACTCGAGCGACTGCAGAACCTGTGCATCCGCTTTATTTTTGGCCTCCGTAAATACGACCATGTGTCGGAGTTTCAGAACAGATTAAAGTGGCTGACGATTCGGCGTCGTCGAGATACCCATATCCTATCCCTTCTCTATAGTATCCTGCACAATCCTAATTCCCCTCAATACCTTCGTGAACGCTTTGAATACCTCGTGCCGAACGGTAAACCGTGTCGCACTGCCACTCCTCTTCTCCTTCGTCCTCCGAGTCACACTTCCAGCCGCTATGATGGCTCTTTATCTGCTACAGCAGTGCGACTCTGGAACTCTCTCCCACACTCCCTACGCGACATCCCTTCTCTGGAGGTCTTTAAGCGGAAGATCTAAGATCATTACCTAGCATAATGACATAATATTAGTATGTATATATATATATTTATTTGTGTACGTACGTAGTAAGTATAATAATGTTTTAATTTAATTCATCATAGGTTATTTTAATATTGTACTCTGGATGCCTGTCCTCTACAATTTTCTACTTTCTCTGTCACTCTAAGGTTTGCTGTAAGAGAACTCAGCATTGAGTTAAGCTCGCCTTTGTACATGTACTTTATTATCACGTGTATGTAATGTTGTTTTTTTTGGTGTACAATAAAGAAGAATTGGTACAACGAAAACGGTTGGTTGGGCGGTCGTGGTAATATGTTTCAGTGAGATTCGGCCTGGCATGATTCGACTTGCGATACGATGCCATTCTTATTTCTATAATTATGAAAATAATCTGGTGATTCTAACCTGCCAGTAAATGCGCCTAAGTTAACGGTGGTCGCGAGATCCAGCTGCTCTTTTATTTCCATAGTTGTTCCATAATAAGGGAATTAATTAATTCCTCTTCAAGTAAACAAGTGCTTATCGATTTGTTTTAAAGTTGTTTGTTGACAGATAGAGGCATAGTGCAGTGAATTGTTTATTTTTTTCTTGTTGAGCTACGAATTATGGGCTAAAGTGTTTTGGCTTATTTCTTACTAGCTGTTCCCCGCGGCTTCGCTCCCGTGGACCACCCCACAGGACCCGTTATCGGGATTAATAAAATAGCCTATGTCACTCAGGAATAATGTAGCTTTCTATTGGTGAAAGATTTTTTTAATTCGGTCCAGAAGTTTCGGAGCCTATTCGGTACAAACAAACAAACAAACAAAAAAATCTTTCCTCTTTATAATATTGGTATAGATTATATAATATTATATAGTATATATAACTTTGATTTTTAGCCGATCATTTTTATTGGTGTTTCTGTGTACTGTAATTTATATACTATCTTTCTTCATGCAATCAAATTTTGTTTTCTAGTCGGCAGTTCAGGGGCCTCACTATAAAGTGTCAACGTCATCGTGATACCGATGTAGAAAAGGAATAGTGCTCTTCATCCTGTATAGCTGCGTCTCTCTCTTATAGTCAAAACACATCAGAGCAAGGCACCAGATTTTAGGGTCCTTTTTACACGTTGTAGTTTTTTAGACACGTTAAGCTCTTGGTCCTGGCCTTGATCTGACTATGCGAGTAAGGGAAGACAGAGTGCACATGTGTTCGCGCACATACTTATGCACTATAATGTCTCCTGCGACGATGGTTAGTCTGCGATGAGATTGGCCGCCGTGACCGAAATTCGACCAGGAAACTATTCCATTTATAATTTATCTTGAAAATACCTTCGAGTATTATCAGTCTGACGTTTCTTAGGGATCCTAGGGCCGTATAACGGGCACAGGTGCGGAGTAATTGATTTGCTTCTGCACCTGTAGCCAAGTTGAAAGTTTACAATCAATAACTCTGGTAGAAAACGAATCAATTTACGGGCATGATACATCTGAACGTTAAGTCACGAGATCTGACCATACAAATAGAGATTCGATACGAAACGTTTGTAACTTGGCTAGAGGGTTGGACAATACTGATGTCAATTTCTGTCTGCCACACTGTCTACCTTAATATTGGCACTAAACCCTTTAAAAACATGATTAAACTCTCAGTACCACCCAGAGACACAACCAACCATTAGCAAAAACAAATTAAAAACATAAATGCCCAAGTTTCAAACTCCGACTAAAGAAACAACGCAAGACCCGACACTCCTTTGTACTTAAACTTGGCTTGTACTGTACCTGTTACAAACTTTTTGCAATTACATTAGCATTAATAAGCAAGGTAATTACTAAGTTTACCATGATGATGGGACGTGCAGCAAAAATGTTAATGCTGGAAATAATAAGAACAGGATAATAATAGAACAGAATATTTTAGGTTACAGGTTACTTCTCTAAGCTAATGTGTTCTATCGTCGACCATACCATCGTTTACAATCAGTTGGCCATATACTGTGTACTAGAATTAAAGATAAGTTAGGTCAACCATCATAAAGATTAGCTAAAGTACTTAAATTTTTCATGGGGTACTGTGTAAAATTCTATAACAAAATACCTTGTGATATATTAAAACTAAATGAAAGAAAGTTTACAACATTTGTAAAGGCACACTTTGTAAACAAGCATATTACAAATTAAATGATTATATTCAAGATAAGAATGCCTGCCCTGCTCCATAGGATGATTTAGTGTAGACAAAATCCAACTGGCTATATTCATAACTAGCTGACCCCCGCGGCTTCGCTCCCGTCAACTGGTTACCTACATACCTACCTCCTACCTACCTAACCAATTTTTTTTATTTCCCATAACTACCCTACCCACCTACCCTATCTACCCTACCTACTCAACTCTACCTACCCTACCCTACCTTATCTACCCTTCCCTACCTTACCCTACCCTACTCTACCTTACCTACCCTTACTACTATACGAATGTAACCTGTAAACTTTTGTTTCTACCGGCGGCGGCGATCTAATTAAAATTTTGAACATAAAAGCTGCTATTTTGAGTCAATCTTAAAAGATAGACATATGCTGTCGCGGACTTTTTTATAGAACTTTTAAAGAAGAACATTTCCATCCTACATTGTATTTGCGTAACTTAAACCGTTTACGCAGCGCACGCAACAAAAGCTAAAAAATTTTATTAAGATTTTGTGTGTTGTGTCTTTTGTGTGCACTAAATAAATGATTTATCTATCTATCTATCTATCTATCAAAAAGAAATATTTTTGCCCATTTTTGCAATATTTTTCATTTATGCTCCGCTCCTATTGGTCATAGCGTAATGTTATATAGCCTATAACCTTCCTCGATAAATGGACTATCGAACACAAAAATAATTTTTCAATTCCAACCAGTAGTTCCTGAGATTAGCGCGTTCAAACAAACAAACAAACAAACTCTTCAGTTTTATAATATTAGTATAGAATTATAGTAATGCTTTATTTTATTTTTTCTTCTCTTTTTGTTTAAGAAATTGACTCGCACACTGTTCCGTTGTTATTGATTTAGGTAATTTACCTATGTTTGCAATATTTGTAAGTATGTGTTCCTATTTATCAAATGAATGAATTTACCTGTTAGTGCTTATACGTAGTATAGTAGTGTTAGTTTGGGTGCATCATCCTCATGTACTTGAAGAAGGTACTTGTGAATTAATGTATGTATGTAAATGTTGTAAAACATTTTCTTTTAAAGAGTAAGAGTGGAGTTTCTTGTCCTTTCTTCTCCATAACAAGCTACTTTTTCGAATGGACGGTAGAGTCAATTATTATTACTTTTAAATATAAATTTTCGACGTTCAAAAGTACCGCTTAGTGGCCAAGTGGAAATAAAAAAAAAATTACTTTAGTCTTTACTAGTGCTACTCAACTGCTTCCATTCTAACCGGATACAGCTGAGTACCAATATTTTACATCGAGCGACTTCCTATGTGTCCTCCATAAACTAATAACAATGTTGGCAAGACTGTTGTTAGATTGCCTGGCTTCTGACGCTTCGTAACGACTGTCAAAGATATACGCCAGCCGGGACCGATGGCTCAACGTGCTTTCCGAGCCACGGAGGAGGAGGTATTTTGAAGTAGTATTTTAATAAATAAATTCACAACGGGTTTTTTATTTTTTGGAACGAATAGGGTAGTTGACAACCTAAAAATAGATTAGTCAGTTAGATACTTAACCTAAAAATACGTAAAAAAGTCGACGATACAGTGCGTTGAAATATCGTGTGACGTCACGGTTTATACTGACAAATTGACGTCACAAGCCCACACTCCTGAAATTTGATGCGCTTTATATTTGTAGAATAGAATAGAAAACATTTATTCGACATAGACACAACACAACAACAACAATCACAAAGTAACGTAAGAGAAGAATAGTAAAAAAAGTACAAACAAGGTTTAAAAATGATTGCGCCGAGCGTGCCCACACCGAAAGGGTTACCAACTCAGCATTTGCTGGGCACCAGACACCCAGCGCTGATTTTCAGTTGGCACCCCGCTAGTGACACACGGACGTGGGTAAATAAATTAGATACTTAAAATAATGTCATAATGTGAATATGTAGGTGCTTAACTTATAAACTTAAAAATATGTAAAATAGATAATATAAAGTAATAGAAAAATATATAATGTATTATAATATAAAGTATAATCAGTGCTACAATATGGTGGTTGGTTTGTCATGTTTTCATTATTTGATAAAGCAAAAAATACGGGACCAATATTATTTGATAATCTCACTGACGGATTAGTAACCAGTACCGTTTTTTTCTAACCAGGAAACATCCCTATTGTAAATACATAGTCAAAATCAAGAAAGCACAATTTTCTGCTAAATAAACGCTAACATGACACGAACAAATGAGATTAGTCCACAACAAAAAAACTTCATTCGTCCATTCCCGATGAAAACAAACTCATCCGGCAATTTTTCCAGAAAAACAAATACTGGAAAAGCGAAGAATTTCCCCATATAAATTCTTTAAATGTTTACGTATGAGCCGTTAATGTGTTCCAAGATAAATGGTCTAAAATTACCAGGGATACATAGCCGAGTAAGCGATGTTCATAAATCATGTGAGCAGAGGTGTTGTTCTACGGACGGCCGATTAAAGTTCGTAATGAATGGACGGAATTTCGTGAAACTGCGTACAGAATGCCAGGTACATGTGAAAGGGTAGGTAAGTACTAAATTTAATTCGATTATTGAATAAACCAGGGGGTTTTCCAGAAAAATACAGTTTTATTTTTGTCAGGTTCCTTTTGACCAATTTTCGTGTTTTGGATTTCCAATTAGTCCTATTACAAATTTCACCCTGTGTGAAAAGATTTTTGAAGTTGCTCGCCCACTAACGAACGAAATAACAGTTGCACGGCTCAAACTGCAATGTTCAGCAGCGCTAGCCAAGATCGGTCCGTGGATAAGTGATAATTTGTTATATACCAGAATCCCACCATGGCCTCCACGCCTAAGATAGCACGTTAATCCTCTAATCCCGGCTGCCACTTAGTTATTTACTAGCGGACGCCTCGCGGTTTCACCCGCGTTGTTCCCGTTCCCGTGGGAATACAGGGATAAAAAGTAGCCTATGTCACCCGAGGATAGCAGATATGTAGCTTCCCAACGGTGAAAGAATTTTTGAAATCGATCCAGTAGTTTTTAAGTTTATTCGTTATATACAAAAATACAAATCTTTCCTCTTTATAATATTATAGTATAGAAGTATAGATAGCAGTTATTCAATGCAATTCTTCAAAAATTCAGTCCAAGGATGGTACGGGCTAGGAAGAATTAGTTCATGCAATTACATCGCACACTCCCCGCAATGTATCCAATAAAAAACCGACAGACTGGCAACTTGGCGCCGGTGTTCATGGCTTTGATGCCACTCGACCAGTATTCCCGGGATAAAAAATAGGATATTTTTATCTCGGGAATACTGGTCGAATGCTATTCCAGACTCTAATCTATCTTTGTTCCAAATTCCATCCAGATCCTTCCAGCCGTTTGAGGGTGAAGAAGTAACAAACATACAAACACACACTCACAAACTTTCGCCTTAATAATACTCGTGTGATAATAATAATAGTATTGGTGTGGTTTGAGTGAATCTATATCTGTAATCATTTCTGTATGTAAGTAATTATCCATATGCGCTGACCGCGAAACCAGTCGCTGTTGTTATCTATTTGGTTGAGTCGTCAGAATGCAATCGATCTATGTCTAGAGCCTGACCGTTGGAATCTATGTACACTCGGCAAAATAATTAGTTACGCAGCCACAAAATGTGCAACAAAACGTTGTGAGAAAACCCGGATTGACAATAGTTTATTTCAAAAACGTGTTCGAACTATTTCGATCACAAAAGCTTATTTTTAAATTAAAAGCAGACACTAAATAACAATACGACAAATAGTTAGACACGCCACCATTTTAATATTATTATATTAAAATGGTGGCGTGTCACTGAAATGACATCGAGATTGGATAACTATTTTTTACTGTCTTATTAAATCGATAACAAGTTTGTTGCAAAGGAAATATAAATTTAAGTAAAATTTAACCTTATTGAATTAGAATGTCTGTAATAAAATACATTAAGGACTGGTTTTGAATCCAACTTGTTGATAGTACCTAGAACTATTTCACTACCGCTAAAATACTCAAACACTAATGAATTAATCCATCAAATTCAAACAAAAGGAATTACATGGGCTTGAAATCATACCTGACTGTAACTCTAATTTATTTGTTTGATTATAATTTACCTGCAGGTAATAAGTTGGCCCTAAAAGCAATTAATTCAGGTATTTACCCTAAAATTAAAGTAAGTAAATTTAGACATTGTTTTAGCCAGCCTAGTCCGGTCTTATTGTTTGTAAAGGTATCAAGGTGAACGAATTATTTATAAATACCTACGGGTGGGTATTTAATCAGAAGAGATTGATAAAGGTGTAATTTATCTTTTTGTAGGTAGCCTTAAATTTACCTAGGTAATTCAATATATATATAATTTTTGTTTATGTATCGGAAACAAGCGTTACCTTGCTACAATTTAATTTTCCAGACAAAAAATGTCAATCTGAGGATCAAGACAAGTGACATTCAATAAACGAAAGCGTCACGATGGTGATTGGATGTTAAAAATGTATGGATTGCCATGCGCTTGCGAAATGTCACGTGATCCATACCATAAATGAAATCAACCACTTTCTTTGGAGCTTTGGTACTGACGTTGTACAGTCTTTGGAGCTTTGGTACCGACGTTATACAGTCTTTGGTGCATTAGTACCGACGTTGTACAGTCTTTGGTGCATTGGTACCGACGTTGTACAACTTGTACAGTCTTTGGAGCTTTGTTGCCGGCGTTGTATAGTCTTTGGAGCTTTGGTACCGACTTTGTACAGTCTTTGAAGCATTGGTACCGAAGTTGTACAGTCTTGAGAGCTTTGGTACCGAGATTGCAAAAAAGCTTATGTCATTATACACCTTAATGTACAAGAATACTCACAAAAATAACTTGCTATTGATAACTAGTGGGAATGTCTAGATAACTTGATTTAAATGTTGATATAAAGCGGCTCTTTTCTGTAATTAATATCCACACAAAATGTCACTAAATAACACTAAATTTCAAAGTAATTGTAATTCTGCAACTGCAACCTATTTTTTGTCGACAGAGATGAATTTTCCCTTTTAATTGCATCTAAGAATTTACAAAGCGGTACCAATTTGGCTGATCTCCTTTTGGCATTTCGACAATCAAACAATCAGATATAATGACACGAAAGCACTGTGACAAAGGAGTTTGACATATTTTCGTCTGCACTGCAGTCAGCAAAAGTCAAAGGAACTAAAAGTAGTGTACAGAAAATTCATTCGCCTAATAAAATGGGATTTTCCGACAAAGGAAAGGATTTCAATATTTTTGACGTACAATATTTGCAGGATTGTATTTTGTTAGTGGTTTTGCTGGAAAGAAAAAGATTTTAGAAAAGACGCGCGATTATTTGTTGCAGTATTTTGGATTGTCTAAAAATCAAATTAATTTGTCTGTCGATATTATTTTGATATGAAAATTATAGGGATAAACGCTAGAAATTCAGGTTTGTATAAATAACATAATTTAAAAACGAATTATGCAAAACATGCCACAGTCAAACAGACATTGCAATACTGTTATTTTAAATTAGGTCAATTGATTAACATATTGAGGTTAGCTTCATAAATAAATGGATTATATGGAATAGGACTCAAATTATTTATTTATTTAATACTTCATGCATAAAACCGTACAGAGGCGGACTTAATGCCTTAGGCATTTTCTACCAGTCGAAATTAACTAAAACTTCCCAGCTATATTTTAGATCCACATAACAAATTGAATGCCGAGATATTATCCAAGAAAAATAAGATTTCCTCACCTTTGTTCAACGTTTCAACACTAAATAAAGTCCACTTAAAAGTTGCCCGAAGGTACTAGGAATGTAGCACTAGTATGAAATTATATGGAATAGGACTCAAACTAACTAAAACTTCCCAGGTATATATATTAGATCTACATAACAAATTCAAATTCGAGATATTTTCCAAGAACCACTAAAAGCCCGCTTTGGTAAGACAAATAAGATTCAACGTTTCAACACTAAAGTCCACTTAAAAGTTCCCCAAAGGTACTAGGAGTGTAGCACTAGTATGGGGATGTAGGACTTTGAAAGTGGGCGCAGTACTGGCAAGTACTAGAGGAGTGCACTATGCACGCAAGGCGTTTCTGTGCCAGGGCTGCAGACTTGCAGAGATCTTACGTAGTGCACTTGGAAGATCTTTTTGAGGTTAAGATGTGAGATTTACTTTATAGTCTTTCAAAAGATTTCTACCACGGATTTTTGCGTTGTAGGATGTAGAGTTCAGCCTGTTTTCGTTTCAGATGTATTAACTTTGACGTTTTTATCTCTCCAGTTAGAGAAATGGAGCAATGCAGAACATTCAGGATATATTGAATCAGGTCTATCCTTTTTTCACAATTTAAATATGGTGGTTTTAAGTAGTGTTTCATCAAGAATGGAACATATAAAACCGGCCAAGTGCGAGTCGGACTCGCGCACGAAAGGTTCCGTACCATTATCGCAAAAAACGGCCAAAAAATCACGTTTGTTGTATGGGAGCCCTACTTAAATATTTATTTTATTCTGTTTTTAGTATTTGTTGTTATAGCGGCAACAGAAATACATCATCTGTGAAAATTTCAACTGTCTAGCTATCACGGTTCATACAGCCTGGTGACAGACGGACAGACAGACAGACAGACAGACAGACGGATCGCGGAGTCTCAGTAATAGGGTCCCGTTTTTACCGTTTGGGTACGGAACCCTAAAAATTAGGCTGTAATAATGTTGCAGGCGAAATAATTTTATTTATGAAATGAAACCTCATACATACGTAAACAATCAAACTCGGTTGTCTTTTTAATCTACCAATCAACGGAAATTCGAAAATGGTGTTGAAATTAAATGAAAATGTCTCGTTATATAATTTTATTTTTTAACACTAATAAATGAATAGTTTCATGGAAAACATTAATTAGTCGATAGTTTTTATAGAAACCTAGATGGCCTTCATCATAATAATTGTTATGGATTCTGTAAAATAAAACCGTAGGTATTAGCTTCTTAGGTACTTACTAGGGTAACAGAAATTTAAAAGTCAATTTCATTTGAGTATAAACTATCTAAAATTCATTACTGAACTTCAGTTTTGCAACCGAAATATTTGAAATTTTTAGTACTTGTTATATCCCGTGTGTGTATAAGATAAATAAAATTTAAATCATGACTATTTTAAATATTTCAATGATAAATTTTTTTAAACAACATGTCCCTGTACCCCTTACAAGACCTATATTTATACTTATATAAACCTTTATGTAACATCTGAAATAACATTATGGAATGCAATTAATGAAGAAGCATATGCATATAATACAAAGCAAATCTGTGCTGTGAGGCGGCAAATATTGATAGGTATGGTGCTAGTTAGTACGACGAAACTTGTGAAAGACAAGGAACTTTGACATCAACATCTCTTAAACTACTTATGCACTTGTACTTTTCATGAACTTTTCATCATAAACCTGTAGACAATAAACTGTAACGAATGCAACATTGTAAAGGACTTTAATAAAGTATACAAATATTTCATCTTAATAGTTTTAGACACTTGAGAGTTATGAGCCATCTAACCAACTTTTAAGACATAGAGTGCCTTATTACAAAAAGCGGTTTAAACAAAACCCAGGTTCAAAGCTTGTTTTCACCGTACATTATAAAGGTTTAAACCTGGGTTTTTAGTAAAACCGCTTTTTGTAATATGATACAGAAGGTTCTACCTCTACAAATGTGTGAATTGCTACGAGTTTGGTTTAGTAAAGCATTGTATGTAAAAGTTTTCAAAGAAAGTCCTTAAATAATAATATGTTCTAAACGACCAAGATAAGATGTAAAAAGTTGCTAAAACCGAATTTTAAATTTCTTATTATTATTTACAAAGCTGACGTACACACGAGCTAAAATAATTCACAGCGCAAAAACTCTGATTGACATCTACTAAATGTGAATCTGCTCTCAAAACGGTGAACGAAATATCCTGAGGACACCGGTATGTCCTAGAACAAACATTCGAAGACATGTGACATCCACCAACCCGCACTGGGCCCGCGTGTTGGATTATGACCCATTCTCTCTCTCTTTCTCACAGAAAAGAGGCATATGTCCCAGCAGTGGGAACATTAAAAGGATGATGAGATGTGAATCTTACATGCATATCGTAAACATAATCACTGTCATTATATCACAAAGAGTTTGTATTGTTTGGTCTAGCAAACAAGCAACACGTTTAGCACCTACCAAATCGATTCTAGTTCTTCTGAATGATTCTAATAAAAGTTTACAAATGATTCATCAGTCTCATTGAATGAAAAGTGTCACCAACAAAATAAAATAAAGTAAGTAATAATCTGAATATAAAATAAAGCTGTTAATTAATATTATTATGCATTCCAGCTCATCCATGCTGATTGCTGCTAGTATACAATTATTCATTTCATTTCGATAGCGTAAATATTTATAACTTTGACCATTCATTAATTATTTATTCGTAGCGTAACAATTTCGCATCTTACCACTTACAAAAGTGGTAACTACAAGACCCAAATTGACTACCTTCTCGTCAGACGTAACAGCATACAGCACGTCAAAAATTGCAAAGTGCTGCAAGGAGAAGACTTGGTGTCTCAGCACAGACTCCTGGTTATGACTCAAGTAGTAAAAATACAGTATACAAAAAGCAAAGAGCCCCTCCTAAAATAAAATGGCATATGCTAGAGAAGAGTGATCGTGAGAAGAAGTTTCGAGAGCGAGTCGTAGACAAAATGATAGAGATGGGAGACCTGGAAGATCGAAGTGTAAACGAAAGTTGGAAGGAGATTGCTGGGTGTATTAGGTGTGCGGCGAAGGATAGTTTGGGCGAGACCAACGGAAGGGGCACGATAGACAGGGATACATGGTGGTGGTCAACAGAAATACAGAATGTGTTAAAGGAAAATAAGAAAAAATTCAAGGAATGGCAAAGTGTAGAACAGGAAAATGCTAGTTCAAAAGTTGCAAAAAAGGGTGAGTATGATACTGCGAAGAAAAAAGCTAAGAAAGCTGTGGCTATAGCGAGAGCAAAAGCTCAGGATAAGCTATTCGTCGCGCTGGATAGTCCAGCAGGCCAATAAGATCTGTACCGGCTTGCTAGAGCTAGGCAGAAAAGATGTCTGTCAGATAAGATGTATAAAAGATGAGGCTGGAATGATTCTTTCTGATGATGAAAAATTAAGGATAGGTAGAAGGAATACTTTGAGAAACTGATGAATGAGGAAAATAACTGGAGTGGTATGTTGGAAAATAAACCTGTGAATGAGGGGTTAGTGAGAACGGTTAGTATAGAGGAAGTAAGAATGACAGTAAATGGAATGAAGAATAGTAAGGCGGTTGGTCCGGAATACCAGTTGAAGTGTGGAAGATAATGCGCGTAGATACCGTGTTACCCAGTTACTGGGTTGTGGAGGTCAGATAGGCAGTCGCTCCATGTAAAACACTGGTACTTAGTTGAATCCGGTAAGACTGGAAGCCGACCCCAATATAGTTGGAAAAAGGCTAGGCAGATGATGATATGTTACATAAGACCATTAATTTAAATAATGTGATCTAAGAACATTTTGAAATTTATTCGTATAACAAAGTGTTCGTCGTATAACAAATTCATTTGTAAAGCTATGTCTAACACGGATAAAATCACGACAATTGCACCAAAACCGCCGGGCATATTTTAATGAAATTAACACCATCTCAAAGAAAATTTTAAATTATCTACATTTTGATCTAAGGCTTATTTTTAAAGTCATAGAATAATAAGGGTCGCGCGGGTGTGAAACGAGCGCGCGTTTTGTTCCCTCAAGGTCTTTGGCGCCTGGCGCCTATCGTCGTCTTAAGAGCTACTTAAGGGTACACTATAGTCGAAAATTCATCCATACAAACGTAGTCTAGGGATTATTCCACTGTTTGACAATGTACGTTCAAATTAAAAAGTTATATCAAATTATCTCATCATCATCTAGCCCTGTATGGAAGCAAAAAAGTAAACATTTGAAAGTTATGAGCGTCGAAAGTTTCACATTTCGATACTAATTTTAACGCATTTTTGGGCGCAAATAAATGCCACAAGAAGACGGAAAATTGCAAAACGGCCACCATACAGGGTTAGATTAGTAGTTCAACAATGCAAATAATGTTATTTTGAACAGATACGTTTAGTCGTTTTTTCATGATATCCAGACTGCCTGACTGTTTATAAAATTTCGCGCGCTCGGTTTCGTCCTAAATCATTATCCATTTCGCTACAAATTTTCAAAAGTGTGTTTTCGTACGCGAACTAGCTTCCTTCTGCTCATCACAGCATCTATCTCTTCCGCACGTGTTGTCGGTTGATATAAAATACATTTTAATCCCGCGCACAAAATAGTTCGTGCCGTTTACTAGTGTAACCTTAACTACTGTACAGCACTTCTAAACTACACTATTAAATTGCCATTTCTGTCTAACATTGTAGATCTAATTGCAGTGTAGTGTTTTCTTAAACTACAAAACTACTAGTTAATCTCTTTAGTCTCTTTGTTAGTTCAGTCTTTCAATCTTTATTAAGATTCAAAACAATGGAAGAATTAACCTGAAATCCAAACCAGCAATGTTGTTACAGAATTACGCTGTACAACCTTTTTTTAATAAATATTTTTAAGACTTTACTGCTGAGATAAAGCGCTGCCTTAAAGTCTAATTTAATAGACCGAGGGACGTCTATATGCTGACAATAAAATATGTTGTATAAGGAATTCTTTAGAAAGTTTCTAAGATACTAACCCTATTTATCCATAAACACGGCATTAATATTGTTATAACGAAGGTTCGTACATAATATCTAGATTTAGTACGCCAGATTCACCATCCATCTGCCTAACCTTTTTCCCAACTACATTGGGGTCGGCTTCCAGTCTTACCGGATTCAGCTAAGTACCAGTGTTTTACATGGAGCGACTGCCTATCTGACCTCCACAACCCAGTAACTGGGTAACACGATACCTCTTGGTTAGACTGGTGTCAGATCTCAAGCTTCTGACTGCTCGTAACGACTGTCAAAGATCTTCAAATGACAGCCGGGACCAAACGGCTTAACGTGCTTTCCGAGGCACGGAGGAAACTCGGTATGTTGAAATGGTCACCCATCCACGGACCGACCTCGTCAAGCGTTGCTTAACCTTGATGATTGACCCGTGCGGCTGTTATTATTTAGCCACGAGCTCCTCATTCACAGAAAAAGAAATACATTCTTTGTTATTTCCACAGTATTTTTTTTTGTAATATTTTCTGTGAAATCTGTATCGCAAAAGTTTGTTCATAAAACAAATATCGGGCGAAACATAAATAGGCACTTCTTTGTGGTCGGAAAACTAATGTGGACTTGATATTTATTTTGTACTTTTATAGAATAAGTAATGGTAGAATGGTTTCGGCTTTCGCGGAGTAAGAATACCATTTTGTTGACAAACGATAGCCCAAGGGTTTCACTCATCTGTAGTGGCCTTTTTTACTGTTATTTACGATTGAAAAAATCGTAGTACTCAGTATTGTTATGAGTACTGTTGATAACTTTGATACTACGATTTATTTTCCTTACAAAAGTTTGGTATCCGGTAGATTTTCATTCTTTAGACACACCCGGCGGGCATGTGATGACATAGAGTTACGACTTATGCATACTTTTCTGATTGTCAAAAATACAGTAAATTTGTAGAGGAACGTTGACGCACACATTTGAACTGTGATCCTCAGTTGCCCGGTAACCCCCATTACAGACGCGCGACTTTCAATCCTTTAACTAACTATACATACCTTGTGTTAGGTTAATTGTTTCCGCACGCCTCTCACAAATGAAGTAAAGGTGAGGAGCAACTCACTCCTTCCCTTGACAAGAGATGGCGTTTGCTGGTCCCACCCGTCACTTACAGTAGTGACGGGGATCAGTAACCACAGGGTTATTGTAATGAATGCATTTGTGTCCTTGCACCTCACCAAAATGGCCAAGAGGAACACTGTGTGGGTTTAGTCAGTAGTGGGTTGAGTCTGACAGACCCAGACTCCTCTGTCTGTCTCACGATCCATGAGAATTTTCACTCGTAACAAAAAGGCACACACAAATTCTTCACTGAAAATTAATGCTAAAACATGAAGTTAGTTTACCAGTCAAATTAGCAAAAATACCTAATCCCAATCATACAATCTACACGTCTTTCCAAAAATACATAAAAAACTCGACTCACCAGAAATCCACGACCCATTCCACCGAACAGGCGTCAGTTCCTCCGTCAGCAGGTCTTGTATCCTCAGCCGCCTGCCCTTGACCCTAGGGCCTTCATCAGGGGGCGTTAGCAGCACGACTGACGTCACAATCAGGGCTAGTACTGCCACGATGACTAGGAGAGCGATGAGGATGCCGCGCCAGTTGCGCTGGTTCGGACCACCGACAACCAACTTCTGAAAACAATGGAGATATGTTTAGACGGTTTGAGAGTGGTTGGTGTCTAAAAGATAGGAAAGTCCGTATCTTATTAAACGAAATATAAATAATTAAAATGAATTTGAAACAGTACGTCTACATGGTTAAATAAAATAGAAAGAAGAAGAAAGAAAGAAAGAAATATATTTATTTGTGACCCGCACAGCAGACACGAGATAAGAAAAACACAAACAATAATAAAAAATAAAAATAAATAACCCCGTGCGAGACCAAAAAGGCTCCTATCTCAGCATGTGCAACGATATTAAAAAGAAAATAACGCTGATTAAAAGAAAATAACGCTAAATATACGAAATAGCTGTACACCTTAACCTCACCCCCGCCTACCCTGCGCAGCACCCCGCGTTCGCCTCGTGCACCAATAGTGGAGCGTTAGAGTAAAGTGACAGTGCCAAGTGTAGGTAAAGTTATTTTGACCGAGCAGTTAATACAATACGCACGGTATATAGTAATAACAACGGTATGCTAAAATCAAAGTGTTCGCCTCACGGCTGCACTAAAACAGTCTATTGCAACGGTACCAGTCAGACTGATGCAAAGACTAATTAAATTAAAAATAGATGTTTTGGTGCATTGCTGGCATTTGTTCCGTCTGCTGGGTCGGGTTATTTTCTCTAAGGCAAATAAATGTGTTGGAGTCATTTTAAATTCATCAACTTTTCATTCGCTCAAACAAGGAACTCAAATGAGGCTTTGAACCCATACACGATATTACGGGTAGAGAAGACAGTACTAGACACCCATTAGGCGTTTATGTTACGGTACCAATGTACTTGTCAACCTTTAAGAACACCGCGAACTACTTGCATATTTTTTTAATTTTTACTTTATTTATTACTAGCGGACGCCTCGCGGTTTCATCCGCGTAGTGCCCGTTCCCGTGGGAATACTGGGATAAAAAGTAGCCTATATCACCCGGGGTAAGTGTAGCTTCCCAACGGTGAAAGAATTTTTGAAATCGGTCCAGTAGTTTTTAAGTTTATTCTTTACATAAAAAAAACACAAATCTTTCCTCTTTATAATATTAGTATAGATATATTATATATTTTTATCACACTTGCACGTAAACAGTATCTAAAAATACAGGTTAATGTGGCCGTAATGCCCCATATAAAACCCTCGAGCTTTCTTTTTGTCGTGAAACCCAAGGTCGGTAAGTAATTTTTTATTTATTTATAGCACAGCACACAGTTCATGCAAGTTCAAGCATTAAAAAAAAATTTGGAATTTACTTGCAATCTCGCTATATGTTACTTAAATACTCAACTAATGTTCTTAATAATCGATTTTAATAGTTTTTTTTGTATGAAAACGTCGAAATTATTTAATTTTTTTTTCACTCTGTCATGGCTGTATACCTACGTAAGTATTTGCCCTTAACGTTTCTGAACGAAACATTTGTATAATCTGTGGTGCGGGCAAAAACCCCGCAATCCGCTTAAAAAAACGTTCACGTATTTCGTAATAATAGTTGTGTTGACTTGTGTTTTAAAGTATCGGTATTCATTATTATTTACTAGCAAAGGTGATGAAAAACATTGTATGTTTCACGGGCGGTACGGGAATTTCGAACCTCGACTCAGAAAGCCCTCAGTCTTCGACTTCGGGCTTCTACTAGAGCCTCGATCGTAATTCCTTACTTACCGTCCTTAATATACAATGTACTATTAATTTATTGTTTCCTTCTCTGTAAAATCCATACAAAGGTTGTCTGTAAAATATCGCATTTAGCTATAAGATACGTTCTCCCCTACGCTCTTCTTACCTACGCTCCTAATTGTAATTTGTTATAGTGTACAATAAAGAGTATAATTATCTGATATCTATTTACCTAGTTATCTCAAGAAAAGTTTTAAGCTTGAAATCTAAAGAAAGATTACCAGGATCACTTGGATGCTTCTCGTCTGGTATAATTTATCCATATCTGGCCATTAAGAAAGATGAGCCGTATGACTAGACTTGGTAATAACAGTGAAGAAGATCCGAGCATTTTACGTGAGACAAACGTTAGTAAACATTTTCAATGTTATAAGATGAGCCTTTGCATTCGGAGATGTAGATTTAAATAAAGATATGGTCCTCCAAATGTTTGCTTATACGCGTTCACCATACAAGAAACACGGTATTTTTAATGTCTCGCGCACACAACTGCTCCCGAAGATAGCCGACCGCGGCGAGTTTGCTTCGGTCTAGTATGACGTATGACCAAATTGCGACGTCAAAAAAACGTGTTGTCCGTTCTGTCCTTATAAAATAAGTCAATGTTCGGGGGTTCAGGTTATTGTTTACTGTTAACAACACACTTAGACAAACTGCAATCTATTTCCATGTTAATAAACTCTCTTCAAGACGTACTTTGATAACGACACCCATGAGACTAAAAGTTGACTGAAATGCATGAAAAATTCTCTGATTTTCATGACCCATTAGAGCCTTCATGAAACTGTAGCCAACATGGCCCATTGTTTAGACAAGCCGTTACAGTAATTTTCTTCAAACTGAAAACTGGTACATGTGGCGAAGCTAACGACGTCTTATGACGTTACGTCATAATGGCGTATAATGTTCAGGACGTTAGCTTGAGATAAGCAGAGTTGAAGCTGTAGTTTACATAATGGAGTACTAGTATAGTATAACTTTTGAATAGAATTTTCTATTGAGGACGAGACTGCAGTCGCTTTGATTTTCAAATTCAAACAAGGATTCTGTTTCTAATTTAGCCGTAAAGTTTCAAGTAAAATTAATTGCTTGACATGGAATAGACATTGATGCTTAGTCTTCCTGAAAATCTAGTACCTATTGCCTGTAGGGGTTTGTAAGGGCCTGTCCTCCCACTGCCGGCGGCTGGCGCCCAAGTTGTGGGGCGCAGCTGGGGCGCTGTCAACGCTGCTTCCCAATCTGGGGGTCCGAGCGCCACCTGTAGGCGGCTCTACGTGGGGATCGTGCGATCGATGGCCCTGATCTGGGCGGCTGATCTGGGGTATCGCACGATCTCCTACGAGGCGGCTTGGGTACTGGCCGGATCCCCGCCCTGGGACTTGGAGGCGAAGGTACTCGCGTCACTGTTTCGGTAACGCGAAGAAGCGCGGAAGCCGGGCGAAGGGCCAATGCAGCGACATATGGAGTTGCGTCGGTCTCAGCAAGGTCCTGGTGGCGGAATGGCGGGACAGGCTTTCACGCCCTACCGCCAGCTTCGTCACCATCGAGGTGGTCCGGCCAGTGCTCGAGCGCTGTCCCGGGAGGAGGCACGGCTCTCTGTCGTTTCGGGAGACGCAGGTGCTCTCGGGGCATGGTTGCTTCGGGAAGTACATGTGTCGCATAAACTGGGAGCTAGACGCCCAGTGTCTATTTATTTATTTATTATAAAAGCACAGCCACTTCTCATGCATTACACATCGACAGAAAAAGATATGACCAATTACAGAACCAATGCACATGACAAGTACGGCGTACATAACATTTATCATAATAACATTGTCACCCCCAAATAACTACAAAGTCCCAATTCAATAAAAAAAATACGAGTAATACTTTTAAATACAGGTCAAAATCAGTACAATATTTAAAATAGTACCAATAATAAAACAAAAAAAAATAGTTAAGAATCAAAATCATAATTTATGTAATCAAAATTATAAAGTCAAAATAAAATAATCAAAATCATTAAGAAAATAAAATACCAAATGAAAATGATAAAAAAAACAAACGTCAAAATGTCAAAAATAAACCTCATTCCCCCCCCAACACGAGGTTGGTCCCACAAAGGCGGGCTTGCACTAGCCGGGAGTTGCGGAAGGATCGTACGTTCCCGCGATCCCCGGCGAAGGTTTGAGATGGAACATCGGGGTACTTTTCAGTTAGTAGGAATCTGACAGACGGATGCGTGCGCCAGCCTTCCTCACGAGTCAGTCTAGACAGTGCCGGTCTCTTACCGGCTAAAACCACACTTGCGCCTTACAAATTCATCTACAGACATAATATGACAAAATATTCGTGTCTCTTTCAACTCCACGTGCAGCTCCAAAGAGTCTGCAACCTATATTTATATATATATATATATGTATCTATGGACCAAAGTTGCCTCAGAATAAACGGAACTTATTTATTTAATTAACATGGCAAAAACAGCGCATTACCTTACCTAATCTCTCTGAACACGAATCAGAACCTCTCTCACGAGCAGTATTGCGGCCACTAGACCGACGACTAAAACATCTAAAACCTCTAATTTCAAGTGAGAAATGAACAGACAAAGAATCAACTTGTAGAACACTCAATCTCGTCAGTGATCCCTCAGATTACGCGGTTTAATCCGAAAACCCTTAAGAAGTTTAATTGAAAAGATTAAAGCATTATCTGGAGTATTTTTAGCGGTCTCAGAAAGTGGCACGGGTAGTCTTCTTGCGTCAAGCAAATTCTTGCGTAGAAATATCGTCAAAATTCTGCTTGAAATTGTGGGATACTGCCGTTTTAGAGATACAGTAGATTAAAAGCAGTAACAAATTGATGCTTTTATCATTATATATTCTCTATGTTCCGCGAATATAGGTCAAACGCGAGCCTATCGCTATTAAGAAATATCAGGACTTGCACATTATGGGATGTTGAGCAAACATTTAAATCAGAAATTCCTATAGCATAACCCAATATATATTTATTTTCTCTTCCAAAAATGTGTCTTAAAAACCACAGAAATATAAATATCACGAACGATATAAATACTTTTGGGTTTTAAAATCTGAAATTCATTGTCTCTCTTATTTTTTATATTAGCTGGCAAGAAAAATATCCTATTGACATACAAAAAATGTGTGTTTAGTTTAGGTAGCTATCGAACTAACTCTGCAAAATGTGGATCCCTTCGCCACTGGGTCTACAATCTATTGAAAGCTTCTCAAAAACCATTTAGAATTTTAATTGAAAAGTTCAAAGTATTATCCGAAAGTCTTACAATTCTATCTGTCTCTGTAATTCATAGGAACTCGTCACTAAGTTTTACTCCGGGACATAAAACCTAAGTTACTCGTAAGTTAGATCTTCACTTTCATGTTACGAGGTCAGGTCATTCAGTACAGGTATCAGACTGATTGACACATAAAGTGACTGGATTACCTACATGGGTGGTGCCGGCAGGGGTATGCAAGGGAGTGTACTTTCACTCTCCTTGCTTTTAGTAGAATATACGAAAACATTAAAAAAATTAATAATATATCAAAATAAGCCTCATATTCTAGAGAACTTAGCATATCCGAGGCGAAGTGCTAAAATTGTAGTATCCTTATTATTTGCTTCTCAAGCTTTTCTTTATAAGTCGACAAAGTTAATATTATCTCTGTATGAATACCTATCCTATTTCAGGCGGGGTACATAAGGTGCATCTTCCTGAAAATAGTTCTGCCGGCGCCCATCATTTAAGTTGTAGACCTTGTTAGGTCGACATCCAGATGATGGTGACCAGTAATCGAGCTCATGGGCGAATAATTAGAAAGTTTAAATGATGATGGGCTAAATAATAACAGCCGCACGGGTCGATCTTCCAGGTTGAAAACGCATGCTGAGATTGATCCTTTACACACTCCTTCGGCGCTTTACTTTGTGTAAATTATTTCATCCCCACTGCTCTCAAAACGGTGAAAGAAAACATCGTGAGGAAACCAGCATGTCCTACAACCAAAAATTCGAATATACATGACATCCACCAACCCGCACGGGCCCGCGTGGTGGATTATGGCCCATTCCCTCTCACAGAGAGGAAACCTGTGTCCCAGCAGTGGGAACATTAAAAAGCTGAAGATGACGGTAATTATGACACACCCTCGGGCTTCAAAAACCACATAAAGCGGTTGGTTCCAGCTGGCATTTGTAGATCTTTGATAGTCGTTACGATTAGTCAGGAGCCAGAAAATCTGACACCAGTCTTGCCAAGAGGTATCGTGTTACCCAGTTACAGGGTAGTGAAGGTCAGATAGACAGTCGTTCCATGTAAAATACTGGTACTCAGCTGCATGTTGCTAGACTGGAACCCGTCCCAACGTAGCAGGGAAAAGCAGATTAAGCAGATTGATTCATGATGATGTTATTGTAAGCAATTAGATTGTTCCCCCAAAATCAAAAATGTGGTGCCTTCAAAACGTTGTTTGAAGAAGCATCAAAAGCTCGGGAAAAAAAAACAACAAGCCAAATATTTTAACTGAAACTACCCACTTAACAGGTGAGTTTTCCACCCCACCTTACATCCAAGATAGCCAGTAAAAAGTTACGTAGCGTTAAAACAAATTGTCTATGGACGAACCATATAAAACTAAATAAGTACCTCCCTACGTAGTCGTTATCGTTGGTACAACACTAACTTGCTGTAATGGCCGACATTTTGGCGGGGGAATGGTACTGCGCCTCATATCCTACAGTGTGAGAATATTATTCTTTTATTTAATTAATGGATGATCTCTGTGTTTCATGAGATGTGGTAATCTTGATGGTTATTAAGTATGTAGAGTAGGCTTTTTTTCGTTGCGTTAGTGTGTTGGCGAAACCTTCATTTGCATTCTTATAGCTTTCTGGCTCCCTGGTATTTTACTGTGTGTGATACTGTGTGCTTCTTATTGATTTGGCAGTTTATTGCAGCGCGGCAGTATTTCAAAGATTAAGGCTCGGACTCCACCAAAGCCGAGACGAGACGAGCGGAGAGGAGATGTTTTTTAAACAACCAATAGAATTTCGTTGTTCACACATCTCGTCTCCGGTCAGCTGGACTTTCCGGGCATCTCCGCTTTGGTGGAGTCCGGGCCTAAGGCTGCCTGTCCAGTTCGTGCGGAGTGGAGAAAAGAGGTGCGGATCAAAACAATCAAATTGCAGAAAAACTCGAAGTTTCAAAATTCACATTTATTTACGCGGAGCGGGGCCGTGGATATGAGAAACAGAGCCGTGTGGAGGAGCGGGCCGCGAAGCTGGGAAGCGGAGCAGTAAAGCGGCTAGGAGAAACGAGTGCAACAAAGGCCCGAGTCCGCTACACCGCTCCGCTACTCTGCTCCACTATTCCACTCCGCTACCCCACTCCTCGTCTATGGACAGATACAGTCCGCAACGCCGCTCCGCTGCCTCGCTCCGGTCAAGTGGACAGGCAGCCTAAGGCTGCGGTTCCACTGAGGCGGAGTGGAGCTGTGCGGAGCGGCCAATGCTGTTTCCTTTGAAGCGGAGTGGAGAAGAGATGTAGATTTCAAGCCATGTGATTGGTGAATCGCGGCACAGCTCTTCTCCGCTCTGCTCCACTCCGCCTCAGTGGAACCGCAGCCTAAAGGAAGATTAAAGTTCTGAAGAGAGTCCACGAGGATGATATATATTGCTCTCAGTACCTACTGAAATCAATAATTATGTATTTTGTTTAAAAACTCAATGTACAGCGTTTCCTAGCCGGCATTACAACTGTCTGCGGACCCGTCACAGTCGCGAATAAACGGTAATAAAAGTTTTATTACCGTTTATTTAAAAATGTGTCACAACCTTTTTGCCTCCACCAGAGTCTAGTGCTTCTGCTTCCTAGTTTCTGCTTGCCTAGTTGTGGACCCCTAGTATTGACCTGCAACCTTTTCAACAAGCAGATCTGAAACTTTCAGGAAACTTTGACATCGTACTCAACTTTTTGTTAAAGAGTTTGTTGCGCCACTTCTTTATGGCTTAAAAACTTTGACCTTTAACATGTGCTGATTGTCATTTTAATTTAAATAAAAGATTTTATTTACTATTTTTTTTTCAATTCGAAGTTGTAATTTGTTCGAAAGTTGTAACATGGAATATTCATGATTAGCTTCCGATGCGCACTGCTCTGGCCTATTCCAGAAGAACCGTGTATTTACTTACAGAATAAAAACTGGCCAAGTGCGAGTCGGACTCGCGCACGAAGGGTTCCGTACCATTATCGCAAAAAAACGGCAAAAAAATCACGTTTGTTGTATGGGAGCCCCCCTTAATTTATTTTATTTTAATTTAATAATTGTTATTTTTTGAAGTTTATATACAACTAAATATTCTGTGAATATTTCAAACGTCTACCTGTTGCCGTTATTAATATCGAGCAAAAAACGGCAAAAAAATCACGTTTGTTGTATGGGAGCCCCCCTTAAATGTTAATTGAATCCTTCTGTTTTTAGTATTTGTTGTTATAGCGGCAATAGAAATACATCATCTGTGAAAATTTCAACTGTCTAGCTATCACGGTTCATGAGATACAGCCTGGTGACAGACGGATAGACAGACAGACAGACGGATCGTGAAGTCTTAGTAATAGGGTCCCGTTTTTACCCTTTGGGTACGGAACCCTAAAAAGTTACCTTCCAACACTCAACGATGGTGATGCTTTCTATCCATAGTTTATATCAGTGAGGGAATTATGTAACATGATAAGTAATTCGACAGACAACCTTGCCGTTCCAAAAAAGTGGTGTCCCATGTTTGGCTGTATGTATTTTTTTATGTGTATTTTCACCGATTTCTCCGTCAATTGTAGTCGATTTTGAAAACAATTTGTTTTTTGTTTGAAAGAGTACGTTTCCGAATTGGTACCATTTTTTGGTGAAGATCTGATGAAGAACTTCGGAGATATGAAAAATGACTTTAAATAAATTACGACAAATCTCTCGGGATTGTTTATTGTTTACATCATTTCATAACATAACATCACGCCCGCAGGTACACTCTAAAGGGGTAAGCAGTGTACAGTAAACCCTGGTATACTCTCATTTCACCGGTTATGTTCAAGTTTCATGTTTTGCCGGTCTATTCGGGCATAACTTTGGGCATTGTAGGTGTACCTCACTATAGAACTTGTTGAATTAAGTACACAACTAAAGTGTAAAAAGTTTTTGAATCAAACAATTTTACCTCTTTATACTCAGGTTGGATAACTGAAACACCTTACAAATTACCATCCTTTGAATGAATACTAATTGCAAGCCTTGTTTCACGCACCGCTGAGTTACTATATGCCTTAATGTGTGTCATGCTTACCTGGTACCTACGCGCAAAGTCTTACCAGCCAGTAAGACTGTATACATCTTTCCCTTACGCAAAGTGGAAATAACCTTGCTCTCGCTTATGGTAGCCCCCCAGTTCTTAGCGTCTCGTTTTGGAAGGGATCTACTGTACTCCCCAATCTTTATGGCTGCTCTGAATTTGACTTTCTGATGCGCAAGACAAGGCGCACTGCTGTTTTAGTATAAGATTTACTACTGCAGCCAGATTAGTACATAATCAGCCTATAAAGTTCTTTATTAGACGGAAACACAGGCCTACTTTTGTTAGACGGGATAGGCCATAACCCAACACCCTGGCCTAGTACAGATAGTGAGATACACGAAGGTTGCATTTGTTCTTTAATTATGACCACTGCTTCAAACAAATTGTTCGAATATCCCACTGATCACACCAGGACACCGTTAATGCATCAATTTCTATGTTCTACAACGAAACTATATAAAACTCCTTTCCGAGTTATCAATGGCTATTACGTATCGAGGCTTATCGATGGCAGTGGCCGGTCATTTTGGATTTTTGGCAGTTAAAATTCTTTGTTTGAAATTGGGGAGTTTTTGTGATTGATGCCAATATGAAAACCGACTACGAAGCCAGGTGGGTCGCTGCAGGCACAACCTAGTTAGATGGGGGTACTCGACCAATGACCCACAGTGCGATTGCGGAGCCACGTCCCAAACAATGCCTCATCTTTTGTCTTGCTCTCTGTGCAAAAACACCTGCACCTTAAAAGACCTTTGTGAGGCAAATGACAACGCAGTTGGCGTGGCTGAATTCTGGTCAAAGTATATTTAATTTTGGAATCATCGATACGACGAAGAAGAAGAAGAAGAACACCCGTCGAAAAAAGAGGGGTGTTATAAGGTTGACGAGTACGTGTACCTGTGTGTTTGTGTATTTGTGTGCATGTGTATTTGTGTATCTGGCTGTGGCATCATAGCTCCTAAACGGAAGAACCGATTTTGATTTAGTTTTTTTTTGTTTGAAAGATGATTTCATCGAAAGTGTTTTAGCTATGTTTGATGACAATCGGTTCAGTTGTTCTAAAGTAACAGCTTTACTGTTTGAATCGTAGTGTTTTCGCAAGATATCGTGTCATTATTACGTGTTCAATAGATTGTCGATCCAAACGTGTCTAGGTAATACCAGATAAATTATGTAGCATGCAATAAAAATGTGTCGGGGGTTTGGCGAAGATGTGGTCGGCGGTGAAGCACGCTTGCCTGGAAGTTACCTATTCACTCTTGACTTAAAGAGCCCTAGATTGTAGCTATCGAGAAATACAGACCTCAGCAGGGAATTCCATTCCTTTACTGTACGCATAGTGAAAGCATGTAACGGTGTCTCTTACGTCTGATTCTTTTCTTTTATAAAACAGATAAAATATAGCACACTTTGGCTACACTGTCAATTTACCCAGATTACTATCCCTGTGAAACTAACAAAACGCACAGTCACGTAGGTAGACTTGTATCAAAAACCCAGCCTAAGCTGATAACTAACAAAAACGTCACAGAGCCAATCTTTGTGAGATTTATACAGCGCGCTTGTTAAACCCAGTATTTACTTCATAATTTTAGTGGGATTTCGAGGGTTATGTGGGGAAATTGATGTTTTGATTTGGAAGAGATTGTTACCTGGTATCTGCACGTGAGTTATTCTTTACAAAACTCATCGTGAAAAATGTGGTAAAGTATTCGAGCTGTCAATCCTAAGAATCAAACAAGTTCACTTCAAACTCTGCTTGCTTCCATAATAGATTGGTTGATGTAGATATAGTTGACAAAACAGGGGCGTTTCTTGTCCGTTCATCTCCATAACAAGCTACTTGCAGAATGGGCGGTAGAATCGATAAAATTTTTGACTTTCAAAAGTGCTGTTTACTGGCCTAACTGAAATAAAGAAAAACTCTCATTCAGCCCACCATCGACTACCTCGACGCCTGTCATTTGGATGAGTCACCGAGGAGCTTTAAGATAAACTTTAGCGTTTGCAAAATTTATGTATTCGTTTTGTTTTCAACCTTAAAAAGTATGATCATGTTTCAGAATTTCGCAAGTTACTCAAGTGGCTCCCGATTCGACTTCGCAGGAACTCTCGGATCATCATCTGCCTAGCCTTTTCCCAACTATATTGGGGTCGGTTTTCACCCTTAAAAACTCACCCCCTTCCCCTTCCCGACCTCAGATCAAAATAAATTATAAATTATTTTACCTTTAATTTTCGTTGTATTCTCTTCCTTTTCCAATGGGTATCCTACTATATTTTTTATTTAAAAAAATATCGACCCTGGTCTATTTTATTTGTGACAGAACTCTGAGCAGTCGATGTCGAGGTAAAACAAAGTCGATGTGTAAAATCTCAAAAGTTGATAACAAGATTCGACATAGCGGGCACCCTTCTACTATACTAACCTACTGAATCAATACGATATTCTAGTATTATTGCTGATAATGAATTCCAATTAATATAAACAATATTAATATTCAACCAGCTTTGATTAGCAGTCCCAATTGATTTCAGCTATACAATGTCCACTTGACCATGGTCTTGACAATGGTCACTATCATAATATTATTGAAATATCACAATGATCTTGATAAATTACTATTAGACGACCAAACTGTAAATTCCAAGTTTAGACAATTAGTTTTTCAAAATATTACTTGAAGAAAATCTGTGTTCAATGTTGTTGTAACCCTCAAAATGAGAGCGTGTGTGTGAGTGTGCCATTTATTTTCACTAAATCTGTCGGTTTGTGATATGAAAAACTTAATGCACATAGTACAGGATCCCATAAAGGAGCGACCAGATTCAGGTTATATGAATCTAATGATATAATGATAGTTCCCGCCAAACTTCTTGGTCTTCTTGAAGTCGGTTAAAAAATAACGACTTTCGTATTGTGTAATACACTCGAAAGGAGATAGGTCATAGAAAGAATATATAAATTCAACTCATAGGGTGGAGGACGTACCCTTTATAAATTACTAGCTACTGCCCGCGGCTTTGCCTGCGGTCAAAGTTCAAAAACAAATGCTCCGATCGCCACCAAACAGGTTACAGTTTACAGGATTATTCGCTGGGTCAATCTAAAAATTGTCTGAAAGTTTCATTAAAATCGGTCCAGCTGTTTCAGAGTCTATAAGGAACACATACATACATACGTTCTCTTTTATATATATAGAGTTACGCAATACCGAAAACATTTAAAGGAAATGTGTCATACTCTTTCATGGAGCTGTTCCCTTTACCCTGCCGAACTCACTTACGCAATTAAGCTGCTGGTCTGTTTTAATTCACCAAATAATGTCGTGTCAGGATTTTTTTAGACAACCCAATCGCGATATATTTTTTAACATAATATTAGATATAAAATGCTTTTAATTCATTAAACAGATGGGTGAAGGTCACTCCTTACTCGGATCTTAGATCAAACACTGACACAAAACAAGTATTAAGGTTCTAGATCTTCTACCCATATTATCATCAACTTTAGAGCTTTAAGTTTAAAAGATCGTGCCCTGTCATAAGTAAAGGCTTCTTAAGTATTAGGGTTCATTTTAGCATATAAATTAAGGTTTTCAGTGAACCTACTTGTAAATTGGTCTAGGGTTTACTATGCGAGCGGTTTTTGTTATTATTATTGACAAGCTTGCGTTTGACAGTTATCTTAAGGCGCTATATACGCCCCAATGTTAACGCAGTACTAGCCGTGCGCCCGCTCGATGCCAACATATCAATATTGAACCTCCTTTTGAACAGTTTTGTTTGCAAAATATTATTTGATTTACATATGCTATGTTGGTTATGAAGAAATTCCAGCCACCAACAAATTTGACGGCTTTGCCGCTATTATGCGCAAACGGTGCGCTTCTATCATGCGCCGCACGCGCGACAGTCCCAACACCATCCTGCGCGCGCTTGCAGACCGGTGGGACTCTCCGATACTGGCTCGCTGGATACGGCTACACGCTGTCATAATAGTGATTTGTCACCATCATCGGGGAGTCCAACCGAACCTGCCAACTAGGAACTGTTTTATTAAATAAATTATTACTAACACTAGTTTGTAAGCTCGCAATTGTACTAACTAATATGGATGTAATCGTAAGATGAATCTGAAATAAATGATTTATTATTATTATCAATTTTTCTGTGTAAAAATATTTTCAAACATCTAAGTCGTTTTGGAGGAGTTTCCAAAAGTTGCGAAAAAATATCGTGTTGTTAATTATTTTTTTAAAGCAAAACTATTAGTTGCCCGAAAAAACCTTGTGTTAAAAATAATGTACATGAATCAGTAATTTTTTTTTTTTCAAACTAATGTACATGAATCAGTATTTTTTTTTTCAAACCTTTTAACCTAGCCGTTACTAAGGAGTATGCTTTAGAAAGTAACTGTTATAAGGCACCAAAGCGCATGTAGGAATTAATTTATGGTAAGTGATAATTTGGTCGAAGATGGAGTCACGACTACGCATGTCAGAAGTAATCTATTTGCTCTTGACATAAAGACACCCCAATTAGGTATAACGTTAACTTACTAATTTCTTAGTATCTTTTCATAATACATTTATTCAATAATGGTTTTGCCGTGTGTTTTGTCTCTTCTCGAGTATCTCGAAAGTACGTAGGGATTTTTAGTTCATTTTACTTCTAACTATTTTTGATATCCAACCCGTGACCGGGTTTATATGGGCCGTAAATCTTGTGCAGCAAAATCACTAGTATCGGGTATAGGAATAGTTGCCAATATCATTGTGCCTCCCTCTCTATGAGAGGAGGCTTGTATCCCAGCAGTGGGAACATTAAAGGCTGATGATGATAAATGATTATATTTCTGTAAGATACGCTTTTAAATGTAGACCAAATTTTTTAAACTAGTTTAAGTCTGCATTCCTATCCGACTATTCTGAGAAGAAAGGCCGAAACAAACTCAGAGGTCACACTTCACATCACATCATCAGCCTATTAATGTTCCCACTGCTGGGACACAGGCCTCCTCTCTGTGAGAGGGAATGGGCCGTAATCCACCACGCAGGCCCAGTGCGGGTTGGTGGATGTAACATGTCTTCGAATTATTGGTTCTAGGACATGCCGGTTTCCTCACGATGTTTTCCTTCACCGTTTTGAGAGCAGTGGTGATGAAATAATTTACACAAAGTAAAGCGCCTGCCTAGGCTCGAACCCACGACCTACAACTTGTAAGTCGCGGCCGATACCACTGGGCCACAGTCTCTTTTATATAAAGATGATGATGATCGTTTTTGCCTATTGGTATGTACATTGATTTTGCATTTTATTTCGACAGGTACTCACCAAAATCTACCGCTAATGGCATGAGTGTGCAACAAATATCTCATACATTTAATTCCCAAGATCCTTACATAATTTCAAATCAATAAAACCCCACGGGCCCCTACGCGGGTACCAGGGTTCTATAAAATTTAGCGTGGTCACGATCTTGTAATAACGGTTTTCAGCGTCGATGTAAAATGATCAATTGCTTTTGACAGCGGACCGGCACGTACAACGCGGTCGCACGTAGGTACGTTCACGTACCTAAGCGTTTACAGGGTTATCACTTACTAGGGGTTCAGAAGTCTCATGTGATAAGGACTTGCACTAAAATGCTTGCTGTCATAGAATGAGCTACTTTTTCCCATGTCCATATTTTTATGAAGTTATTACTTACATTTGCGTATTGAATGTTAGCATTATCTCCATAAGAATAAGGTTCATACTCGGACGACTTGCTGTGAAGATTTCTTTAAAACAAATGGTCACACGTCTTCTATCTCAGCAGGCTCCACTTTTTTTTACTACCATTTTCAAAGCTAAATAACTGCTTAGACTGTAATTTGATCACCTATGTTTTTATCGAGTGTTACGTCCAAAGAAGAGCTCGAAACCCATTTAGAGTATACCTTCTGATCTTTCTTGTTTATCAGATTTTTCTTATACCTACGTGTTACCAGGGTTCCAGAACTACCAGGCAATAGATTTAGGGATAATAGCAAGTAATCTGTAACGCGAATCTAGGTTCGGCGAGAGTGATGAGACTGAAACGACTAAAATATGTACCTGGAATGATGTGAATAGATAGGCTGATTTATTTGGGGAGATGGATGAATGATGATCCGATTTGAAAAGTAATGTTGATGGCTGGCAATATTGTCGTTATTCAGCGCTTTTCTTATAAACCTCTTTCGTCACCTTAATGCTGATGATATTTATTGCTGTAAGCTCCTGCTTGCCCCAACCTTGGTTGTATTGCTAACTCTGAGTTAGTAGCTAACACAGACCCATACCACATATTTTAATTCAAGCTTGTGTTGGCAACTAAATCTAGGTTAAGTTTTCGGAGAAAAAAAACCTAACTAGATTTTAAATAAACATTTTTACAAGTCAAAAAAATCTCTTAGTGTCATATGAGGTCTGAGATGGTTTTTAGCGTTCCGTACCCAAAGGGTAAAAACGGGACCCTATTACTAAGACTCCGCGATCCGTCTGTCTGGATTTCGTCTGATGGAGTTTCTTGCCCGTTCTTCTCCATAGAGATCTTCGCCTTGGAATGGGCATCTACGGTACTTTCACAGTTATTATGTCTTGTGACTGGGACTGTAGCACCATAATTTTGTAATATTTTATTTTGTCTTTTGACAATTCAAAAGTGCCTGTAACTGGCCTACTTGAAATAAAGTGCTTTGACTTTGACTTTTGTCTGTCTGTCTGTCCGTCTGTCACCAGGCTGTATCTCATGAACCGTGATAGCTAGACAGCTGAAATTCATTTCATAGATGATGTATTTATGTTGCCGCTATAACAAAAAATACTAAAAACCAAATAAAACAAATATTTAAATGTGGCTCCCATACAACAAAAGTGTTTTTTTTGCCGTTTTTTGCAATAATGGTACGAAACCCTACGTGCGCGAGTCCGACTCGTACTTGGCCGGTTTTTTAAGGAAATAAAACATTAGTGTAAGTTGATTTCGAACGAATTATGTGCTATTTGCAAATTTATCTTGTAATGATGATAATGACCACCCAGATACTATGAAACAATTACTGTTAATTTATTAGTTCTTTTGATTTTCTTGATTTGTAGAAGTCATCATAAATTAATATCCTCTCTTTTGAGCTGGCCTAGCGTAACACGAAGTTTCAATAGAATACCAGGCCAGCTAATACTGGATTTGTTATATCTCTCGTTGATTTTCTCTCAAGCAAAACTTAGCACATACGAATTTCCTTTTGGCCTTTGGGAAATTAAGTCTTTTCCCCTAACACTTACTCGGTGCAAGGTTAAACGTGACTATTGGAGGTACGTCAGCTACCTAGGTACTTACAATTTTACAAGTAAAGACTCGTACTTGTAATACATACACGTACTATACCCGTTCAGACCATCTTAACATACGAGACTCCTCTGCGCCTCGGAACGCACGTTAAGGCCGTACCCTGACCAAAAAAATCAGCATGAGATATGAGCATTCCTATTGGCCTAGCGGCACTGGGTGGCGCATGAATTACGGTAGTGAATACGCCCAGATTTTAGAATAAATTCTTTATAAAATCGAATATTGGTCTTTTGAAAAAAAAAAAACTTACAAAATATTCGTTATCTAATTGTCTATCCATTAGTGTTAGTATAAAAAATAGTAAATTAACACTTTACGAGGAGATGCATAATGCATGCTATCAATAATTGTTTCACATTTTTATGGTTTTGTTGGAAGGAGATTAGTGAAACATATAACTCTATAAAAAAAAAGTGTACTACCTTAGAACTACCATTTTAGAATTAACATTATGTAGAAATTTAATGTATTTTTATTAATTGATATTTCTTTTTTAAATAAAGAGTAGATAGCTTTTAAAAACTGCACAAAAACGACTAGCGCGGCGTTTTGCTCGGGGAGGCACCATATGCCTCTGCTCGTGGATGTCATTGGTATTCCAATGCTCTGTACCACAGGGACCATGTATTTTATAGAAAAAGTAACTGGCACTCCGCTATGGTGTAGTTCCATCAATAAAATCAGAATCGGATCGGTACTGCCAGAATTATTTCAAACATTTACACCATTTACCTCATATCTATACTAATATTATAAAGCTGAAGAGTTTGTTTGTTTGTTTGAACGCGCTAATCTCAGGAACTACTGGTTGGAATTGAAAAATTATTTTTGTGTTGGATAGTCCATTTATCGAGGAAGGTTATAGGCTATATAACATCACGCTACAACCAATTGGAGCCGAGCATAAATGAAAAATGTTCCTTTTTGAGAGCTTTCGTTGCGTGCGCTGCGTAAACGGTATAAGTTACGAAAATACCATGTATGATGGAATTGTACTTCCTTAAAAGTTCTAAAAAAAAGTCCGCGACAGCATATGTCTATCTTTTAAGATTGACTCACAATAGCAGCTTTTATGTTCTAAATTTTAATTAGATTGCCGCCGCCGCGCCGGTAGAAACAGAAGTTGGTTACATTCGTATAGTAGTATATTATTTCTAATTCAAATAAATAGTTCAACAAATTAGTAGGTAGGGTAGGCAGGGTAGGCAGGGCAGGCAGGGTAGGCAGGGTAGGCAGGGTAGGCAGGGTAGGCAGGGTAGGCAGGGTAGGCAGGGTAGGCAGGGTAGGCTGGGTAGGCTGGGTAGGCAGGGTAGGTAGGGTAGGCAGGGTAGGCAGGGTAGGCAGGGTAGGCAGGGTAGGCAGGGTAGGCAGGGTAGGCAGAGTAGGCAGGGTAGGCAGAGTAGGCAGGGTAGGCAGGGTAGGCAGGGTAGGCAGGGTAGGCAGGGTAGGCTGGGTAGGCAGGGTAGGCAGGGTAGGCAGGGTAGGCAGGGTAGGCAGGGTAGGCAGGACGGATGGAACGAAGGAAAAATCTCGTTCATACTAGATTTTTCCACGGCCCCAGCAGCAAAAAATCCTTAAGGTCGAAATTACGTTTGCCTATACCTAGCAATCCTCTGCTAGATGTCATCATGATTTTAGCCGAAAGTCGGACAGGCTCCTCCCCCAAGAGACGCCACACTGATCGGTGCTGTGTCGCTGGATGTGGGCTTTCCAAATCGAACGCAATTATAATCAATCTCTCATCCGTCTGCTACCAGGCTCCCAACGAAGATCGTCACTATATCTAGTATGAGAGCTTCCTGCCTTTAGTTGACATTGATTGGAACACCTTCGCACATCATTTTCAGCTCTATTAACATACACAGATGTGAGATGTGACACAGACGTGACAAAGACATGGCATGGTTTAGGTATTCATTTATTCATCGTCAATACAACGAGGTTAAAATTGGCGACCATTCTAATGACCTGTCACTAAAAATGTGCCCAGTTTTTTTTTATTTAAACCAGGAAAACATGAAGTAATGGGGTTCAGTGGTGCAGTAAGCAGCTCGTGGAAGAAGACGTCAGGTACAGTGTTGCCAGTGACAGATAGTCAAATGTTACATGATACATCTCAAAAAGTTACATTTTCGTGAGAAAAGTTACATTACCTTATTTTATGTAGACATTGACACTGAGGCTTAACACGCATTGCGATTTTTATTCGCGCGAATTTTTGTCCGCGTACTGAATCTAACTAACACGCACTGCTGATTAAATTCCTCGCGATTTTTGTATCTTTCTACCAATTCATAGAGTTCAAAATGTTCGCGCGAATTTAATCTGCGCCGCGGTGCGGATGATTCTGAGGCAAAACACGGATTTCTTGCGGTACTATTGCCGCGTGAATTTTTACCGTAATGCGTGCAGCTTCATACGATTCCATAGGTCGCAGAATAGGCAGAAAAAATCGCGCGAATGTGATGGAACGATCACTCACTCACGAACGCTCACTCGCTCGCCGGAGTAAGCGGGATGATAGATTTAAAAATATACGTGAGTGAGTGAGTGAATAAGCAAAACGTCAATTAGTGTGCCACAAAATCAGGTGCGACAACACGACGAACGAAAACTTCCTTGGATGCGTTCCATTTCACGATTATTTTTTGTTTGCTGAAAAATATATCGATATTTTTATTAAGTCCTAAAAGTTACGTAAAAGTTACATTTTGAGTCGTGTTACATGGAGGTTACATGAGAAGGACAAAAGTTACGTAAAATGTAACAAAAGTTACGTTCTGGCAACGCTGGTCAGGTATACATCCAACCCAATTTCCTAAACATAACCTTAACGTTACCTCCAAACATAACACGAAAAACAAAATCAGTCTCGATAGGTCGTAACTGACTCCCTGGCCTTAATAGCCACTCTGGGTGTTAATGGGTCGTTATCTTAACAAGTGCCTACTCGGGTGACAACCTTTTACATCCCTTCGGTTTATCTTGGGCCGGTCCTTAGAGCCCAGAGGCAAATGTGGAAGATTTTGTATCAAAAGATTCGATCTAATGAGGTTTTTATTTATTTATTATATTCTTTATTGTACACCACTAAAATATATATACAGGACAAAAATCATAAAAACAAGTGTACAATGGGCGGTCTTATCGCACAGGGCTATCTCTTACAGACAACCTTTGGATGGACTGTACGAGAGGAGAGGAATTTAGGGTTGTCAGTGTACAATAAATCTTAAATTATAATACTTAGACATAACAACATAAAATACATACATACAATAATATACTAATAAATAACAAAAATATCACAGAGAAAGAAGAAGACTAATTATAGCGAAAGGAGTCCTTCACCATTTTTTTGAATGTTGGTAAGGATTGAGCACGCCTCACTTCAATAGGTAATGCATTCCACAAACGAGCTGCTTGAGCTGTAAAAGATTTGTCGAAGAAGGATGTGGAATGCATACGTATACTTAATTTTAGATTCTCCGATCATCTCAAGGATCTAGAATGTGTGTCACAAAGGACTGAAAGCGATTGGATCGTAGGATTGTATCTTGGTTAAAAAGTATTTGGCTTGAAAATTATGAGTATATTTTGCTACCATCATTCTTACCAATTTTTTTTACCAAGTATTTCAGTGAAAGGATAAAACAGAGACGTCACCGCGATACAAGAGACTAGGAGTTCATAAGTTAGAAGTTTATGATAATTTGATGATCGTTGTACAAAAAAGTTTTAACTTATTTTAACATAGACTTGGAAACTTGAAACAGTAAGATTACAGAAAGTCAAGGCTTTGACTTTAAGCACTACATTATGAATCTAGTTCATTAAAGTTTTCCTTTTAAATTTAGGGTTACTATGCCAAAAGTAACTAAATATTCACTACTAGCTACCGCCCAATACTTCACCCGCGTGGAATTTGTTGGTTCCAACCCCTATTCCTTCCTAATTTTATAAATGCGAATGTGAGTTTGTATGTTTGTTACGATTTAACGCCTTGACGACTGAGCGGATTTGGATAAAACTTGGCCTATAATACTTTTCATCTTGGTATAAAGTTCTCTAGGGTTAAACACTTTTTACGCGGGCAACGCGTCCCCACGGGCAGAATTTAGTAACTTTATAAATTATAGCCTATTGATATTTTGATTTATTAGCTTTAATGGTTTCATCCAAATTCGTTCAGTAGTTTTTGTGTGAAAGAGTAACAAACATCCATCAATATTCAGAAACTTTCAACACCATCATCAGCCCATTAATGTTCCCACTGCTGGGACACAGGCATTCTCTCCGTGAGAGGGGATTGACCGTAATCCACCACGCGGGCCCAGTGCGGGTTGGTGGATGTCACATGTTTTCGAATTTTTGGTTCTAGGACATGCCGGTTTCCTCACGATATTTTCCATCACCGTTTTTGAGAGCAGTGATGATGAAATAAGTGACTCAAAGTAACGTGCCTGCCTGGGTTCGAACCCACGACCTACTACTTGTAAATGATAAATGATTTTATCTACACTCACAACGTAATGTTCCAAATATGAACTCAAAAAATATTGTATGAACACGTACTTTATATTCGTGGATAGGTAAAATTAAAAAAAAACCATTACAGTGCAACATTTTCCTTCGATTTTTAAACAACTACATCATAAAATAACTTTTTAATTTTTATAGCACACTCTTACTTTTTAATTTACTGGCGCTTATGGGCTCATTGAAGTAGTGTCATTGTCTAAGGAGGCGTGCGCTGCGCAGTGATGCACAATGAGAATCTAAATTGCCCGCCATACCAAGTATTTTTTCTGTTTCCACTTTTGTTTTATTTCAACTGTATGAGTGAAGATAAAATAGTGTATGCAACGGCATATAATTAGGTATTAAAACACTCGCGCGTTATTATTATCACATTCGGCTTCACCTCATGTGATAAACCCACGCTCGTGTTTTAATAACCCCTATTATGCATAAACTACTATTATTTCTGTAAGTTACTTTATACAAACGCTTTTACATGTCGATCATATTTTTTTTAAACTAGATGAGGTCGGCGTTTCCTATCTGACTACCTGAGAAGAAACTGCGAAGAAAGGCCGAAACAAACTCAGAGGTCTCAGTCTCTTTTAAAGTCCAGACAAAATCTTGGTTAGATCATGAGAAGACCATGTAGGATGATGTCTGAAATGGTTTTTTGAGGAAAGAACCAGCCAGATTGAGTGGACCTGTCCAGTCAGTGCACGCATTTGTCAATAACCGTGCAGCTCATCTCAGAATTTAAGGAGTTCAACGATTCGACGATCAATACCAAAGAAAGAACATTCGGGTCACTACTCAGCAAAAACTACTCAAACTGCCAGAATAAAAAAAAAGAATGATCCACATAGTCTTCACCTTCACAATAATTTAAATAAATTAATATAATACTTTCAAAAGTAAACATTCTTGTCATTGCAAGAAAACTGAAAAAAAAAACAAAATTCACGGTACAAAATATAAAAACCGGCCAAGTGCGAGTCGGACTCGCGCACTAAGGGTACCGTAACATTGTCGCAAAAAACGGCCAAAAAATCACGTTTGTTGTATGGGTGCCCTACTTAAGTATTTATTTTATTCTGTTGTTATTTATGGTTACAGCGGCAACAGAAATACATCATCTGTGAAAATGTCAACTGTCTAGCTATCACGGTTCATGAGATACAGCCTGGTGAAAGACGGACAGACAGACAGACAGACGGATCGCGGAGTCTCAGTAATAGGGTCCCGTTTTTACCCTTTGGGTACGGAACCCTAAAAAACAAAATTAATTGGAGCAGCTCAATCCCAAACCATTTTGTCCTCAACGTAATTCGTGGTCAATACCACTGGGCCACCACTGCTCTCCACAAACATTTACATTTAAAATATTAGTAAGACTTTTCCCGACAGGAGCAATGAACCCAGCACCTGTAGCTTAACAGCACTATTGCGGAGGGGCAGAGATTTAATTACTTAGTTGCCGCGCAAAACTCAGGGGATATGAATTAATAACAGTTTTGAAACTACATCTATGTGGTAGCGTCCTGTTGTAGAGCTAAGTGATATGATCATTTATTCATACATACATAGTGTAGTGTAGTGAGAATGATTATTATATTACAAATTACTTATTAAATACATTATAAGCAGTGTCTTAATCCATTAGTAAATACAGCTCATTTTGTTAACAATATTTAAAGTTTTTTTTTTTAGGTTATAATTTGTTTTCACCCAAAAGAAGACGATATACTTAATTGCTTCTGGGTTTAGTACTACCTTCACTAAAACAAATGAAACACAAGAAGTTTATTCATGCGAAAATAGTTGCATACTTTGATGTCAAAACTGAAACTGAATTGATTTTAGTAATACGAGTAACTGAAATAACCAATTAGGTACTTAGATAATTTTCGTTATTTGAAAAGGTAAGGAATCTACAGCCAGCCATTTAACTAACCGCTACCATTTTATTTTACGACCAGGACACCATAAAAGATTGAAAGCATAAAATCTGAATTTCCGTCACCAAAACTCACCACTTTCGTAAGAAAATAAACAGATAGCGACTTCCCTTCTAACGATAAACATTTACCGAAGCCTTAAGCAAATTGACGCGGTGAGGCAATACAGAGCTAGTTGTACAAAAAGTTCGTTGTATCACCAAGTTCTATGTGGCATCGTAAAGGAAACACTATAGCTCGTTCGCAGAGCAATTTCCCCCAAACTACCGTTCTAGTATCGTTGTTGACACAAACATTCGTTGCGAGATGAAAACATCCTGCGAGTTTTGATGCCCTGGTACACCTACGAACTGTTTAGTAGTGGACTTGCCCATTTTTTGTTTTTGTAAAACTATTTTTTTTATACATGTTTTGATCTTATACAAAACGAATTTTAGACCAGATAGTAGATAGACCAGAAAATAAGAGTGGAATCGGTCTTAAGGTACGCATTTATTTTTTGAACATGACGTTCACGGATGTTTAACCCCGCATAAGACTCCATATTCTTACATTTCTGAGGAATACTATGATTATGAATGCGGAAGTAAGCATATTTGTCTGTATGGCATGTTTTGACGGCTAAACGACCGAATTGAATATATTCGCAGAGCGTAGCTTAGTACCGGCAAAAGAACAAGCATTTCTTCGAGAATAAATTAAAAGTAAACTATATAGAAAATAATTGCGATATCGATTTGCTAGACCTTAAAAAATGTTAAATGACACACTCATTCTACCCTTAAAAACAAAGACTATTGTAGTATACTGGGTAATTAAAGAACAAAGTTTATTCGTATCGCACAGCCAACAAAAATCTTAGTAACTCTTTGACCCTCCCCAAACACCATTCATCCTTATATTGACCAACACAGTCCCCCCCACTAACCGTAGAAAAACAAAAACCGACACTTTCGAAACATACACGACCCGAAAAGAAAAAAATAAATGTTTGTTTCTTTTACTGCCCGTTCTATCCGTTCGTAGGTCTATGGCTAATCGAAACATACTTTATCAGCATTCGTTGAATAGTGAATCAGTCGCTGTTAATATGTGGGCGCTGCTCTTCGTCCTGTGCGCTTTTGGAGTGAATGGAAAGCTGAACGAAGAAGATGACCAAGGGTCGTCGGGTATGTAGACTTTTGTAAATAGAAAAATAAAAGTGAAAAAGATTTTTGAAATACAAGTGAAAAAAGAATTTTGTACACAGTTTGCGTAAGTTATCGAAAAACCTGAAAGTATTATTAAGAACTAGCTTTTTGCCCGCGGCTCCGCCCGTGTGTCAAAGACAAAGTCAAATATATTTATTCAACTAGGCCAATAAGCGGCACTTTTGAACTTCAAACAAAAATTAATATTAAAATTTACAAGTAATAAAAGTTGATTCTACCGTGCATTCGGAAAAGTAGCTTGTTATGGAGAAGAATGCACAAGAAACTCCATAATTACTCTTTTGAAAATAATAGGTGTTATTAGTACTTCTCCCAATATATTTATTAGCCATGTTTTATTTATTATTTATTTATTATATTCTTTATTGTACACCACAAAAGTATATATACAGGACAAACAAGTATAAAAGCAAGTGTACAATGGGCGGCCTTATCGCACAGGGCAATCTCTTACAGACAACCTTTGGATGGACTGAACGAGATCGATCGACGATTTTATTCTGATGTATAAGTTATATTTCTGTAAAGTTTCATCAAAATCCGTTCGTTTTTGCGTGAAAGAGTAACAAACATTCATCCATCCCAACAATCTTTCACGTTTATAATATTAGTGGGATTGAATATTGCTGTCGGCACATCCCAAATTAAAAGATATTGGGACCAGAAAATAAAAAGCTGAAGTGATAATCCTCCTAATATTATTTAAAAAAATAAAGAAATTATGAATGAATGAAAAATGAGAGAATTTCAAAGAAACAATAAGATTTATCAAGATATTGGTGTTAATTAGTAAAATATACGTATTAAGCATTATCACCGAATTTCAAGTTCCTAGTTCAATGGGAAGCAAACCAAATTCTTCGGCACAACATTTTGTAGATAAAGCTGACTTTGCTGGCTTCTCATTCCTTTGCTTACATTTTTTTTTTTTTATCATATATTAATTCTCTAAACAACGATAACACACTCGAAGGAGAAGGCGAAAAAAAATGTGTATTTTTTTCGCGCCTCCTTTAATTCTATGGGAAAACATTCCAAATATTTTTTGTCAATTTTTCAAGATACTTTTACTGTAAAAATTTGAAAACTGTAGCTCCAACCGTTTAAATTCGCTGTAAAGCCTGTGTGACAGACGACGGACGGACAGACAGACAGACGGACACGTGAGTGTCATTTCATAAACAGTGGCCCTACCATGAACACTTACAAGGTTATATCCATTGTGTGTAATGGACAGATGTATCCGACTTGTATACATTTGTCCTTTACGCACAATGGATATAATCCTGCTCTAAGAGCTTATGGTACGGGTGTAGGTATACAATGCTCTTGGCTTCCAAGAGTAGGTATACTAAATTTTGCATATGCGTACTTCAAAATGAAAAGAAAGAAAGAAGTAGCGTTTATTTGCGCCAGTGTGACACTTGCTATAAAAATTGTGAAAATAAAATATGCGTCACATCCGCCCAAAACGGTCACAGTCAAAGTCAAAGTCAAATGTTTTTATTCAATTAGGCCACTAAGCGGCACTTTTGAACATTAACAATTAAAATTTACAAGTAATAAAAATTAATTCCACTGTGCATTCGGAAAAGTAGCTTGTTATGGAGAAGAATGCACAAGAAACTCCACAGCGCGCTTATATTCAAATACAGTTAGTAATTATTTCATAAGAGTGGTTTTGCTGCTCTTAGTTTGGCTGTGTGTGTACTAATACGAAAACAATTTCCGATAAGAACTACGTTCATGTAAGCAAAGGCTTTGTTTAGTTCCATTATACTTCTTCTTCTTCTTTCGTGTGAGGTGTGGCCACCTCTGGTGTCAGAGTTAATTAAGCCGCCTCTGGGAACCCCACAGGCCTCTGACTTGGCTATTTCAGACTTACATTAACTATGTAAGTCCAGGTTTCCTCACGATGTTTTCCTTCACCGTTGCCTGTGATGTCTAAGATAAACTTAGAAAGTACATATGAATTTGAAAAAGTCACATTGGTACTTGCCCGGATTTGAAATTATACTGATTACTGCTTATTGGTAAAAGGGCAAAGTCAAGTAGTATTTACAACCAGTTTATGACAAGTATTACACCTTTGTATTACACTTTAGACAAGTGGCATTCAAGTGGCAAAATGTAAGAGATTGATCACGTAGTTTTTCGACATCGCTGGTCAATCCCATACAATTTTGATTTTTTGATAAACGCTATCGCCAAGCTTTCGATGATATAATGTCATTTGTCTAGGGCCTCTAGATTTACGACTAGAATAGAAAACGAAAATGACAACACAACAGCAACAATCACAAAGTAACAGAGAAGAATACTGCTATTCAGAGGCTCTAGATAGTGCCACTTGCACTCCATGTCAGCGAAATACCAGTTTTCATATTGGTTGAAATGCCAGAATGTAAGGGATTGATCACGTCGCATTTCGGTGGCACTTGTCAATCCCATACATTTTTAAATTTTCCACAAACGTTACAGCTGATAAAACTTTGTCTAAACTGTAATTTTTAATTTCATAGACTAAACTGAAAGCAGCCAAAGACCTTATTTTTTGTAATGTTGCAAGTGCGGAGCATAGAAAGGTTCAATTATAAGTGATACTTCGAATCGATATGACATGATTAACCAATTTAATTTTACACATTTGTGTAAAAAATTGTTTTATGAATATAAACTTAATGTATTTAAATATAACAGTATTAATACACATGTAGAAATTAAGCAAGGGCCGCTAGTTTCTTAACAAATGTATTTTTTTTTTGCCGTGAAATAGTTCCATTTTCGATCTAATTCGATTTTCGATCAGTCAGGATACGAGACTATTTTTATCTATACTAATATTATAAAGATTTTTTTTGTCTGTTTGTACCGAATAGGCTCCGACACTACTGGACCGATTTAAAAAAATCTTTCACCAATAGCAAGCTACATTATTCCTGAGTGACAAAGGTTATTTTTTAATCCCGAAAACGGGTCCTGTGGGGTGGTCCATGGGAGCGAAGCCGCGAGGAACAGCTAGTGACAACCCCCCAAATGACAGTTTAGTCTACGAAATTAAAAAGCCGAGAAATTAAAGAGGCTTTTTCATCTTCGTATCGATAATTCCACAATTATAATACGTTTGCACACTTCAACAGCGTTTTCATTTGCCTCACAAAGGTTCTTTGGGTGCAGGTGTTGCACAGAGAGCACGACAGGAGGCATTGTCTGGGACTTATCTATGCAATCGCAGTGCGGGTCATTGGAGTACCCCATCTAGCTAAGTTGTACCTGCAGCGGCCCACATGGCTTCGGAATCGGTTTCCAGGTGGGCCGTGGAAGTTGGTAGCCTTCAGGGAGTTTTTCTGCAAGCTCAACATAGTCAGTCAGAGGGGGATGTTTGAGGAGCCACAATCTCTTCTTTGCCTACTAACATTTTTCGTTAATTGGTTTAGTTAACCTCAGAAGGCTTTTCCTACTCTTCAATCTGCCCCCTGGGCTTCTCTACATCTAAAGAGTGTCGTTTATCTGTCTCCTGCTTGTGTTTTTCGCAAGAACATGCCACTTCTCTTCGGACATCCGGAGCAATTATTTCTGCAAGCTGGTACAGTGCTGCCAGTGGTGTTGATTTAGGCAGCCCGTAATTGTCCTGCATATCTCACGGCTACATCAACTTGTCGGGCATGGACGGATCGATGCCACACTGGGCATGCGAATTCACCAGCCGAGAAGCAGTTTGCTAAGCCCGATGTACAAAGCACATATAGAGAGACACCCCAGGCAGTCTAGAGGCACAGACGGCGGACATACTGGTCAGAAAAATATCCAAATCGACTCTAAAAAACGAAGAAAAGGAATTGTTTTCAAACTATTTTTACCGCACAAAAGAATCTCAAAGTACTACAGTCGATAATACCTATCGGTGAAGTAACTCAGTCAGGAGCGTGTTTAGCGTCATAATGCCGCTAAGAGTTAGCAATAACATGTTTTGAAAACAAGTTACGACTTGTAACACTAGATTTTAACGCCACCTCATTTTTTGTACACTTTCTTTAATAAGTTTGGAGTTTTTGTTCAAGTTTAACGGAGTTTTTCGTTTTGGGACTGGAGCCGATTTTGTGATCTTGAATTCATAATGGAATTAAAAAGTACATATTATAACTCTATTAAGATCACTCTCGTGTCCGTCTTGCTGCCGGTTCGTCTTTCACAGATTTTTTGCCCTAAGTTACGAGAAGATGAAACTTGATATAGACCTACGCATGCCACATACATAATGTTAAAGCAGTTTCGTGTAAAATTATTATTTTAAACTATTGTTTAAGTCTGAAATTATCACCGTGATGTATTTCTGTTGCCGTTATAACAACACATACGAAAAACAGAAAAAAAAATAGTGGGGTTCCCATCAAACAATGTGATTGTGATTTTTTTGCCGTTTTTTGCGTAAACGGTACCGGAACCCTTCGTGCGCGAGTCCGACTCGCACTTGGCCGGTTTGTAATAATTTTCATAGCCTTTTAAAAACCTTTTAAATATTTTGAATATTTAACAAGTTTAAAACAAGATTAATCTTTTATTTGCAAATAGCTGATAAAACTCATCTTCCAAAGACTTCTTGTAATATAGTCAAAAACTTTCTAAAGACTGACAAGCACTTACAAGCTCTAGTTTAAAACATTTAAGACAACTTCTTTTGATTGATGGATAAAACTGAAGACGATGTTTCAAGGGTTAACTTTTTAAATAACTCTCTCTTTTTGTTCCATGTTTGAATGGAACTGATCTTTATTGATAGCTTAAATGAAGAGCAGGATTTATCTTGAAGTATTTGCTTTTGGAAACAGATTCTTGAAGGGTACTTAATACTTTCTTGATGTAAGACCATTCATTTTAGTTTTCAAGGCAACTGTTTTAATTGAAATTGGAGTTTAGGTTCAGACAAAAAACAATATTATTGCTGCGTTACATTTTTTTAATCACAGCATAATGGTGGTATAGGAATCTATTTTTTTTTTTTGCTGTTTGTCCAGTGCGAGTCTTTCGAATAAAAAATATTTTTCTTGTTTGACTTGAATGTTACATGATTTGCAAATTACCCGAAATTTCTATGAAAGAAAGGGTATAGCACGGATTTTAAATGACCATAGTAACACGATAACTCAGAATAAGGAATGGTTTATTGACCATAAATTCTCTCGCAGACGGGCGTTATGCGACAATGCAACAGTAATTTTTGTAGAAATTATTTTACGGTTAACCGATATGACCCGTAAAACAAGTTCTATGGAAAATGTTTCGGCTCTCCTTGTATAAAATACCGTTAAATGTTGGTCGAATATAACTAAGAAATCACATAAAAATAAACCTACTTCCAAAGCAAAACACTAAAAGGTGCAAAAATAACTTTCATTTCGGATGTCGGTATATTTGGATTGTTTTATAAGAGGTCCCAAACACACCGACTGCCGAAACCAAAGTTATATTAGTGTTTTGCTTTGGAAGTCGTTTTTTTTTGTAGGTTTTGTACCCAAAGGGTAAAAACGGGACCCTATTACTAAGACTCCGCGGTCCGTCTGTCTGTCTGTCTAAGACAGTTGAAATTTTCACATATGATGTATTTCTGTTGCTGCTATAACAACAAATACTAAAAATATAATAAAATGAATATTTAAGTGGGGCTCCCATACAACAAACGTGATTTTTTTGCCGTTTTTTGCGATAATGGCACGGAGCCTCGTGCGCGAGTCCGACTCGCACTTGGCCGGTTTTCTATAACTTTTTAATTTGTTCTCTTCTCTAATGGATACTGTTTCATGTACCGGATCGACCCTCCATGGTATATAAATAAACGACCAAAAATTTTAGGGTTTATAATTTTAGTCTGTTTTAAATCCTTTAAAAAAAAATATTTATTGCAATTTTACTCATAAGTATTATAGAGTAGCCAAAACTAAAATTTTCACATACAAGTATAATTCTCAACTTTCGGACACTCCATTCCAAATTGTGGTCAAACTTTCGTCCCAAACTTTATTCGGAGGCGAAAAAAATTCGGACTATTTCGCCAATTATTTGTTCGGTTTTACCACTTTAGAGAGAATCCAAAGCCTTTATCAAACAATGTACTCACGAGTTTTCGGTTTTATGAACAGCTGTTGTCATCGCGTATAAAGTGGAGTTAAGAAATCTATAAGAAATATATATTTATGTGTTTTGCGACTGCTGTTTAAATAAAAACCGGCCAAGTGCGAGTCAGACTCGTGCACGAATGGTTCCATACCATCATCGCAAAAAACGGCAAAAAGGTCACGTTTGTTGTATGGGAGCCCCACTTAAATATTAATTTTATTCCGTTTTTAGTATTTGTTGTTATAGCGGCAACAGAAATACATCATCTGTGAAAATTTCAACTGTCTAGCTATCACGGTTCATGAGATACAGCCTGGTGACAGACGGACAGACAGACAGACAGACAGACAGACGGATCGCGGAGTCTTAGTAATAGGGTCCCGTTTTTACCCTTTGGGTACGGAACCCCAAAAAATGTGTAAATGAAATTGTTATACAGTGATGGTGTGTCGTTTTTTTGCGCGAGGCCGTAGTTTTTGGAGGTGGAGTTCAAAGTGAATTGTAATAGGTGTTATAGAAGTATAGCTTTGACGTTCATTTTATTGTTGAAATTTTTTTTCCCGAACTTTTTATTTTCGTGACAACTTTTTTGGTCCTCAAGACACTTCAATTCAAAATGCACTTTGAGTTTGAAACGCCGAATACTGTACTTTTTCGTTCCAATCCATATAACTCTTCTGTTCCATACTCTGTAATTATCTCTCCGGAAAACCAAAAATAGCTCAATCATTTTCTGTTATCCCATTAATGTGAACGTTCATTGCTTTACACAACCGACTTAGGCAATCACCGGTACACGAGCAATCTATTTAGGCGCCCAATCCACTCCTGTGCGACTATGTGCGCCTGGTACCAACAGAGCTAACTAGATAGATTTTGCTACTAACAGAGATGTGACAGACAGATTTCAGCTGTGATTTTCAGGACAGGTGTGTTAATTAGGTAATGGAGTGAGTGAGATTTAAATTAGAGAGAGATAGCGTGTTTAGCTGAATCCCTGCAGTTTGCCTACTTACGGACGCGGACGGAGCAATATAGGACGAATAGCACCATCCCATTTCACAGTGTTTTATCGACCCTAAAAAAGTGATATCCACTTTTTGTTTATTACAAATGCTTGAGTAGAAAACTCATGTGCCAATTTTGTATAATTGTTTTTTTTTCTCTTAAAGTTTTCGTGACTTGCCGCTCAAAAGACTCAAAATAATTCGTATAAAAAACTGTATAAAATGAAGCTTTCTTGAAGCAATTCTAGGAGAAAATTATACCGTTTTTATTTACTCCAAAATATGTTTCACCGAAATCAGTATTTTATTTATTTTTTTAGCTTGAAGTAGAACCTCTGTCTGAAACAAATAGATTTATTATACAAAGGTTTATCATCCATAAAAATATAACTTTCAACTCGGGCCTAAATTTCGACAAAATGATCAATGATTGAACAATTATGTACAGTTTTTCTTGTACGAATTATTTTTGGAATTTTGACTTTCAAGTTCACGAAAACAGTAAAATTAAAAAAAAAAACAGGTATACAAAATTGGCACATAGGAGTTCTACTTGTGCATTTGTAATAGTAGTTATAGTCAATATAAAGCGGCACTGTGCATTTTCACAACGGAATCATGATGGCCATCTAGACGATATAGGGAGGAATAATATTTTGGTACTGCTCAATCACAATTTTAACGGTCTTCGAAGGTTTTAGAAGACATAAGTTAGTATTTTTTATAAGCTTTTATATAACTTGCAATATATGTATGTATGCATTGTATAAAAATGTCAAATCACACATCATCATCATCAGCCTTATAATGTTCCCACAGCTGGGACACAGGCATCGTCTCTGTGAGAGAGGTAATGGGCCTTAATCCACCACGCGGGCCCAGTGCGGATTGGTGGATGTCACACGTCTTCGAATTTTTGGTTCTAGGACATGCCGGTTTCCTCACGATGTTTTCCTTCACCCTTTTAAGAGCAGTGGTGATGAAATAATTTACGCAAAGTAAAGCGCCTGCCTGGGTTCGAACTTACGACCTACGATACGTAAGTCGGGGCCGTTACCACTGGGCCACCACTGCTATGCATATAAATGTGTTCGGGTCGAATCTTGCAACTGAATTTTAAAGCAGTTATTCTCAACTGATTAAGATGACATTTTGTAAACACGTTTAGTTTGGAAGACAATGCACGGTAAGTTAAAAAAAGCTTGGTTAAAAAAAATACACACACACACACATCATCAGCCTATTAATGTTCCCACTGCTGGGACACAGGCCTCCTCTCTGTGAGAGGGGATGGGCTGTAATCCACCACGCAGGCCCAGTGCGGGTTGGTGGATGTCACATGTCTTCCAATTTTGGTTCTAGGACACGGTTTCCTCACGATGTTTTCCTTAAAAAAATACTGATAATTATTACTAAAAGCTCAAAATGTTTAATAATAATCACGTGTAATTTCAATAGCTCATGTTAAGCTCATCCATTTTGGACTTTTTAACAATTTTCACTAAGTTTTGGTCTCTTTTCTATACAGAACAAATCTAATTGCATTTGCTGTTTTAGGCACACTAATACGCCTAGAGTAACGTACATCATAACGTACCCTGTATAAGTTTCGTCTTATAGTTTTAGTCTTATCAAATCTGGTAGTTGTTTGGGCTAACTCCGTCTGCGCTAACAGATAGAGGACCCTCTAAGTCTGGGATGAAGTTGAAACTGATCGATTATCATAACTCTCTGGGCTGCCAAATCCTTAGACTAACAAGTGAAGCTGGCGGGGAACGATAGTGCTAAGCAAATATATTATTTTAGGTTAGGATGGAGTTAGATGCAGTGTTGGAGGTAAACGGGGATATAAACCGGTTGATTTTAGTGATTTAGCTGTGATTTTTGAGACAGCTCTGTTGGTCTTGTCGCAAGCGCTTCTGCTATCCTATGAAGTCCTGGTTTATCGGTTCGAGTAGTGTTCTCAAAGTCTGGATTTATGCCTGGTGCCTGATTGTCTCACCCGTCTAATTACGTATGTGTGCCTCGGCTTCGGCTCGGCCCACATTTACACGTTTGTCCATCAATACCTCTTTTGCTGGCCGCTGCAGTTATGTACTATATTTCAACCATTCGGCACTTTTGAACGTCAAAAATACAAATTCAAAATTATTAATAATTGATTCTACCGTGCATTCTGAAAAGTAGCTTGTTATGGATAAGAACGCAACAAGAAACTCCATAAATGCTCATGCATTGATGGACGAACGTGTAAATGTGGGCCGAGGTGAAGCCGAGGCACACATACGTAAGTCCATCAATGCCTAGTTGTGGCCAAGGCTTGTATAGTAATTTTACAATGCATGTCCTCGAAAAGAGCGTTTTCCAAGCAGCCAAACTGTGCGGAAAGTGTCACTTTTTTTACTAGTGCTTTTTACTTTCCTGTACTTTTTTAATTTTCAACTCCAACGTCAGCCCGCCGCGTAGAGTTTTTATTATTTGAGAAAAGTTTTAAAATTAGTTAAGTACAGATTATCATTCATATAAAAAGTAAAACAAAACTAATACGTCATTTAAGGCGTTTCTAATTACTCTAGATTTAGATTTTGATCAATAAATTAATTTTAATTATTCATTAAATATGTTTGGCAGAATTAATATTTTGCTCGTGCCTTTTTGCGTTATGACGTGACAGCTATTGCACATGCGCAGTAGAACTATGAACTATTAGTTAATCTGTGGATATGCTGAGCGCCCTTGAATAAGCACCATTTTATTAATTTCTTGCTTGGTTCAGATATATTTTTTTATTTCCTCGCACAATGCATAGTAAAATGTTGTATGATACACGTGCGTAAGATGATTTCCGACTCGTGTCGATTTATCCACTCATCGGAAATCACCTACTTCCCGCACTTGTAGCATAAATAACTATTCTCAAATAATGCGCGGAAATTAAAACTAAGTAGTACCTAGAACTCATTTTGTCAAATACAATTACTTTTCGAAATCAATGACGAACAACGAACAACCATTTTTTTTTCTATAAACAGCTTTATATTACAAGACAGTTCGAAATTAAAACTTTGATACGTTATTTCCTTGGTGGTCATGTTTCGTAGTAAAAGATCGTACCATTTTTAAATTACAAGACAGATATGAGTTTACTGTGTAATTAATTTGGCTGCTAAACCACGACGGTTATGGATTTTCATGCAACTTTTGCCGGCCACTGCTCGCATGTATTTGGCCAGTACAGCAATTTCGATTTAACTCGAAGAAGGTTGTCAAAATAATGCTCAAATTGCCAAGCATGTTTGAGAAATAGTAAATTATTGCAAAGGCCGGGCAATAGACAATTGCAGGTCGAGTATGAGTTTAAAGGCCGAGCCGTAGGCGAGGACTTCACTAATACGAGACAGGCAATTGCCATTTCCGCCGAAGCATACATAATGCTTCTCTCAAAAGAATGCAGGGAAATAAAAAAGTAGTTAAATTTCCTTAATTTTTAAAGTTAATGCCATTTTTAACATGAACTGTACATTTCAGCATGGAATAAATTGCCCATAATGTTAATGTAGTTTTAGAAATTTCATTAAAATACGCCAGAAATACTGTTTCGGAGAAAATGTTCATTTGTTTATCGTTTTTCCAAATCATAAAATGTTCATATACCTTCATGTATTTTTCTTTTGACTTCGCTGGAAGCAGGTTTTCCATTGCCAATTTGGTTTCTGATCTTAAATCTGGTGGACCGTAAACCGTTGGAACTTATTTTAATTATTAAATTTATATTTATTAAATATTTAAATAACAAATTAAGACGAATTTTCAGCTTTGCCGCCGATTTTCTATTTATCATCTGTGCCGAAAGGCAAACGCTTTTATGGCTATACAGCCACGTGAACGCAATTTGTACTAAGCAAAGAGACTTACTTTGGTATGCCAAGAATGATAAAAGAGATTCAATCAAAGAATATCTAATAACCCCAGCACGCCGTTGCATACAACAACATTATTATTATTACTAGCTGTTGCCCGCCGTGGACCACCCCACAGGATCTAAAATCGGGATTAAAAAATAGCCTATGTCACTCTGGAATAATGTAGCTTTCTATTGGTGAAAGAATTTTTCAAATCGGTCCAATAGTTTCGGAGCCTATTCGGTACAAACAAACAAACAAAAAATTCTTGCCTCTTTATAATATTAGTATAGATGTAGATAGTATAGAAGTACTCAACTTATAATAATTATTGTACCTTGTTCTCGGTTTCACTCATTGTATAAGTTTGTCCAACTATCGTACATAAATTTCTGTCTGGGGTAAGTTGTAGCATAACATAATAAAAACGTTTTCATTTAGTTAAGTTGATAGAAAAACAAACAAAAGTAAATATTATGTTTTTCGTTGTTCTGAGCTAATACGGGTGCAATGTAAATGGTTGTTACGTGCGGGCGAATAAACTTGTAAATTAATTATTTATTTATTGAACACGTAAATATCCATACATTTTGTTTGTTTTTTGGTACGTTTTTGCCGTTTCTAAACTACTGAAATAAATATGGTCAACCACGACGATGCTGTAACTTAATAACATAATATCATGTGCACAGATAATTAACTAACAAATCTGATGATGTGCTCTGCTGTAAGTGAAGGAGTACACAGGTGATCTGCTGTAAGTGAAGGAGTACACCTACTATGAAGATACCAATTATTTGATGTTATTTAAGTCATATATATCTACCATCGTGTATATCCTTTGTTGGAGGTCCCAAATAAATAGATATCCGGTTAGTCCCGCTATGCTCGACTGGAAAAATACCTAGTTACGTACTTAAAAATTGAATTAATACACGCAGTATGCACGAAATTGTAATACCCAAATTCAGATTAACGAAAACTAGCAAGTCTTTTCTTATAAACAGTATACGCTTTTATAACAAGTTGCCAAAGTCAGTTTTAGAACTGACCGATGGAAAGTTCAAAATATACATCAAACGTGTCCTTATTAAAAAAGCATATTATAAAATCAAGGACTACGTTGAAGATAAACATTTTGGTTTCAGCTCCTTCTGCGCATGCGGCTTCTCATAAACGGCACAAATATATGGATGTCTCTAACTATTCTCAATCTCATATTTTTTCTCTTTTAATTAGACTTTTTACAATGTTTTTCAATCATCTTTATAGCCTTTTGCTAAGAATAGTTACAGCACTGATAACAGTATTTGTGCCACACGTTAAATTTAGTGTTGTTATTTTTATTTTTTAATTAATTTGTTTTTTTTTATCTTTGTACAGATTCTTTTACCGATTGTTTTGTAAATGTGTGAACATTGTAGGCTTTCAAGATTTCTAGATGATTGTTAACATTTGTTAACTTTTTATTTCGTTTTACATTATATTTTTGTTTGTTTTTTTTAATTTCGTACGACTTATTGTCGGGCCTACGTTGTCCCCCCATATCAAAGTAGGTACTAATGCTGTAACATGGAAATATTGTAAACACAATCAAATTTTTAAAAGAGTAACCATGGAGTTTCTTGCCGGTTCTTCTCCATAGGAAACCACTAACCCGAACCGTGCACCTTTTGTCCACGTTTTATAAGTGCCCATATAGGCCTACGTAAAATAAAAATAAAAATATTTTGATTTTAAAAGAGTCCAGCAAGCGGGACTAGAGCATAGCGGGAGTAACTGTAGTCTGTAGATATCGGCTCTGCCTGTACCTTTGCGTGCCTATAAAATGATACCTTCTGTATAATAATGTATTTAAAACTAAACAGAATTTTCTTGGATTTTATTAGGTAGGCGTACTAGGCATTCATAGACAACCATATATAGATACGGTCCTTTTATAAACGACCTATTTTTCTAATGTTCCTCTTCATAAATCTCTGGACCGCTACCTGCCGAGTCCGATTATCTCAACCTGAACACAATATATTATGGAACAAAATTCAAGCAACTATATATTTCACGCTGTTGTTATAAGAGCTAGTTTTGCTTGAGGTGTGACTAAAATTATAACAGGGTTGCTTTATAATGAAATAGGTGTTGGAGAAAATGTCATTGACCACAATAAAGGGTCAAATTGCAATAGTTTTAGTACTCGTAGTTTGGTAGTTAACACTTAATTTTGCTATTTGAAATCATCAGCATCCTATTAACAGGGACCCAAGCTCCACCCAAAATAGTTGAAGTTGAGGTTTATATAGGTACCAGGAGCCCATATCAATAAATAGCTCTCATAGAAGAGTTTGGATTTTAAGTATAGTTTGAAACTGAATTTTGAACAATTTCGGAAGATAAGATCAGATCTTTATTTTAATTGCTTATTCAATGGTATCATTTTAAAATAACGATGACGATAAGTGATGCTTATAACTTTGACTTCTACTGCTAAAATCTAGAATATTACGGCGATTAAGGCAATTAATATGAATATCACCTTTGAAAAGCTACGTTCAGATTGCCCTGTCATAAGCAGACTTATGATCACTGTTGTTTACAGAAGTATGGAAAATTGTTACTTGTGAATGATACGTAGAATCAACCAATAAAGACCTAAGATTTAGCCCATACAGCACAGTATGTTTACAAATAGTACCCAAGTTTTTTTTATAAAGGAAACTCATTAATTAAATCTTCCCCTTAACAGGAGACCATGACTTGGATGAGAGTTTCGAGAGAATAGGTGCGACCGTAACCCAGGTGTACGAACACCCGTACGCAGCCTCCATCAACAAGAATGACAGCTACATCTGCAGCGCTGTCGTACTCAACGCTTACTGGCTTCTGACACTGTCTAAATGCTTTGATTCGTAAGTATTTTACTTCTCTTTCTTTTATAATGTTTTGGTCTGAAAGGAAATAGATGTCTATCTGTACCAGATGATTATGTGTCAAAAGTCATCTGTGAAGATAGCTAAAACTATGACCACCGACTCACAATTGAAATTAATGAAATCTACATCAGTTATAGAAGGTTCATCGTCACCGGGTATGCCCTAAGTAAGTTATGCCATAGACTGTTACTAGGCGAGCATAAATATATAGAACGTCCGTCTTTGTTTTCGACTTGGAGTAAATAAACAGTTCGGAAGCCCCGCAAATGACACTGTGGATTTGATTTTGTTGAAAGTATTTTAACCACTGTTTACATTCTCTTTGTGAATTGTATGTTTGTTTCTCTATAACCAATGATATTCAAGTAAACAGATACGTTATGAGCGCGCGCATTGTGAAGACTCGAATACGTCCTAATTGGGACGTATAGTCTTTAGTCTATGTCACGCATGGCGAAGAGCGATACGCATTGTTGAAACAAAAACAATATTAAAAAAAGCCATTTTGTGTAGAAAGTGTACCAATTATGATACCAAAGTACATAAAACAGAAGGGATCTCATACCATATGTAAGTACACAATACACCTCAATTTACTAAATTTTTCCCTAATATTCTGATATTTAGAGGTCAGAAAAAGAAAAAACATTGGTGGTCAGAATAATGTTTTTTTTTACATTCACACGCAAATGACAAACACTAGCTTTCTCTTTTTTTATTGTTGGTTTTATCAAGCCATCCCTTTCGACTTGTAGTGAAATGTCAGATGAATGAAAAGTGTGCATGTGTGCTGCCGCTGCTGTGCGGAACACTTTTTTCGGTGGTTTTTTGAGTGTACAACGTATCTGTTTACTAGATTATCATTGTCTATAACGCATTAACTATCGTAGCAAGTTTGATAAAATTGAGCATACAGATAGATCATGTCTTAGTTTAAAAAATGGATTAGATTTAATACAGGTACAAAAAGATTTTTCATTACAATGCGTATGAAAATACTGGCAACAAACTAGAGCATATTTAGTCTGTTTCTCACAAAATAGCTAGCTATGTATCAACAGCCTGGATGCGAACTGTTAATTAAATATTGGTTTGGACCACATCTGGTTCACTCTGACATAATTATTTGGGTAAAGGTCAGTAGGACGCTCAAGTTTTTAGTGGATTGAAATTCGTATATTAAATTGCAAAGTGCAAACAAAGGGCAACGTAATATTGGAGTTTGGATTTCTACTCATTTAATGGCAATGGACTCGCCCTCTCTGGCGAAATGAGGGTGTACCATTTGTTACAAAATACAAACTTGATATTATAGAAGAGTGTTTTATCATTATGCCAGAATGATCATACAATATTCCTTTCATATTACCAAAATTAATCCTAAATAACATCGTTTCTAGAGTTAAAGCAGGTACTAGGATTTCAGAAATCATAAGACGTCCGTTAAACCTTCCCATAGACGTGTTAATAATGTAAAGGCAAATCATGTAATTGACCAAATATAAAAAAAATACTCCACGCCTGCCTTTGCTGAGGGGTTTAGGCAGACATGTGAGATACGTAAATACACCCATACCTTGAAGTTCTATGTAAAAACGCACAAATCCATGCACCAGGCTTGCTACTGATAAAGTCCAGATACAAAACCTAATAACATTTTACCTGTCCTTGAAATGTACCAGGACCTCATGTTCCGCAGTAGGTAACGCTGGCGAACACTGGACCAACAAGATAGTCCACCGTGTAATTGATTGTTTCATTATTATTAAGGTCAATTGAATTGTACCTGCCTCTAGGGTTGGACCGGACCTGAGCAAACAAGTCCGGTTGACAGATCAAATGTAAATAGTACCTACCTTTCTATGTAGTTAACGGTCTGTAGAAAAGTGGGTGGAATATTTTATGGTTGCCAAATTAAATGTGGAATGGTACAAAAAGGCCAAGAAAACATTAAAGAAGACTCGTCACAGCCCATACAAAATTTACCCAGCCCCGGAGCAAAAGATAGCATTCTCAAAATTTAATATACAAAAAACAATAAAAATATTAATAGTAAGTATATTTGTTATGTTTTATTTAAATCTTGCTAAACACGTTAGCATTTACTAATGATGAAAACTCAAAGAAATATTAAGCGCTAAGAATAAATGCTTTAATAATAATAAGCCACGAATATTATTCCTGCTTGAAAATCTAATGCAATATGAATATGGTAGACTGTTTTATTCATTGCTTACACCATTTAGCAACTTTTATTCCATTGCAGAAATAAAATCAATAAGTAAAAAATAATTGATTCATAGTTCGTACTGAAGTTTTGTCCCACATTCCAAAAAATCTTAGTTTGTCCCATATCACTATTGAAGTTGTGCTTTGTCCCATATTAAAAGTACTATAAAGGTACAGCCAACAAAAATTACTAGGCGAAGCACAAAAACAATTCCAACAATAAACCGTACTTTTGAATTGTCAAACAAAATATGAATCTAGTTCCACATTGGGCTTATTGGACGATTTTTGTGTCACATTTGACGAGTCTTATTTTTAACACGCTTTTATTAGCTTGGTATGTATGTATCTATGTATCAATGTAACAATGTAACAATGTATCAATGTATCAATGTATCAATGTAACGGAATCTTTGAACGTGATTTTCACCCACTTCAAAACGTTGGATTGACTTGAAACTTTGCACACTTATCAAGGACCGATGACAATGCAATAATTTAAACAGTTTGTCCCATTATCCTTACCAATAAAGCGTGTTTTTTAGTTTTTAAAACTACAATTTATTAACACGCTTTTGTTAGATTGGTATGTATGTATCAATGTAACGGAATCTTTGAACGTGATTTACACTCCCTTCAAAACGTCGGATTGATTTGAAACTTAGCACACTTATCAAGGACCGATGACAATGCAATAATTTAAATAGTTTGTCCCATTTTCCTTATCAGGATCTTCAGGATTAGCGATTCAATTTACCATTAAGGCGTGTTTTTTAGTTTTTAGAACTACAATTTTTATTGTTATTAGATAATGAATATGAAAATAAATAGAAGTATCTATAGTTAGTACCTAACTTCAATGTTTATGCGTACAGACATGTTCACTGATGATACTCATTGATAAGAACCATACATATAAGAGCGAGGAAAGTTTACCAGACACATAAATAATATTATATTATTTATTCTTTTGTTTACTTCTGAAAATAGAGTTATATACAAAAGCACGCGCTAAAGCCACTTTGCTCTTATCTTTCTTTCATTTATGATGAAGACCGCAAAGTCAAACCAAACGGTTGGGCATACCAGGGTTCTATAACTGCCTGGCATAATGTTCGAATTCAAGCTATAAGAATACCTAAAAACACATTTACCTACTCTAACTACCCTATAAAATTAGACGCTCACAGTACAATTTCAATGTCTTTCAATAAATGCCACTTCAAACAACCATTTACAATGTTTATCTTAGCTGTTAATGCACCAATTAGGAATACTGTTTACGTTAAATTAATACAAGATTACAAACCCCTTAGTCGATGGCAAATACTCATTTATTCAGCAAACACTCCAAGGGTTAAGCTGCCATCTCGCTGTAACATCCAAAATTCAGTAGGACAGAAAGAGATGAACTTATTTGGCTCGTACAACGTACGCATTGCGTAGGCTGTATAGCCTTTTGCCTTTGCCTCATGATAAACAAATGTTTGCAAATCTACCTCGTCTATTATGTGCCGAAAAAGTTTTTCGGTTGAATGTTATCCTTAATTTCGCTATTTGCCGGGTCTTTGTCACGTGGTTATTTGAGACTGTTAATAAAATTTTGTACATTTATTTACAGTAAATGTTTTTAGATATTAAAAATATCATTACTATATATTGAGACTCTATAAAAGGAAAAAGAGACAATTTTTAATGAATAATAAAAATAATAATAATAATAATGGTACCTACGAAAGACACCGACTTCCAAAAATAAAGTTATTTTTCACTTTGTAGTTTTTATATTTTACCCTTTTTAGATGTATGAGTAACTACCTAATAGGCAAGTTGTTTTAGTAAGTACCTATAACGCCAGAATAGATTACCCGAATAACATGTAACTTGAACATAATCGGTGAAATGAGAGATGTGCGTACCCCTTTCGAGCGTACTGGCGTGATGTTATGTTATGAAATGGTATAAACAATAAACAGATATGCGATTGCAGTAATCCCGAGAGATTTGCCGTTATTAATTGAAGAGTTCTGTTGTATATCTCCGAAGTTATTCATCAGCTCTTCACCAATATCGGAATATGCGCTTTCCGACAAAAAATGAATTTTCAAAATCTGTCCACAATTGACGGACATATCGGTGAACATACACAAAAAAAATATATACATGAAGTCGAACATAGAACCTCCTCCTTTTTGGTAAGTCGATTAAAAAGAGGCAAACACAATACATCTATAATTTTTAATACCTACAAGTTTTATACAAGTAGGCCAAAATTCCTTGTAATCCTCAATATTGGTGTAATTTATTTTTAATTTCACGTATGAAGTTTTCCGTAAGAATATCAATCCGTCGACCTCACCCAGATATTCAATGGCTTCTTCCAAACGACGACCTAACCAACGAATTTATTCAGCTCGTGTTCCAATTACATGCAAATCAGCAGTCAGTATTGTTATCTTACCTCTGAACCTGTACTACTTTATGGCGAAGGATTCCTGTCATCCAGAGAAGATGAACATCACCCTTGGGTACCAAAAGACATCGTGGTTAAGATCGTGAGCTCCAAATTTTCACAAAAAGAACTAGTGACCCGCTCGGAAGAAATACACAAACTTTCCTCGTTTATCGCTCTTTTTATTTGATTATTTATTATTTATTTATTTAATACTTCATGCACAAAAACGTACAGAGGCGGACTCAACGCCTTAGGCATTTTCTACCAGTCGACCTTTGGGTGATGCAGAGACAAATAGTGGTAGGTGCAATATTGACAATAAATCACGATAGGTAATATTTATTCAAATACAAAGAAATACATACAAACTATAAATATACACATACTATATACACAAAAAGTTAATAAACTAAATACACGAATATACATAAACAGATAAATGGAGAACATTAACGCTGAAAACCGCGCGCGATTAGTGAAAACCGTTTCAAAATCAGCTGCGTGGTTTAGAAGAAGTAAGCGGAGAGACAGACAGACAGAGCAACACAGCGACTTTGTTTTAAAGTATTTTGTGATTACTAACCATGTATCACGGTCCTTTATCATTTTAGTCCATGTTAACTCCTGGTGGCCTAGTCTTTATTTTCGTGGATGTTCAAAATAACTACCCAACCAATCCATTCATAAACATTGAAATTGAACAAAGTCCATACTGTAACCAAACCATTTCGCTTACCATCAGGTGAGATAGTGGTCAAGCGGAAGCCTATCAATAATAAAAAAATAAAAATAAATGTAACCATGGAGTTTCTTGCCGGTTCTTCTCCATAAACGACTAACCCGAACCGTGCACCTTTTGTCGACGTTTTATAAGTTCCCATGTAGGTATGTAAAACAAAAAAATATATTTTGATTTTGATTGAAACTTGCCAAGTACAAAATTACAACCTAACCGTTCGATTTCCCCCTATGCTTGCATGTTTGAACCGCTCTCCTTCCTTATAACTAAATAACATAACCAAATCAAATGAATAAGTGCTTTACAACAAGCAACAACTTTAGGAAATAGAAAACCTTCTATCTAATAATCCGACTTCCGTCGAAAATAAACGTCTGAAAATACATAAATCATCCCATTTTACTGTGTTACTAAACATCAGGTTTTATGTTTGAGCCCACTAATATCCAAGTCGGTTTATGTAAGAGCCCTTAATATCCTCGGAAGGACCAACAATGTGAGAAAGATACGCCGTAGTCCTTTTATACGGAAAGTATACGATATAGGGTCGCCGATGTTGTGTAGTTTTATGTAGGCATGGTACTAGGCTAGCAGAAATTTAAAGGGATTTTAGAAAAGTCAGACATGTGTTTGGTAGCGAAGATTTCTCTCGGCAGTAGCTGGATTTTTAAAGGGTCATGAGGAATTTTAATAGTAGTTTATGCAATGGTTATTAATGGTTAATTATTATTGTGTTGTCAAATACCTACAAGTGTTAGAGTACCCACCTGAGTAAATAACTTAATACAGGAAATAACTCTAAATTTACATTTGAGCCACAGTTATGATATTCCTATAAAATATTACGTAATTTGTAATAATCATTGTGATGTATCCTGGATTTTATATTGCTATTTTAGTATTATAAGTCCTTTGAGACAATTAGTACAAGTCTGTCAGTTAGTATCAATATTCTTTCGAATATTGATTAAGAATTGCTAAATAGGCAATATTCAATTCCTTAATTGTCTTGATACGTTTTAAAAAGGTTTCATTACTCAAGAATTGATTATTGATCTAATTGTGAGATTATTTATAGAAATTTAGAAAATGGTGGGAACATTTGACAGGTCGACTCGTTACTATAAATAGTGTGTTCTTCGTAAGATTCACTCACTTTGTGGTGAACTACATGATATTGTTTTCCTGAATTGTTATATTCTGTGAAAGATGGACTACACAAGCTTCACGTTAGTTATTTGATATTTTAACTTGATTATTGCTAATGGTGGTGTTGAAACTCTATTTCATGTTGTGGCCTTTATTCATAATGATGTTAAATTGATTTAAGGGCTAGTCATGTTCTTTGCCTTATCCTTGTTGTTTATATTATGTAATATTGTGGAATATTACAAGATTCATCATATAATGGCCATAATAGAATTAGACCTTTATTGTGATAAACGAGATTTATATGGTTGTAAAAGATATATATGGATACTTTTACAACCATAGTTGCTTCCGTGGAGTTTCTTGCCCTTCTTCTCCACGAGAACTAGTTTAGCGAACGGGCAGTAAGCTCTCTGAGCCTCGATATGAATTAATTGACAAGCCTAATTGAAATAAATACCTAGTCTTGTCTTTCTGTGCTTTTATTCATAAAACCTTTCCCTTATACACCACAAAGGAACTATGATACACAGTAAATAACCAGCAACCATCTTGACATTCCAAGCTAAGCTTGCTATCTTCGTAAATATCGATACTTTTGTATGGAGTTCCTTTATAAACACGAGCGTGGGTTTATTACTTAAGGCGAAGCCGAATGTGATAAAAATAACGCGCGAGTGTTTTAATACCTAATTATATGCCGTTGCATACACTATTTTATTTTAACTCATACAGTTGAAATAAAACAAAACTGGAAACGGAGAAATATGTGTTATGGCGGGCAATTTAGGTTCTCATTGCGCAGCGCGCGTATCCATTGACAATTAAGCCATTAAGCCCATAAGCGCCACTAAATTAAAAAGTAAAAGTGTGTAAATTAAAAAGTTATTTTGTGATGCAGTTCTTTGAAAATCGAAGGAAAATGTTGTACTGTAATTGTTTTTTTTTTTATTTTCCCTATCCACGAATATAAAGTACGTGTTTTTACAATATTTTTATAATTCATATTTAGAACATTATTGTGAGTGTAGATAAATAACTTTAATACAGTCAATAAGAATGTATTTTTATATTGCAATCGGATTTAATAGAAGCTTCAATTGGTTGCGTTGTTTGAAACCCACGTACCATTGATTTATATGTATTAGAACCCTTGATTCAAATCCATAATCCACCAAACTAATTCGTAACGAAAAATCAATCTTGGGCCTTCTGAAGTGCACTTTCCAGCTTCTAAATAAATCTCGCTCTATGTGTATTAGAACTACATAAGTGCGAAAGAGCCATTCGATGCCAACCCTAAGCCAATACCCAAATCGTTGAAAAGCCTACCCTCTGGGAAAACCCATACCTGACAAGTAGTAATATGTAGGATAAAAGTCGAAAAAGGGAGCCATACAACGTTATGCTCAAGGTAAACCCTTAATGGCAGATATATTAATAGCTACTTTATTATTTATAGGACCCTGGTATTATGTTTGGACATGATAAGCTGACAACATAATGGTATAATAGTGACAGTAATTCCTTTGAAAGTTTTCCAAAGTATTGTTTTGTGTGTTTTGTATTGATCGTTGGATGTAGGTAAAATACGCTTTTTGAGTCTTCAACAAAAACATTATCATCAGGCCTCTATTCTTCGAAACAACCCAGACACAAAAGCTATCATCGCTAACAGAACTAAACTACTACAAAATTATTTTGTCTCTTGGAATGGTTTGTGGTTAACCCTAGAACAACCTGATTGATTAAATATTAATTTAATTGTATTTTATTTCGACGATTTAATTTAGTTTTAGTTTGATTGTATTTTAATTTCTTATTGTGATTTTAATTCTGATTGTAATTTTATATTTGATAATAATTTTATTATTGAATTGATTTTAATTATGAGCTCGATTATATTTGGGATTTTAATAACATTTTTGATTTAAGTCAGGAATACTTATTTGTATTGTAATTCTAATATTAATTGCATTGGTGTTTAATTAATTATAATTATGTAACATAACGGAGGAGGTCACTGGCCCCTGAAACACAGGTGCTGTTACCTAACAGGGGTCAGGGTTGCACGAGTTTTGTAAATTTTGAAGCTTATAAACAATTTATCTATTTTATCATCAAATCACCACAACACCAAACCAAATTAAATAAAAAAATTGAAGTCAGTGACTCGGCGCAACATGTCTTCTTTCATACTTCTGCAGCCTTCATATCAGTAATCACTCCCTTTCTAGACATTGCATCGTTCACCCAGTCCATTTACTTATTATTTGTTTTGTCGTCCCATAGTAAAAAAAAAAAAGTTTATTGACACAAAATACCTTTGTTTACAATACCAATACATTTCACAATAGGTACATTGGATTTTTGTAAAAGGCCGCACAAATAGTGAAAAACCCTGCCTCCTAAACTAGGGGAACCCTGTGACCTAGGAGTCAGTGTTCTACTGTAACTTCGTGTACAAAAGAAACCTTTATAAATCTGTGTTAATAAACCTATATTGGCCTGATTTAACTACAAATATGAGTATGTGAGAAGGTGTACAAAGGAAGATGGTTGAGTGAATGGGATGGGGTGTCGAGTGGTGTGGTGTGGTGCCAGGCATATTTATTATAACACTAACTTTTTAATACTAATTCCTCCATCACATATCCAAAATCCAAACCAATGTTTGCCACATTTTTTTTTTAATCACCGCTGCCACTTTCAGGGTTATAAATGTATTACTAGCTGATTCTCGCGGCTTTTCTCCCGTGGACCACCCCACAGGACCCGTTTTCGGGATGAAAAAAAATAATAGCCTATGTCACTCAGGAATAATGTACATTTCTATTGGAGAAAGATTTTTTAAATTCCGGTCCAGTAGTTTCGGAGCCTATTCGGTACAAACAAGCAAAAAAATCTTTCCTCTTTATTATATTGGTATAGATACATATTTCATACATAAATAATCAGTCTTTTTACGTTCCCACGACCCCGAGGGGTTGGATTTTATCCACCACGCGGGCCTAGTTCGTGGATGAACCCGGTTTCCTGACGCTGTTTCTCTTCACAGTTTTAGAACAGTGGTGATGAAATCATTTACACAAAGTAGAGCGCCTGCCGGGGTTCAAACCCACGACCTAAATACACGTAATTCGGGGTCATTATAACAGTGATGTTATAGTTATTAAATTTCGTTAGTTATAGTCAATCCTTATTCCATCGCGCAGAACCACACATCGGTATCAGCATTCTTTTTAGGGTTCCGTACCCAACGGGACCCTATTACTAACACGCCGCGGTCCTTCCGTCTGTCTGTCTGTCTGTCTCATGAACCGTGATAGCCAGACAGTTTAAATTTTCACAGATGATGTATTTCTGTTGCCGCAATAACAACAAATACTAAAAACGGAATAAAACAAATATTTAAGTGAGGCAACAAACTTTGCAAAAAACGGCAAAAAAACGATTTTTTTGCCGTTTTTTGCGATAATGGTACGGAACCCTTCGAGCGCGAGTCCGACTTGCACTTGACCGATTTTATCGTAATTAAAATTTAGACAAATTCTACATCACAAATTATATTTTCAATACAATACCAAATATAGGAACAACCCAGAACCGAGCCCCACTTTCACACAACCATTGTTCTTCATAATTTATGTAAAGCAACGTTCTTTTGTTTCAGGAGCATCATAACATCGTATGTGACGCACAAGAATCTCAGCAATTTTACAGTGAGGGTAGGCAGTTCTTACAATAACAAAGCAGGAGCTCTCTATAAGGTAAAGTTTACTGTTATGTAAGCTACTAACAGAATTAGATTGTGTTTGGTGATGTATGGACGTATTTTTTTACATGTTTTCCGTGTTTTTTTTAGCTGTAACAAGGAAGTTATATTTAAGGAAATTGTGTCCAAGTTATTGTCAAAGTCACTAAACATAGTGATATCCGATATTAATTTTAATTTTCTTTCCCAAAAAATACCTTAAGAAAAGTGATGATTGTAAGTTAAATTTAATAAAACAAAAACGGATATTTCGAGTTTAGTACAGTCCGAATGTCGTAGTTTTCCCAGTAATTTCCCTGTCAAAGGATATTATTTGGATTCCTACTTAGAAAGCGGATTGTCTGTCTAACAACTATTCGTATTGCGTTACTAACATTTCTAACAAGTTCCAACAAAATAATTATATTATAAAAGGTCCCTTTACCGTTACCGGCCGATAAAATGTCGCACCACTAATTTATGGCAGCCCTGTCATTTCATTATCTTTTTCCACTTAACAGATTTTTACGCGACTTTCCTTGTTGATCGTCTTCGTTTTCTGTTTGCTTGGTATCTATAATTTTATCTACACTAATATAACTGGTTTTTGAACAAATATATTAATTGCGATATGATTGATTATAACTGATGGTTTTTCAATTGCCTTTTGATTGTCATAGTACTATCGCTTAGAACTATCTACGCCTACTTACCATGACGTGTCAATACTATCATGATACGAGTGTAAAAAAAGCACAAATACATAAAAGTCATAATTCACAAAACATCTGTCCCTTACGTACATTCAAAATAACCTTGCTCTAAGAACTTATGGTAATCGTACCATTGCTCCGTCTTTATATTGATTTTCCGAAACAAAAATAACTCAATGTGAAGGACGAGTTATTTTTATTAAGATACCTCTTTACCGAAATTTATCTGTATATTCTCAATTGCTGATAACGACTTCACAGTGATTTTTATTTATTTATTTAAACTTCATGCACAAAGGTACAATGGCGGACTTAATGCCTTAGGCATTCTCTACCAGTCAACCAAGGGTGGTGAAGTGACAACATGGCAGGTGCATTGTTTAAACCGTGGAAAGCAAAACTTTTAAATACATATGTTACATATATATCTTATACATATTATAATACATACCTACATAAATATATATATATTAAGTAACGAAAAGAAGTTATAGAGATGACCCCTCTCCCCGCTGAAAGTAAAACCGCAGTATCCGCTTGAAAGCATACCGGCTGGTGGCCGTCCTGATTTCGAGAGGAAGCGCGTTCCAGAGAAGAATAGACTGAATATGAAAGGAACAATGAACAAAATCAGTAGTATGAGAAGGACACAATAGGAGAAGATTATTGGAGGAACGCAGATTTCTAGCGTGTGAAGAACTTAAATATTGAAAGTGAGACATAAGGTAAGAAGGTGGGGTGGGAGAGTTGAGTAGAGAGAAAAGCGTAGTAAGAGCGCGAAAATTTCTTCTCTGGCGAATCGGCATCCATTTGAGCTCAGACCTGTAGCTCGACACATGGTCATACTTTCTCAAGTTAAATATGAAACGAATACATTGGTTGAGGAGCCTATCAAGCTTATTCAACAGATCCGCACTCAAGTCAAAATAGCACACGTCGCCGTAGTCGATTATTGGGAAAATTAAAGTCTGCACAAGCATAGTCTTTGTCTTTGCGGGCAAAAAGTTCCTTAGACGATACAGGTATCGCAAAGTACCGTTGACTCTTTGACTGACATTAGTAACCTGACTATACCAGCCAAGCGTCGAGTCAAGATGCAAACCGAGATCTTTTACGCTAGGGCTAATGGGAATGATGGTTCCATTAAAAATAAGAGGAGGAAGAGAGCTAACTGCCAATTTTTCCCTTCATTTAATATTTAAAAAATACAAAAGGTATTGAATATTTTCAAAGTGGTGTCATCTGTATAGAAGATAATGATGTGTTGCTACTCCTTTTCGCCCTTAATTCGAAATCGGTAAAATGACTACAGGCTCTCCTAAAACAAATTGAGCCCACAGGAAACGTAATCTCCACAATCCCAATGAGCGGCAACAAAATACATTCACAGTGATGACAACATCAACTTATTCTCAAAACCAAAACGTAATAATGGTATCATGAAAACGAAATAACGTAACCAAATGAGAGGTGATATCAGACGTTTTTACTCGGAACGTAAAATCTTTACTGCGACACCGAAGGGCCTGGTAATGAGTCGGTTACTGACTCCGTTTATTGTCGTTTGCCGTATGAGAATCTTTGGACGTGTAGATTTGGTTAAAAAGGCTTTAAAAAGGGGATTGTGAGGGAAAAACTTGAATTTAAAATGATGAGCTTTTTTGGTAGATTTTACATTTGGGACTTAATGTACATCTGTGTTGATTATTTTCATATACTTTCTTGCTTTGCTTTCATTGTTGGGGTCTTGCGATCAGCATGTCTCAAAAAACTGGTCCTTGATTTTAGTCTCTAATTATGGACCTATAGAACTTCATGGCTTTTGCAAATGACGAAGTTAATAAAGAAAACAAACGCATAACAATAAACAATATGTATAACTGATGAAATTTACCTAGTATAGTTGCAGCTCTCAAAAAATAAATAACACCATACCACAGATAATATAATACTCATACCGATATTTTAGGAGCAGTAGTAACGAATGAACTGTATGTCATCAAAACAGGCCAAAACTACACACACAGGACCACGCTAACTAACGAACGATATGTACTAGGAGAACAGACAGCGTCAGCAAGTTCCATTTGAGCACTATTCATATTTTATTTACGTATGACCCGTCGCGTCTGCGTACTAGACACTGATCCGGCTGGAAAGCGCGGTGATTAAAACTTTAGCGCCAGTTGATTGGATAGTTTGTTGAACCTGTATTTTGTGACAAATTCATTGTATGCGGCGAAACTTTACAAGTTGTTGACTTTTTCATTTGAAATATTGAAGCAAAATAAATTACCTCTTCAATGTAGACTGTAGTCGTGTCTTTACTCTGTTTTGTGTCATACTTCCCTTGTCTGTGTTGCCTGCCTAGCACTCATCAGATCTTTTGGTACACACTTTTTGCTGCTTTTTATATTTTTTAAATTAGGCCTTTATATTTTTTTAATTTACCTACCTTATCTTTATTCTTGCAAATAAATATATCTTTCATTCATATTTTTTGATAGACTCGCATTTGACCACTATCTCACCTGACGGTAAACGAAGATGTGGTCGACGATAAAGCACGCTAGCCTATAGAAAAAACCTATTACTTATTTATTGGAAATACATAGTTATCCACCTAATTTGACCTTCATCAAACGGCACTAAAACCGTTTCTAATTATATGCTTAGCATTTTCAAAGAATTGATACAACTATAAACTACGTACAACTCCCGAATTAAACTTTTACAACCTGACTCAAACTAATTGCGCTGCCAGCTGTCCTTCGAAAATAAAAACTTAAGTGTTTTCTGGATGTTTTTTATAAGAAGTTTTCTTTTTTTATCTGACGGTAACGTTGCATGAGTTCAATGCGAAGCCTGCAACCCGTCAACTGAGTCACAGATCTTCAGCCTTCCGTCTATTACACCTGTCAAAAATCTACAAAATTGACAGCCAGACCAAAGGCTCAACGTGCTTTTTGAGGCACGGAGGAGTAGGTGTGTAATGGATGTTCTTGGTCACCTATCGACGGGCTGACCTTGGTAAACGTTGCTTAACCCTTAAGATCGATCTGAGTGACCGTTATTATTTAGCCACGAGCTTAATTTTCAAAACAAACCCTTTAAAAGATGCTTTTTTTTTTTCAGATAAAATTTCTGATTAACAATTTTGATCTTCACGTGACTGCAGTCAAGCTAGAGACTCCGATGGAGTTCACTTCTCAAGTACAAAGCATCAGACTGCCGGGACCTGAAGAAAACACCACGCTGGGATTTCTGGCCTCCATCGTCGCATGGACTCCTGGTGGGGTGAGCATCTAAACTATGTAATAATAAATACCAGCCTGTTTCTCACAAAAAATGCTTCTTCTCATCAGAGGCGGCTGTACTTTAAGTTCACTCGTGCACTGAACTGCCAGATTTAAAAAGGTTTAGAAATATAAAAAAAATGTTTAATAATATCTGATTAACGATCTATTCAATATATACGAAATTATGACGAACAAATTTAAGCTCTTTGCTAAAGTAATAAGACGTATATTGCTGTAAAAAATACTCCCCGTGCGCTAGGCTAAAGCGCACGGCGAGAGTTCATACAATTCTATGAGAAACAAGCGAAAACGCCTGGCGCGTGAGACAGAGATAGTTCAATAGAAAATGTACGGCGAAATATGACCATTCTCGTGCGCCGCACCAGAAAACCGAAGATTACCGAGAGCGGGCGAGGTTTGACGAACGAAATTTATCTTAGGGTCGAGTACCAACATTAAAAGTTGTACAACGACGTAACTAGATGGCGTTGGCGTCGAATTAGAAGTCGCTAGCGAGATTGTTTGCCGATTTACATAGGCTCCTGTGAATTTTAGCATATCTAACACAATTACCCAGTGAGACGGCAAGGTTGCACTACCACTACTATGATCCACCAGCCGCCACTGCTTCTCATACAGAGAAGGCACGAGCTAGACATGGGTCGTACTTGCAAAATCGAGTATCAGGGCTTCCAAGTACGTCTACTTTAAGAAACCAGGTCCTAAAACCAGGGCTTGGGATACTTTCAAGTATATCCGATCTGGATAGGAAATTGACCCGTAATTTTGTATGAATAAGGAGCACAATCGCGTTTTCAAATAAATACCTATTTACAGACGATTACCTTCCTACCTCCATGCCAAGTCCTGTTGGAATAAAAAATACTTGCATAGGAAACTGAAAGGTGATCGCCCATAAATAAGGAGTACAATCACCTTTACAAATAAATACCTACTTACAGACGATTAAAGTTTCTACTTCTATTCCATCCAAAAGCCCTGTTGGAAGAAAAATACTTGCATAGGAAATTGAACCCTGCCGTCTTATTAATAAGGAGCACAATCGCTTTTACAAATAAATACTCGCAAAGACAAACCATTAAAGTAAAAATACTTGCATACGAAATTGTTCCGTACGAGCTTACAAATAAGGAGCATGATCGCATTTTCGAAAACTAACGCGGTCTTGCAGAACTGCGGACTCGCCCCGACGGAGCGAGTCCGAGTAGCCGTATAAAATACTTTGAAGTCTTGCAAGTATTTTGGGTCGGTACCTGGTGTACGTACTTGGAAGCAAATACCTGGTGTAAAAACCTGGTCGCGTAAATACGTACCTTCCCTAGCACGAGCAAATATCACGCTCGCTCAAGGCGGGTTGGCGATTTTACTCTTTACCGAACTTAAACAAAATGGCCTAGAAACCCGCCATTTGTGTAATATTAATACTGATAAATGATTTATTTTCTGTAAGTTGGTTCATCTAGACGCACTGCAAGTTATCATCCTTACCTTGTTGCCATTCCACCAATTCGAACCAAGCGCTTCCAAACATCCTTTATAATGCGCACAGCGAATGAATGGAACTCACTACCTGCGTCTGTGTTTCCGAACGCATTTGACCCGAATCTCTTCAAGGTTGAACAGGCTTCTTCTGGGTAGGCTCACTCCATCGTAGACTCTGTCTCTGTCACCTATGATCTAGACTAGAGTCAAGAGCAAACCCATTACAAATTAAAAAATATAGTAAAAAAAGTTGGTTTGTACAAACACTTTTACATGTCGATCATATTTTTTTAAACTAGATGAGGTCGGCGTTTCCTATCTCACTACTCTGAGAAGAAATGCCGAAATAAACTCAGAGGTCACAGTCTCTTTTAAAGTACAGACAAAAACTTGGTTAGATCATGTGAAGACCATGTAGACTGATGTCTGAAATGGTCTTTTGAGGAAAGAACCAGCCAGATTGAGTGGACCTGTCCAGTCAGTGCACGCATTTGTCAATAACCGAGCAGCTCATCTCAGAATCTAAGGAGCTCAACGATTCGAAGATCAATACCAAAGAAAGGACATTCGGGTAGGCCGCAACTACTCAACTGCCAGACCATGATTAAAAACTAAGCTAAATTACTCACTCTATTTTGTAGACATACATGTACGTAATAGTTGCATGATACTAAGTAGCATCTTCACGGAACTAGCATGGTTTGTACTATTACATAATATATCATTCCAGGTTTATTATAAGACGTAGGGTGGGTCCTTGGTGCCAAAGGAAAATATATTACTAGGTACCGATATTGGTCTTTTGCCACCAAGGACCTGTATTTGCCCCAGTTACCGCTGTTATTCAAACTAGATTAAATAATACTTACTAGGCCTTCATCAATATCAGAAAAGCCATAAAGATTTCACCATTAAAATACGGGCTTATGATATGAATCCAAAGATTGTAAGACCAACCATTTATTATGACGTCAGATAAGAAAAATGTTTGGAGAAAAAGGTTGAACTGCGTTGAATTATAGTGAGGAGTAACGCTAGGCATGTGAATTGCCGGGGAAAGCGCAATGTGATTTTAGTTTTAAAATGATAAATGTATACTTGTTCGAAAAAGTCTGGTGGCCTCCAGTCTATTATTGTGCCACGCAAAGACCTCCTCACTATTATTGATAACTGTAGTTTTTATTTTATTTTATTGATTTATTAATTCAATGCTAATCTTTCAAAAATGTTTTCTTTTATTTTTCAGCACATGCGTGTAGTAAACTCCCCAGTGATTGATCCTTCAATATGCGAGGTCGACACGAAGATGCTACCAGGACACTATGTATGCATAGGAGGTGTTCAGGATCCTAACAGGCATTTCTGCAGGGTATGGTGATGTTATTTTTTTACTTGTAACGATTATTCATTTGGGTTGTGAGTAGTTTGTACAAATCTCACAAAACAAACCTTTTAAACAGAAGAAATACGAAGTAGGAAGGCCAAATTAAGAAACAATTTCACAAGAATTGAAACAATCTCAACTTTACCAAAAGTAAACAAAGAAATTGAACATCAAACAGCAATTATTATTTGAGAGGTTGGAACTGGGTCACCTCCAAATACTCCTGTGTTCCTGTTCGATACTTGAGTAACATTCTTAATCGAAAATTAATGTTTTCTCCAAGTTAATCTTAATCAGATTAATGGCTTTGCCAACTAGGTATTTTGGTAGGCTTTTACTTTTGATAAATTTTCGTCATTTCAAGGTTGAGAAGTAAATTTTGTATTATGAATGCTTTAGCTGCTCATAGAAAGTTTTTGATTAATTACCTACGTAATAACGTCTATATGAACTCATAAATAGGTTCTTTTTACCTACTTAAAATTGTATATGAATAGTGATCTACATACCTACATAGAATCGTCTGCTTAGAATCGTCATGCTTTACAGACATGAGTGACGATTCGAAATTTTTCAATCTTTTAAGACGCTTCCTACAAATATTGAGGGATAGATGTATGTTTGTTCCTCAATCACGCTAGAACGGCTGAACGGATCTGGATGAAATTTGGCCGCGGGCAGTAGCTTACAGTATAAATAAACCATAGATTATGTATTATTTGCAAATATAGGTACCTAAAGTCTTACTCACTCTCAATCGGATCACTTACCGATCTACATAGAACCGTCTGCTTAGAATCGTCAGGCTTTACAAACGAATGGGTGCATTTGCCACTTTTCCTCGATTCAAATATTTTCCGCTATTCCTCGCAGCTACTCTAATAGTTTTTTTTTTAAATTAAATGTACAAAATCTCATTCAGCATATTTTCTTCTTCGTTTGAGCTAACACAAACGTGTCTCCTCCGAACTCTTCCACCTCATTCGTCCATTTAATCCTACCTAATAAAACGAATTCGATAGTCAATTTATTTTACTCAATCCGGAGTAAGAACCGATAAATTTCGCCATAAGGAATCCCCCATCAAGGGCCTGTGTCAGGGGAAAACACGTTATTTTTTACCCTGTGCTTGACTATCGTTCCTAAGGGGTTAAGTTTGAAATATGATGGCTTTTTGGCGATCAATCGGTTGACGGGTCAAATAATTTTATTTGTGATATTGGTAATCTATTGAAAACATCTTAAATCTAGTATATCAAGGTCTCTTTTGGATTTTGAGAAAAAACTGCCTCTTATTTTCCGGGTAACGGTCAATAGTAGTTTATGCAATGGTCATATAATAGGGGTTATTAAAACACGAGCGTGGGTTTATCACATGAGGCGAAGCCGAATGTGATAATACTAACACGCGAGTGTTTTAATACCTAATTATATGCCGTTGCATACACTACTTTATCTTCACTCTTAAATTTGAAATAAAACAAAAGTGGAAACGGAAAAAATATGTGGTATGGCAGACAATTTAGATTCTCATTGCGCTGTCATCGCACCGCGCGCCTCCATAGACATGACACTACTTTTCGACAGTAGAATAAGTCAAGGAGCCCATAAACGCCAATAAATTAAAAAGTAAAAGTGTGCTATAAAAATTAAAAAGTTATGTTATGATGCAGTTGTTTGAAAATCGAAGAAAAATTTTGCACTGTAATGGGTTTTTTTTTAATTTTACCTATCCACGAATATAAAGTACATGTTTATACAATATTTTTTGAATTCATATTTGGAACATTACGTTGTGAGTGCAGATAAAATATTTTTTGGCTTAGTAGTTTTTACCGTAAACGAAGCAAAAGGACTGTGTAAGGATCGTAACAGGTGGCGTTTTGTATTTACTTCCTTCTCCTATGGAAAAAGGCGTGTGATTTATGTATGTGTCCAGTTTTTACTTCATTGCGGAGGAGCCTAAAACAGGGTAATGTTTTTACCCACTAACTACGAGTCCTTCTGCCCTTAGCATAAACATGAGTGTCGTAAGTCCAAAACAAAGTAGATAAGGTAGGTAATAATTTGTTTTGTTTTTGTAGTGTTCTAGATAAAGGTCTACTGGACACACTTTTTATTTTTACTTCGTCTCAAATATTCATTGTGTCAATGTCATGCATACCTGTTATTTGCATGGTTACTGAAATGCCGATTTTATATGTTATTTTATTTGAATTGTAAGTGACAGTGCTGTCGGTGTGCTTATTATAAATAAAAAAATAATTTAAAAAAATACATACGTTTATTTTTAAGCACGGTGTTCCAGTAACAAAAATACTTTGCTGATTACTGTGTTCTCCGTTCCGTATCACAAACCAATAAAAGGCAAAGTAAACATCATTATGTGTGGTGTTAATGGCCACGATAAAATTAAACGGACTCGATATGCTCACGGAAGCATAAACATATAAATCATCTGAGCGTTCCGCTACATTGTTTTATGAGATCATTTGTAAATGTCATTTGGACGAAGAATAAAAACAAATGGGGATGAAGCATGCAGTTATTTATGTACTCCTAGTAACTTTAGTTAGCGATCCTGTCAGTTTGATAAAACTTTTTTGTATTAGGTGAAAATAATTTAGTCAGTGGACGATGAATAAAAACAGATGGGGATAAAACATGCTGTTGTTTATGTAGTTTTAGTACTCGTAGGTAGCGATCTGTCTGCATGATAAAGCTTTTTTGTATTAGTTGTAAAATTCAAGAAACCTTTTGAAAATAGCAGCTGATAATGAATAAGAATCAAACCATATTTTGCAGTTCTAACTGAAATAATTTAATTAAAAGACTGATTTGAGACATTTCGAGCATCCCTACTGCCTAATAAAAATGCCCAGGCCCCCCCCCCCCCCTTTGTATTTGTTTGAATTTAGGTAACTAACACTCATATACGAATATTCTTAAGTTAAAGAAGGAAAAGGAAAAGATTAAGGAAGGAAGGGTAATGATTGTTTTTGCGCAAGATTACTGTGACTTCACATTATGTGTGCTTAAACTAAAACGTACCTACAGCCAATTTGACAGAGAGCTTGCATATTTTTGATTCCCAATAATAAAGATTTAATTATAAATAGAAGAACGTGCATAAAGTAAAATCACTAGCTATATCGATTTTGCTCCTGTTCTTCGAAAACTACAAGTGATGAAACTATTTGAAAACGATTCATACAGTATATTTGGATGTAATTTTAAATATTTACCTAAAATAGAGGCTTATGCATTTATGACGTTTTAAAAATATTTTTTGGAAGCAGAATCATTTTTAAAGCTGGTGTGCGCGACTCACGCCCCCTTTATATCTTATCGCGCCCCCTTGTTTAAAAATCACTGGTAAAAAATCTAAAGTGTAGGTTTAAGTAACTATATGTACTAGGTATAATCAATAGCCACATTCTAAAATACTCACTCGCCACTTTTCTTGCAGAGAGACAACGGTGGCGCAGTAATCCAGAACAACACGCTGGTAGCCATATCATCATTCATCAACACCTGTGCCCTCTACACCAGGACACACGCCTTCCCAAAGATAACCAGCTTCGTCTTGTGGCTAAACAGCGTTATCTGGGACGAGGATATTAAACCTTCGACCACTGATTCTCCAACCACGACGTCAACGTCAAAAATGCCACCAAATATGACTAAAGGGGAGCCTGAGAGCAGACCTTATTACGCAGACGTTGGGAAATATATGTTAACTTTGCCATACGATCCAATTAATGTGCCACTAGAACCAGCAGAAGACAACTCCGTGTTACCAGGGATGAGCCTGTATGAATCTTACTTGCAAAGCATTGCTAAAGCGAAGACTTCGACGACTGAGGCAACATTGGCTGCTGAGAATAAAACTGATTCTGGAAAGTCTACTAGCAATCCTGTCATGATCTCCCAACACAGTTACGCACGAATGCCTAAGAAATATGATCGGTACGACTATCATTACTTTTAAGGTGAGTAAAGATTGTAGCATTCACTTGTAACAAACCGTCGAGCATCATGTTCAAAATGCGGTTAAAAACGGCCAATACTAGATTTTTCTGTTACAAGTGAAGCTCTAGTCTATACTCACCTTTGGGGTTCGTTTTTGATGTTTATTTGATATTGAAAGTCACATTCCATTTGTTTTTCTTTTTAGTGTCTGGTTTTAACGT